>OX596237.1:42686201-43286201 GCA_951394345.1 Salicornia ramosissima | reverse complement strand
ACTTTGCTATCATTCTGTTGCATTTCTGTCAGGGAATGAATGCTGTGAAAGGCTTGCCTATTATGGAATGAGTACCAATCTCGTGAACTATTTCATTGAACGTATGCATCAAGGGAATGCTGCTGCAGCTGAGAATGTCAGTAATTGGTCAGGGACATGCTACATCATGCCTCTTCTTGGAGCTTTTTTAGCCGATGCATATTTGGGAAGATACCGTGTTATTGCCATTTTTTCAATCATTTATGTTCTTGTAAGTTCTATTCTGTTTCCCAATCTTTTCTCCAAATGCAAATTCTTGTAAGTTCTCTTCAACGTATTTGCAGTACTTATTGAATAAGTTGATATAAGTTGAAGAGAACAAACCCAATAAAATTTCTTCTTTGACATAATATGTTCAAGGATTAAGAATTGTTGGCAAGTGTATGACTCTAGAATTGTCTTTATGGCATAATATGTTAATGACATAATATGCATTTAACTTGAATTATGCCTTGTATGATGTAGGGAATGACTCTGTTGACACTCACTGCTTCTGTTAAAGCACTAAAGGATTTGACAGCATTGGCATTTGTAGCTCTCTATCTGATAGCCCTTGGAACTGGTGGAATCAAGCCATGTGTCTCATCTTTTGGTGCAGATCAATTCGATGAAACGGATGAGAAAGAAAAGAAGAAGAAAAGTTCCTTCTTCAACTGGTTCTACTTTTCCATCAATGTGGGTGCTCTGATTGCTTCCACAGTCTTAGTTTGGGTTCAAACTAATGTTGGTTGGGGATGGGGCTTTGGCATCCCAGCTGCTGCTATGGCTGTTGCGGTTGTGTCGTTTTTCTCGGGTTCTCGCCTTTACCGACTTCAGAAGCCTGGAGGAAGTCCTCTGACTAGGATCGCTCAGGTTCTGGTCGCAACCTTCAGGAAAATTAAAGTGAAAGTTCCTGCTGATAAAAGTATCCTGTACGAGACACCTGATAATGAGTCTAATATCATAGGCAGCCGCAAACTCGAACATACGGATAAACTAAGGTAATCCTTGTATCTATCACACTTTTTTTAGTGATACCCTAGGTAGCAAGGATACTTCATTCACGCAAGTGTGCTCATACCCATTACCGGATACTGATACTTGTAGGATACCTAATACTTTCCTCCATTTTAACATCGTTATTTTTATCCTATTGCCTTATTTTTCATTCTTTTGAGAGTTTTTTCTTATGTTATGGTACTAATTAAATTAAGACATGTCGAATTATTATATTGAAAATTAAGAAAAAATTCCGTATATTTTGAAAGTATTCAATAAAATTTGTTAGGCGTACGGGTGTCCAATATTTTCCAAACCAACATATTCAATACCTGTCTCCGTTTCTGTACCAACATATTTGCCATATTGTTTTGTGCAGTTTTTTTGACAAAGCTGCAGTACCAACTGAAAGTGATGACATGAAGAGCAGTCCGAATTCATGGAGACTGTGCACGATAACCCAAGTTGAAGAACTGAAAGCAATCATTAGAATACTTCCAATTTGGGCGACAGGGATTGTATTTTCTGCAGTGTACAGTCAAATGAGCACCATGTTTGTATTACAAGGCAACACCATGAACCAACAGATGGGCCCAAATTTCAAGATCTCAGCAGCTACTCTCTCTTCTGTCGACACCATCAGCGTCCTCTTCTGGGTACTTGTCTACGACAAGCTCATCGTCCCAACTGCTAGGAAGTTCACTGGAAACGATCGTGGTTTCACTCAGCTTCAACGAATGGGTATTGGCTTAGTGATTTCCATTTTTTCCATGATCGTTGCCGGTATTTTAGAGGTGGTTCGTCTTAACTTGGTCAACAAGCACAACTACTATGATCTGAAACCACTTCCCATCTCAATCTTCTGGCAAATTCCGCAGTATTTCCTGATTGGCTGTGCAGAAGTTTTCACATTTATAGGTCAGTTGGAATTCTTCTATGATCAGGCACCCGATGCTATGAGAAGTTTATGTTCGGCTCTTTCTCTTACCACCAATGCTTTGGGGAATTACCTTAGCGCATTGCTCGTTACAATCGTCACTGATGCCACAACCAGGCATGGGAGGCTGGGCTGGATCCCTGACAATCTCAACAGAGGTCACGTCGACTATTTTTTCTGGCTTTTGGCTATCCTTAGTGTTCTGAACTTCTTGGTCTATCTGTGGATTTCAAAGAGGTACATATACAAGAAGGCTACTGGACATGTCAAGTAGTAATTTTTCAATCACAATCTTACAACAAGGCTCCTTTTATAAGCAAAAACTTGTATATACTTGAAGAAGCATGGTGCTATTATTGGTTATTAGTTATCATTAGTTATCATTAGTTATCAGTAGTTATCAGTAGTTATCATTAGTTATCAGTAGTTATCATTAGTTATCATTAGTTATCAGTAGTTATCATTAGTTATCATTAGTTATTAATTTGGTTTACATGTTCTATACTTCAGTGAATAATGTCTTTGAGTATTCGTTTAGGATTTGAACCAAAACTATTCTTTACAAGGAATGTGTGCAATCTAAGATAGGAAGTAAAGTACAATTATAAAGGTTTGTTTCACAAATTGTTGTCTCTGCCTTATACTAGTATATGAATGTTCCTTTTTAAGTAGTTCATATATTGCCTTGGAGTGGTTTGTCCTTATTACTTCCTCTTTATTGTGTTTTATTAGTTGCTAACATTTTAGTTTTAAAATTGTACTAAAGTGTTGCAATTGATTAAAAAAAATATATTAAGGTTCTATGTTACCTGGACTCAGGTACAAGTATCGGACACGGACCATGTGTTTGACATGGCAAGGTCTATTATTTTTGTACACGGGGACTTATCTAGAATTCGGACACGGACATGGGGACTCCGCAAAAATAAATAACTATATATTTATTTGTTAACAATGAAAAAAAGTTTTTTCATGAATGTTTGTGGAGAAGTTTGCACCGAGGAAATTTAGGACAAATTGGTTCATGTGACACATCAGCAAAGAGAAAGGAGCTTTCTGCCGCAAGCAAAGGCAAAACGCGTTGTTTTGGTGCGTTCTAGCCAAAACGACGTCGTTTTGGCATGTTTTCAGCAAACAAAAAAGAATCTCATGCGGGCCACGTGTTTGCTGCAGAACGTGCCACGTGGCTCTTCCTCAGCCATATTTAAAATACCAATTGGTTTATACTTTGTGGATTAAAATTTAACACATAATTTTTTTTTTAAAAAAAAAAAATCACCAAAATTCATAATTTTTTCTCCTCTATAAGAGCATTAACAATGAAAAAAAAGAGGTTTGTCATCACAAACCATTTGCAAAATCTCTTAACCATGAAAAAAATAATGGTTTGTGATGAACAATTGTCCCAAAGTTTGCTCTCTCGAATTTTTTAACAAAATGTTTTGTGTGCCATGTCAGCAAGGAGAAGAGAGCCATGTGTTTGTTGGTGTAGATGAAAAAGAAAGTATGATAGGTCACCCATAAACCATTTTTATTTGTTCATAGTAAGGGTGCTCTATGAACCTTTTTTATTTGGTTCATGGATGAGAGAATAAATTGAAAATGGTTTGGTTTGGTGATGTGCATGAGAGAGAAAATGTGATAGTGACCCATGAACCTTTTATTTTTGTTCATGAGAGCATTGTTAAGAGCACCATTAGCAATGAACAAAAAAAAAGGTTTATGGGTCACTATCACATTTTTTCTCTCATCCACATCACCAAACTAAACCATTTTCAATTTCTCTTCTTATTCATGAACCAAATAAAAAAAGTTCATCAACTTTTTACACTACCCCACCTTTTTATTTATAAAATATAATAAAATGCAATATATAAATAATTATGATTAACACGATTAATTGTTAGAGTAAAGAACAAAGCACAATACTTAGTTTTTTTTTGGGAAAACAATTGTATGGAAAAAGGGTTATTTTTTTTATAAATATAAATAAAATATGACAATATGGGTGTCTATTTATAGAGGAGAAAAAATTATGAATTTTGATGGTTTTTTTTTTAAAAAAAATTAATATATGTGTCAAATTTTAATCCACCAAATTTAACACAATTGCAATTTTTTAATAGGCTGAGACGTGGCCACGTGTCGCGTTCTGCAGCGAACACGTGGCCCGCGTCCAGCTAATTTTTTTGGCTGAAAACCAGCCAAAACGAGGACCAGCACCAAAACGCACCGTTTTGGCTGGTTTTCAGCCAAAAAAAAAAGGAAAAAGCATGCTGAGCTGGAGTCATGGACCACGAACGGTTTGTTCTTGCGTTTGCCAGTGCAAACAAAACCATGAACATTCATCATGAACTTTTGTTTTTTTCATTGTTAAGAAAAAAATTAAATGTTCATGCATGACAAAACTTTTTTTTGTTCATGATTATGAGTGCTCTAACAACAAACTCAAAATGGTTTGCTCAAGAACAAACCATTTTTTTTGCTCTTAAGAGCATTCATAATGATGAACAAAAAAATGGTTTGTGATGACAAACCATTTTTCAATTTCCTTAACAATGAATAAAACAATTGTTCATGATGAATGTTTGTTTGTATGTTTGTACCTGCAAACAGAAGAACCAAATGGTTCGTGGTCCAGCTCAGCAATTCTTCACCCTTTTTTTTGGCTGAAAAACAGCCAAAACGACACCGTTTTGGCTGGTTTTCAGCCAAAACAAATTAAAGGCCGCGAGCCACATATCAACTGCAGAACGCGACACATGGCCACGTCTCAGCCTAGTAAAAAATTGCAAATGTGTTAAATTTTGTGGATTTAATTTTAACACATACATTAATTTTTTTTAAAAAAAAATCAACAAAATTCATAATTTTTCTTCTCTATAAATAGACACCCATATTGGCATATTTTATTTTTTAAAAAAAATCACACTTTTTCCATATAATTGTTTCCCCAAAAAAATCTAAGTATTGTGCTTTGTTCTTTACTCTAACCATTTTGATATCATCTTATTCACTTTGGGCTAGTGTTCTTGAATTGTATGATACTGCTCGGGAGTTTAATCCTCTACAAATTGCAGCTCGAACTCTAAAAATTTTTAAAGGCCAATGGTTACAAATTTCAGATGGCGTTGAAAAATGGTGTACGTGTTATGACATGGCTGAAAGTAGAAGGCAAAACCACCAAACAGAGGACGATGTCATAAAAGATGCACAAAACAAATTCGAAGGGATGTTTGGTAATAAATTTCGCTTCTTTGATGAATGGATATCGATGAAAAAGTTTCCTGATTTTCGTACGGCAGTTGCTAACCCGTGATTAGGATGAGTTAATGTTAGTTCGTGATGGTTTCGTTCTACTTAGTTTTTGTTTGATTAATGTATTTATTTATTGTATCGAAAATTATGTACTCTCTCCGTAACATAAAGATTTCAACAATTGTTTTTTCACGTATTTTGAGGAAACGATTTGAGGGTGTAAATGACCAAATTAATCAAAATAATTTTGATATTAATAACTTATAATCACATTCTTGTTTGTATTAAAACTATTTTGATTAATTTCGTCGTTTAGACCTTTAAATCGCTTCCTCAAAATGCGTGAAAAAACAATTGTTGAAATCTTTATGTTACGGAGGGAGTAACTTAATTTCGTTAATCACAATTATTTAAATTTTTTATTAATTAATTTCGTTAATCGTAATCATGAAAAAAAATTAGCATCTTGCAAATATTTAATTAAATTAAGGTAATCGCAACTACTTAATTAATTTACGTTAATCATAATTATAATTACAATTAATAGTGTTAATCATAATTATTTATATATTGCATTTTATTATAAATAAAAAGGTGGGGTAGTGTAAAAAGTTGATGAACCTTTTTTTTTGGTTCATGAATAAGAAGAGAAATTGAAAATGGTTTGGTTTGGTGATGTAGATGAGAGAGAAAATGTGATAGTGACCTATGAACCTTTTTTTTTTGTTCATTGCTAATGGTGCTCTAACAACAAACATGAAATGGTTTGTTTGCAAACCATCCTCCAAAAGTTTGGTTTTCCAAACTGGTTTGCAAACCAGTTAAACCCAAAAAAAAAAAAAACACTCAGCAGCAATTAGCGTATTACACGCGTAAGAGAGAGGAGGGAAAAAAAAGACGCAGAGGAGAGAGGGGAGGAGAGATGAAAGGAAGAGAGAGAAAATTTAATTTCATTACCCATTTGTAATTAAAATAACTTATTATGTATTTTTTTTTTAAATAATTACACCAAAATTCATATTTTTAAATTCTCTACAATTTGATACCCATATTGATATAATTTTAAAATATAATATTTTTACCAACGGCTATATTTACAACGGCCATATTTACAACGATTATGTTTACAACGGCCATATTTGGAATAAGTTTGGAGGAAGTTCCAATGAGTAGGATGATAATCGTTTTTTTTTTTCGTGCACATGAACACTAGTTTCGTATTAATGTGTAGTTTGGTTTGTTTAATTAGTGTGTGTTTGGCAATTGCAATTGTTAATTAATTTGTACCACTTTTAATTACTGAACTATGTTAATATAAATCAATTAATGATATTATTAATTGCATAATTAACTCAATTAATTAGCAAATTTATATTTTAACTTGTTAATTAAAATTAAATAAATTAAATGTACATAAACATGTCAATTTACAAATATGTGGTGGGAGAAAGTAGAAGAGAGAAAATATAGGAAAGAGAAAATATGATGAAGTGGGAAAAAGTAGGAGAGAGAAAATGATGAACTTTTTTGTGTGGTTTGTTGTTAAGAGGTGAATTGTAAATGGTTTGGTTTGGGTGATGTGGATGAGAGAGAAATATGTGAGCCTTTTTTGTTAGTTTGCTGATAATGATGCCTGGATTAATATGTGAATTGCCATATGAACTTCCTTCCATATTTGAAGAATTTCTTCTTTTGTGCTATTTTTTGGAACAGTAGCTGAAGATTTTGCATGATATGAATCCATATTATTACAAACCCAATATTTTTTTCTTTGTAAATTTTGGGAGGTTTTTTGTGCCAAATAAATTAGTATGTATATATAAAACAATAATAAGTGAAGAATGTGGAAATAATAGGTGTGATGCAAAACAAAATGGATGATTTAGTCTGTATTTATATAACAATAATATAGCCGTTAGAAATATGACCATTGTAAATATGACCGTTGTAAATATGGCCGTTGTAAATATGACCGTTGTAAATATAACCATTAGGAAAAAAAATATATTTTAAAATTATATCAATATGGGTGTCAAATTGTAGAGAATTTAAAAATATGAATTTTGGTGTAATTTTTTTTTTTTTAAATATACATAATAAGTTATTTTAATTAGAAAGGGGTAATTAAGTTCAAATTACTTCTCTCTTCCTTTCCTCTCTCCTCCCTTCTCTCCTGCGCACTCTGTCAGCAATTTCCCTCTCTCCTTTGCGTGTCAGCTGCTGATTGCAACATACATTATTTTTTTTATTTATTTATTTTTTTTTGGTTATCAAGTTTGCAAACCAGTTTGGTTTCCAAACTTTTGGAAAATGGTTTGCAAACAAACCATTTACAATTTGTTGATAAGAGCAAAAAAAAGGTTTGTCCATGAGCAAACTTTTTTTGGTTCACTGTTAACAATGCTCTTAAGGGGTGAATTGTAAATGGTTTGGTTTGGGTGATGTGGATGAGAAAGAAATGAAGAGAGAAATATGTGAACCTTTTTTGTGGGTTTGCTGATAATGATGCCAAGTAATGGTGTTCTAAATAGACAACCATATTGCCATATTTTATTCAACCCAAAAAAATAAGCCTTTTTCCATACAATTGTTTGTAAAAAAAAATATTGTGCTTTGTTCTATACTCTCAAATTTTCATCTTAATCACTCTTGTAAAAAATAAAATAAAAAATCAAGTATCGTTCTTTGTTCTATACAATCGAGAATTCTGTAAATTAATTTCGTTAATCACAAGTATTTAATTTTTTAATTAATTAATTTCGTTAATCGTACCAATTTCATATTAGCATTTTGCAAATATTTAATTAAATTACATTAATCGCAACTACTTAATTAAATTAAGTTAATCATAGTTATAATTACAATTAATAGCGTTAATCATAAATATTTACATATTACATTGAATTATATTTTGTAAATAAAAAGGTGGGTTAGGGGAAAAAGTTGATGAACCTTTTTTTATTTGGTTCATGGATAAGAGGAGAATTTGAAAATGGTTTGGTTTGGTGATGTGGATGAGAGAGAAAATGTGATAGTGACCCATGAACCTTTTATTTTTGTTCATGAGTCATAGTGACTCATGACCCATGAGCCAAGAGCATTCTTAACAATGAAAAAAAAAAGGTTTGTCATCACAAACCATTTACAAAATCTCTAAACAATGAAAAAAAAATTGTGATGAACAATTAGGAGAAAGTTTGGTCTGGCGAATTTTTTAAGCAAAAGGTTTGTGTGCTACATTATCTAGGAGAAGAGGGCCACTTGGTCTTGCACTAAGCGAAAATACGTTTTGGTGGTCTTCATGCCAAAACAACGTCATTTTGTAAGTTGTACAACAAAAAAAAGCACAAAACGAGTGTACTGGGAGGCGAGGTGGACGCACGTAGATGGCGACACGTGTCTCATTCACAACCATATTTAAAATACTAATTGCTGGACGCACGTAGATGGCGACACGTGTCTCATTCACAGCCATATTTAAAATACTAATTGCTTTATACTTTGTAGATTAAAATTGAACACGTACATTTATTTTAAAAAATCACCAAAATTCTTTTTTTTTCTCCTCTATAAATAGACACCCATATTGCAATATTTTATTCTACCCAAAAAATAATATTTTTTCCATACAACTTTGGCATTTATAAAAAAAAATCAAGTATTGTGCAAAATCTACCGATTTTCCCCCAAAATCAACAAAATATGTTGCAAAATCAACAAAAATTTCCACAAAATTTCATCACAAGTTTGGCAACAATTCCCAAATCAACCAATATCACAAAATTGGCAACAAATCCCAAATCAACCAATGTCACAAGTTTGACAACAATTCCCAAATCATCAATATCACAAGTATTTATTTAATTAATTATTTATTTAATTATGATAGTCACAAGTAACTACGTTAACCGAAATTAGTTTGTTAATTACAATTTTTATTGTAATTAATTATAATTAATTATTAATAAAGTCGTTAATCGTAACTAAGTTCATATTAGCATTTTGAATTGCAAATAAAAAAGGTGGGGTCCACTATAAAAGATGATGAAGAAAAATTTTAAATGGTTTGATTTGGTGATGTGGACTGGAGAGAAAGTGTGATAGTGATCCATGAACTATTTTTATTTGTTCATGAGTAATTGTGTTCTTAGAGCACCATTAGCAATGAACCAAAAAAAAGTTCATGGGTCAGTATCACATTTTCTCTCTCATCCACATCACCAAACCAAACCATTTTCAAAATCTCTTCTGACCCAAATAAAAAAGGTTCATCAACTTTTTACCCTACCCAACCTTTTTATTTACAAAATATAATTAAATGCAATATGTAAATAATTATGATTAATACTATTAATTGTAATTATAATTATGATTAACATAATTTAATTACGTAGTTGCGATTACCTTAATTTAATTAAATATTTGCAAAATGCTAATATGGAATTGGGTATCTATTTATAGAGGAGAAAAAGTGATTAAGATGAGATGAAAATGGTTAGAGTAAATAACAAAGCACAATACTTAGTTTTTTTGTTTTTTTTTTGGGAAACAATTGTATGGAAAAAGGTTATTTTAAAAAAAAATAAAAAAATATGGCAATATGGGTGTCTATTTATAAAGGAGAAAAAATTATGAATTTTGGTGATTTTTATTTTTTTTAAATAATATATGTGTTAAATTTTAATCCACAAAATTTAACACAATTGCAAATTTTCAAGTGGCTGAGACGTGGCCACGTGTCGCGTTCTGCAGCGAACACGTGGCCCACGTCCACTCAAATTTTTTTGGCTGGGCCAGAACCAAAACTCGTTGTTTTGGCTGGTTTTTAGCCAAAAAAAAGAGAGAGTTGCTGCTTACGTGGACCATGAACCAATCTGCTTTGAAGTTTGCCAGTACAAACGATCAGACAACCATTCATCATGAAACTTTTTTTTTCATTGTTAAGGAAATAAATTAAAGGTTTGTCATCATGAACCAATTTTTTGTTCATGGTTAGTGATGCTCTTATAAACCTACATATTATAAAGCCCATGTATCATAGTTCAAAACTATGAAAAAAGAGACTAAAAAAAACGATGCCTTAGAAGAGAGAAAAGGAAAAAAAAATAAGTACTCCGTATAATTGATGGATTGATGGGTGATAAAGAAAAAGATGCTATCATGTAGGGTTATAACAAAAAAAAAAAAGTCAGACACTCATCCACCTTCCTTATCCTCTTTCCTGTTCTAATCTTTTACTCCGTATTGTTTTCTCTCTCCTCATTCCTTATCCTCTATCTTCTCTCTTATTCATTCAGATTTCAGTCATTGTTCTCTCTTTGTTTTAGGAAAAGTGCGGCCATGGCAAACTTCTTAACCTTGCTCAAATTTTATTGGTGAACCCAACATTCAACTTGCCTTCTTCCCTTGAACAAAAGCCCTAACATGTTTTATCTTCTGTGACCTCATGCACCTTTAATTAATAAAACTAGGGTTAGCCGCGTCCGAGAGAAATCTGCCGAATTTGACACGGATTTCGTACTCGTGTCCGTGTCGTGTCGACAAGGGTACTCCGGCGAGATAGTCGTGTCCAGGTAACATACTTAAGGTTTACTCACTCAGTTGAGTACCAGTTTAAGATTATTGTAATCATAATATATTTTTTAAAATTTCTTAAATAGGATTTTTATTATCAAAAGGGAAACTTACAACTTAGAAAAGCTAAGTTGCAAACAACCCTAACAATCAAAAGCCTACCAAAAGGCAAACAGCCAAGGCAATGACTAGGACAAATTAGGGCACAAAACAACCACCAAACCAACATACAAACAAACAAAAGCTAAACATGCAACATCAAGAACCTTTTGTCAACAACACTCAACAGGACATCTACTAGCAACCTTTCAACCAAATAGTAGGCACTGCTTCAACTAGAAACATGACGAGTTTTCTCCTAGCAGTAGTTGACCAGCAATGCCTAATACACCAAGCTACCTAAAAATCCAAAGCTTGGACAGGATTGCAGATCTGTCCCAAATAATCTGTGAGTAACTACAACAGAAAAATAAATATTGATTGTTTTCAGTGGTCATAGAACACAAACTATAAGCAGGATTACAATTATAATCATAATATTATTCGCATAAACTTTGGATCACCTTTGACCTAGTTATTCGGCCTGCTCGTGGTATACATGTATATTCGGCAAGACAAGAGGGTAGTGTCTTTTTCCTATTCTTATTGGTAAATAGCGTTTTGAAGCGAAGACATCATTGAACGAAAGAGATGTCGGATCGGTCAATTGCCCGAACAATGATAAAACAAAATTATCTAAGATGTTTATTTTTGTATCAAATTAATCATAAAAAATATGAATATATTTTAAGCATAATAATTATAACGTCTTATTGATTTTAATTACAATTCATATGTTGTCCAATTTGTTTGCCAACAAAATCATATAGAATCATTAATAGATTAAACGTAGAGGTGATCGCAAATTTGGGTCGTCCGGGCTGAACTTTTAAACTAAAAATGCCTATTTTAAGTGAGTCAAAGTCCGTAATTTTTTCAAGCCAACCAGGCCGAAACAATAATGATCAACTCTAATTATGTATATACTAGTAACGACTGGCACTCCCCCTGCAATGCAGGTCAAGTTTTGTGCCAAACTTCAACCATCTTAAACATTCCTTGGTCCTGTTAATCAACAAAACCTAGGTATAGAAAAGAAAAGGAAAAGTACTTAACTCTACCTCCAAGAGAATTTTTATGCGCAACTACGTAACATAATGTAGAGAGGAAATATGTTTAATCGTTTCACGTAGAAAATAACAAAGGTAGTACGTAGTTAAAAAAAAAAAAAACAAAGGTTGATTCACGTGATTGGTGAAGGGAAAAAAAACATTATTGATGGAGGGAGAGACTTCATTGCTATGTTAGTACGTATCTACTAAACTCAACTGTTGTACAATTACAGCCGAATCAATGATTTAAGGTAAACTAAAAGGCTTCCAACTTATGAGCATTATCTTCTATGTGATTACTTGCAACACATAGGAAAAAATAAATTATGTATATACTAGTCTCACGTATTATCCTATACTACATACCCAAGGCTAAAGCAGAGAATTAATGGATGGCAAGCTGGCAACCCACAACTATATCAAAAACAACCACAAATAGGAAACCTAGTGAACTAATAAGAATAGCCTACTATAAAAATATACAGATTATGCACAATATACTTATATTGCTCCCTGATGAATATTTTTCACCAATAAATTGGATCCTCTACCTGAGGAGGCAACAAGTTTAGGTCCTTGCTATGCTGTTTGTCATAATTCCGAGAGCCGGGGATAGCTCCTGTTGCAAGCCTAAAAAGCTCGCTTCCAGTGAAACAATAGTGAGCAAATGCCAACCCTCCATCAACCATACCAGACAAATTGGGCATTGAAACTGACTTTTTCATGCTGTTTTTGTTTGATTCGACGCTATTTTGATCCATTTCCAAAACTTTTTCAAGATCAGAATGTTCCATAAATCTTTCAGTGGCTGCTTCCCATGAAAGTCTGTATCTTTGCTCTGGGGTTAGTGGTTCAGGTTCCTTGGCTAATGCTTCTTTCACTTTCACAACAAAGTCCTCAGAAGTCTTATATGTAAAACAGTTTGGGAATGACATGAAGAACTCATTTGATGGGTGGTCTGCACAAACTACAAACTTTCCCATTGCAAGTGCTTCAGCAGTGGCAGTGCACAGTACATCGCTGACACTAGGGTTTATGAAAACTTTGTATCTGCATATATGACCATTTAAGTTGTTAAAAAAATACGACGACATAAAACAAGAGTATCATACTCATAGAGAGGCAATATAATTTTCTGGGAGATGAATATAATGACATAGGTTCATACCCATGGAGGGAATCATCGGCATGGTCTCTTCCCTTTTGAAAATTTAGGTTGAGATTCAGGTTTTTTGCAGTACTCTGGACTTCATGTGCATCCTCTCCATGACCAAAAACATCCAATTTAAGGCTGTCGAGCTCATTCTTGTGCTTTGACAACAGACCTATTAGTTCTCGGTATCCCTTCGCCCAAACCATCTTACCCAAGAAATATGCTCCCTTGGAAAAGGCTTGCTGACCAGCAGCCCTCTCAGAAGCTAACCTCTCCCCAATTTCTAGGAATTTTGGATTTACACCATGAACATTACATATAATAGACTTGGGAAGATCCTGGGTGGCAGCTGAAAGCCGAAGAACCTGAGTCATTCAATGGGAAAAAAAATTATTTTCCTTCATTGTAACAGTAAATGCACTAAATAATGGCTAGCAACTCACAGCTCATATTATAGGCCAAACCTATGAAAAATTGGAAACAGACATCAGAACCTTACCTTGTGACAATGTGCTCTTGCAACAAGGTCATTAATATGCTTCACAAAGAAAGCCTGTACAGCTCCATTCTTTTCTCTCTTTATATATTCCAGATAATTGGTGTGTACAACACCCACAACATGATTGAATTTATCAGTCCACCGTTTTCCATGATGATACCAGTTCAAATGCTCTGGCTCTTCGAGAATAGCAATATCAGCTTCCTTTGAACAGATGAACTGAGAAGTATCACCAGTTGGAATTATGCTTCGTCTTTCTTTTGAAAACTGCAAATAGAAAAGTATGTCAAGGGGCAGAGTAGAATGCTATTGGACAAGTCCATAATATAGCACTGGCATAAACCATACCTTTCCAGGGTAAAAAGATATTTTGAAATCAGCCTTGAAACCAGTCCTTTCCTCCAGCCAGTTCTTTATATAAAGCTCCTGCTCTTCCGGTGAATTGAATGTGAGCTTGTTCGGGTAGACTAGTTCTTGGTCAGACTTGCAAAGCCATGGAACCAGCAGAGTTACCTTCTGCTTTGCAGATTTTGCTAGATATGCAGCACGGAATAATGGATTTACTGCTGTGCCCGTCATCCAAGGAAGGCTAGCAGTGGTAACTATGGCAACATGCCTTTTCTTGACAGAAGGATTATGCTTAGTAAAGTCTGACCAAAAACCACCATCATAGTGATGGCCAGTACTCTGAAGGACACTGGCTATCCTTAAATCAAGTTCATCATTGACATTGTCCCCCTCAATCGCCGAAGATTCACCACCAGATAAGGAGTGAAGGAGAAGCTGATTCTTGCGTTTACTACACAAACTCTCCACTATCTTGTCACATATATCTGCAAGTTAAGATGATATCTCAGCATATTAAGCTAATGTTGTACAACATGCTAATTAGGAAAGTTCACAATAAAAAAAAATAAAAAAAATGTTTAGCTTGAGAGATAGATCAGCTAAACCCCACTTTCAAGTTACATGTTATCCCTATATGCCAAAACAAAATATCACATGCCACAACGAGCGAACCAAGTACCAACTCCCATGTTTTCAAGGTATGAATCTTGTATAGAATCTGAATATATTGACTAAAACAACATTCCATCAACCCTCCAAGGACACTGTATTTTCATATTAAACTTTAGCAATTCAAATACCATCACTAGTAAAATATTTACTTCAAGTTCAGACTTAATGCTAGCAACAAAATTTAAGGCATTAGGTTTTACTTTTACATGTTTAGTAGGCATTTGCACCAAAATTGATGATAATTTGGTTACCAAAGAGTCCACCATGTACAGAAAGTGAATGTGTACCTCACAAAACATGACTATAAATCAAACAACCCAATAAAGATATAATCAAAGGTAAAAGGAGGCATATGGAAGAAGTGTGATTTACCTAGCACAATAACTATATATAATTTTTGTACTACATACTAGACATTAAAATCAAGACCCATCATACAACTAACATAGCTCTAGTCTAGAACTTAAATATTATTATACAGATGACATAGGATGCTAAAATCAGCAAAAAAATATCAAAGCAAACATGATCACTCCCCCAAACAAAATATTCAGATGTTTGCAAGTATTAACATGAGTAGCTACCTTTTCGAACACCAAGTTGATCCAAAAAGGGTTCAGACTGCCTAACAAAATATGCCAGGAGTTCAGGCACATCCAATGGTGGTACTTCCTGCAATAATTAGACATAACAACCATGAGCCTATATGACTATGACAATGCAGTGAAAAGGCAAGACAGTCGACTTAAAAAGAGAAAGGGAGAAGATTTTCCAGTTGGCAGCCCCACAACTTGTGTTGGCCTTAGATTCCAAGTACAAACTACAAATGGTATAGTGCTTATTAGTCCACTCATAAAAACTACGGAAGGCGTAACTTGCAATAAATTATTTGATTCTTTCTTCCATATGAAAAGAAACATAATAAATTATTGCATGAGCTATAGATCCATCCCACACGACATGCATATACATGTATAATACCAATCCATTTCCAAAAATACAAGTTTCCAGAAGGGGGCTTACACAATATTTCAAATTAGATGAAGCAAACTGCATTACTACTGCTGCTATTTGGAGCGGGAAACATTATCAGTTAGCCAAAAGATAACTCAGAAACAAAATACTAATGCATCTAAGCCTTTCAATGAGTGAAATCAAAAACCAAATAGAAAAAACGTAAGGATCATATATAAATCTTGTATTGTCTCAAGCTTTCTCCTCCCTAATGACCTAATGAATAAGAACCAGGTGTGAAATTTTTCATGCACCCGGGTGTATGATGATCACCATACACCTACACTTAAAATATAAAATTTGTGTCATACACTTTAAGCATTTATATTATGCTTTTAAAACATCAATGTTTTACTTTTTGAACACTTTTTATATAAAATTAAGTAGTCAAAATATAAAAGACGAATTTTCTAAATGCTCAATACAAATGTGCTAAATGCATAAGATGAATGTTCTGTTTTAAATGCAAGTTCATGGGGTTCATTGTGCACTTGGGTGCACAATATACGGATTAAAGTAGACGTGTGTATTTAAAGACAAATAAACTACACAACCTCCAACCACTAGTTACATCTGAAAACCAAGTTGCTGAACAAAAAATAAAATACATACAAATTATCAAGAAAAAGAACAGAGGAAAGTGGAGCCAAAAGGGGAAAAAACATGAAAACAATTGAAGTGCAAACCTTTAAATCCTGGGACTCCCACCGAAATGCTTTCTGCAAAATAAAAATTAGAAAAAGGTCATTTATAATAAAATTGCAAGACAAGCTACTTAATTTTAATAAAGATACGAGATCAAACATTTGAATCCTTCCTTTCATCTTCATAAACTAACAACAATTTTTTGGCCTAAGAGCTAACTAGAGGGAAGAATAGTTCAGTTCTTCCTGGTTCCCACTTCTACATCATATGAGGCTATTTTGATATAAACTACCTTATCTTTTTTATAAAATTGAAATAACAACCTTAACAAATTCTTTTTTAAAATAATCATCTTATGATTTACTTTTGTTAAATTTCACCTCCTTGTCAAGTATTTTGCCTAAAAATTTGTTTGAAGAGTTTAGATTATATGAGCTTTTACTTATTATAATTGTTTATATCAGTGAAAAAACTCTATAAGCATAAAAACTTCATACAATGTGACTATGTATTGTGAGCTTTGCAAATGAAATTTTTAGGTGAAATCATCAACAAGGTGATGAAATTTAACCAAAAAAATATGTGGTTATATATATATATATATTGATAAGGTGGTTACTTCAAAATTTTGAAAAACCTGGATCAAATCCACTCCGCTTCAATATGGCACAGCTATATGCTAAGTTTGAACCTTAATAAAATGGCTTATAAGAGCTATGGACAATGAACTCCCCCCATGTTCTTATACAAAGGAAAACTCCTCCTGCTTCTATAATTGTCACTAGATAACGCACATTATTATGGCTCAGAATGAAAAACATTATGGGTTAACATGGCTCTCTCCACTTCTCATCAATATAAACAGTAGCAATGCCATGCAAAAATCCAAGGAACCCAGTGATTACAATGAGGAAACTGCGAACTATTTTTTTTCCTCCTAAATGAGGGAGGCCACAAGATGGTGTAATAGAAATAAACATCCATGTTTGGTTGGAAGCTTTTAAAATGAAATGGAATGGTTGTAATACTATTATGAACAATAGAGTGTTTGGTTAAGGTATTTGGTATATAACCTCATACCTAATGGTTTCTCATTTCTTTCTCAACCCCATAAATCTCATACCCACCACCCCCTAAAGATTCTCATCCCCATACATGATGTGTAAACAAGTTTCGGGTTCAATTAATCAAAAAAACTTCACAGTAATCTTGATTGGGGTGCCTTTCACAGCACTCAATTCCGCCTTCACGGAGGGAATTGCCACTATTGAAACAAGAGATTAAACTCAAGTCTTGGATAGTTTTTCTTCTAAACAAATGACTCTCCTTTCTCATTAAACTCAATGGTATTTATAATACATATAAACCAACTAAAACTAGAATTAAGACTTCTAAATAGAAGAATCTAGAAAATTCCTAATATTATCTTAATTACTTGTACATTTATTTTCCTAAGTAAAAATCCAATTATTACAATTGATAAAAAAAAATATTTTATTCTTCCTAATTCACATCATACTCCCCTGTATAAAAAAATAAAAAAAAAAAAAAAAAAAAAAAACACTAGTCTCAAGTGTTGTAAGACCAAGGGACCATCCAAATCACACGCACACATTCTAAAACATTATTTGTCCCTGAAAAATAATACGTGCGTTGATGTTCCACTGGCATGCGCCATGTATCGAAGGATAAAAAACCAAAACTTGGATAACATGAACAGACACATACGCCTCAATACTAGATGGACTTTAAGGATATAAATCTAATTCTTCTTGTCTCTCCTTAATAAATACAATCAAATCGCATTAGAAACTTTGTAGCTCCGAATTTTGTGGCGGAAAATGATTCCATGATGATTGTTTCTTCATCATTTAAATTCACTAATGATGCATGATCTACCTATTCCTTGGGTAACTTTAAATCAATTATTTTTGTACAATACAAAGATTTATGTTTTTCTTCATTGTAACTCGAGAAAACCTCATGGACTGGAGCTAGAAAAAACTTCTCAATTTCTTGTCTCAGGAGTCAGGGCATTCCATGTTCTCAATAGGATCCACCAATCACATGATCCTGGAATATTTGTAACACTCTTTGAACAAGACTATAATCACAAAGTTGATATTTGTTATAATAAAACTCAACAATGTCGATCCATAATCTAATTGTCCCTCGATCATCTCTATTATATAAGCCAAGGGGAGCAATGGTGTCCCCCCTCGAAATGTCTAATGTACCCCTCAAAACTTTCAAAAATCTTAATTTTTATCACCCCTATTTATTACAGAAAGTTATTACAGTTTTTGAATTTTTTAAAATGAAAATAGTACAAAATATAAAATTCAAAAAAATAAAACAAAAATTTCAAAATTAATATTTTTAAATTCTCTATAAATAGACATCCATATTGATATATTTCATAAAAAATTACTTTTTGATCATCGTAGAAATTTGGTAGCCAATAGAATATGGTAGATTAAACTTTTCTTTCGTTCATTGTTGTGGGATGACCGAATGAAAGGAAAAAAGTTTTTTTTTTAATTAAATTTTTTTATTTAGACAGATTAATAGATGTATTTAACATACTATCGCACACAAAGCGTGCATAGAAGGCTAGTTGGTAATAAATTCACCAAAATCAAGTACGACTTCTTTCCCACTTTTAGTAGGATAATAAAGTAAACAAAAGCGGTATGAAGATGACACCCCAAAATCGTTCAAATAATTTCTTGGTCCCACTAAAAGATGGAATTAAATGAATTAAGTAATTAACTCAAAACAATTAATCCAAAAATGTGCAATTATTTATATGCAGAATATTTCCTAATCTGATCGATGCATGTAAGATGAACTTTGTGTAATTTTGATTAGTGCTGCGAGTATTCCCACTTTCTAAGCAACCAAGATTTAGATGTGTAATGGCAGCACTACAACTCAAGTCAACCGATCAAGAAAAGGAAGTTGGTCCTTCTTGAGTTCTTGCTGTCTTATATCGTTCTAATGGAGAGAACTGCAATTTTGGTTGGAAAAAAATGCAGACAACTACTGCTTGGTCTGCTGTGTTTTTCTTTTGTGGTTTTTCTCGTGCTTTCAGTTTGTATGCATCTAGAAAATTGGGATTGATCTCATAGACTTTCTTGCTACATGGTAATTGCAGAAAATTAAATTAATTTGAAAAGTCGAATGAACCCAGAAAATAGGTACCTTCATGATGATTTCATAAACTTACCATGTGAATTTTATCCCGAAAGACAACGCCAATTGATGTGTAAATAAGTTTCGGATTCGATTAATCAAGAAAACCTTCACAGTAATCTTGATTGGGGTGGCTTTCACAACACTCAATTCCACCTTCACGGGGGGAATATCCACAATTGAAACAAGAGATTAAACTCAAATCTTGGATAGTTTTTTCTTCCAAACAAATGGCTCTCCTTTCTCATTAAACTAGATGGTATTTATAATACATGTAAACCAACTAAAACTAGAATTAAGACTCATAAATAGAAGAATCTAGAAAATTCCTAATATCATCCTAATTACATTTATTTTCCTAAGTAAAAATCCAATTATTACAATTAATAAAAAAAAATATTTATTCTCCCTAATTCACATCAAGACATTCCTTTTAATAGTAGAATGGACCAAACGACTACAAGAAAGTAATAGAATTTCAATCTATACCAATGTGATTGTATTCCATACAATTCCATTCTAACTTTCAATAACCAAACACCCCATAAAGATGTTATGCCCACTAAACCTCTAATTGAAAGCGTCAAGGATGAATTCCTTAACCCCATGACGGCCATGACAATCTCCCAATCATACCTTACTAAACATAAAACATGAATTGCTTCTTTCTTCTTGATTCTTTTTCTGGTAGAGCTTGATTTCATTACTAATATTTGTTTTATATATTACTGTAATAAAGATATCATTGGGTTGTATAGTATAGCCTCAAGTGCAGTGTGCAACAACAGGTGGCCAGTGGGCAGACCCGCTAGCCATGAGCCAGAACAGCACATTTCAAATGGCTGGCCCAAACACTATCCAAACCCACTTGGCCATGTCAAATCATGCCATGCTTGCATGCCTTGACCAAATTTCTGTAATTTTACAGAGCTTTGTTGTGCCTATTGTTGGGATGAGTGATGCTCTTCTAAGCTAAAAGTGCAGTCCTGTAATGCTTGTGTAATTTCATGCTAGATCATGTTGTGATTTGAGCTGCAAACCCAGAGCCATTTTTGTGTTATGCTCCTAAGTAGCATTGAGGACGTATGAAATTATGGAAAACTAAGTATTCATTGCTTTATACAGCTATAGGCCCCAGCTATGAGCTATCCTCATGCTGCTAAGTAACATATACAATAATACAATATAGCAGAGGTATTATTATTATTATTATTATTATTATTATTATTATTATTACTATATACTATATATTACCATCACCATTATGGCAATTCATAGAACACAACCAGCCATAAAAGCAATCAAATTTGTAAGGACTTACCAAACTAGACTTCAATTTTTCAACAAGCTCATTATTTCTCCACGCGCCAAAAATCTCATCGGGTGATTTCTTCACTTCAAAGTCTTTCAATTTAGTCTTTAAAGCTCTAATTGGTTCCCAATCCTTAAAACCTTCTTCACTATCGTCACCTTCACCTTCATATTTCCAATCCCACTTAAATTCCCTAAACCTAACCCTATTTTTCCCAACTCTCACTCTCTCACCTCCCTCGACGTCAGCTTCCTCCACAATTGCATTCCGTATCGCGGACAAATCGATCCGAATCCTGGGTCTGGTGGGGCGACTCCACTTCTCTAGAACCTTCCGACTGAAATCCGGAGACGAGTAAACCCTCCGAAACTCCGACAACTTCGGCTGGAGCTTCTTGACAAAATCAATTTCGGAATTCGTGGTGGAGTTGTTGGTTGGAACTGAGAAAGTGGAAGCAGAGTTAATGAAATTCTCCAATTCCCTATCAAATGAAGACGCTAAATTCTTGAAAGAGTTTGCCCTATCTTTCATCAAGCGAAGGTCTGCATCAGCTGAATTTCTGACTTCTCTCCAACCTTTAGAGATGAACGACAATGCGCTTGCAGGGGAACCTACTGCTACTGTCGCAGCTGAAGATGTGCGTGATGGGGATGGTGACGTTGTTGCTTGTGGGATGAAATTATTCATTGCTTCTGACAAAATTAGGGTTTTTGGAGTGGATTTCGTGGTATTTTGCAGAGTGTTTTTTTTGGGGGTGAGTGGAAGATGAATTGCTAATTTTGGGAAGATGAATTGCTAATTTTGGGAAGATGAATTGCTAATTTTGGGAAGATGGAGAAGAAGTGAAGCAGAAGAAAGAGAGAAAGATTGTGAGGTGATGAACAGAGGGGAGAGATTGGCGGAATTTTTAACGGCTTATTATTCGACAATTTAGAGATGACGGAATATTTTAAGAATATCACATTTTATAAATGCCTTATTTTTAGTTATTTACATGTATACTTTTGGATCCCATAACCGCCTATCTTCTTTTTTCTAGAAACTAGAAAGGTTTGTTGATTTTTGCTCACCTGGCCTTTTTTTTTTTTTTTGAGGAATCAAATTGATCTCTTTTTTTGAACAAATTTGAATTCCCATAAAACTTCCTAGAAGAACAAAAAATTCCCCAAATTGAAACTAGGTTTTTTCGCCTATAATTTATTCCCAATTTGAAACTAGGGGCTTCAAGGAGTGGTTTTGGCAGACCGCCAATGGTATGGGTGATTTCCTTGACCGTCGACGAGTCGTCGTCCTTCCCAGCCCTGCACCTGAGTTGTTGTCTTCTCCAAGCTAGTTCGCAGGTGGCCCAGGGTTCTATGTGAGTCATCATCTCCTTAAGCAACGTTGCAGCCTTGCAGGTGTGTGGGGTCTTTGGGCGCGGTTCACGGCAGCCTTAGCTTCGAATAAGGTCATTTGTTGGTGGTCGTCTTTGCCTCCTCAAGTTTCTCTTGTCGCTCGCTTCGTTGTTCGAGGTCACACCTTTGGAAGTGTTCCACCTTTCTTGATGGTGGTGGATGGCATCGGTAACCAGAGTGGTGGTGTAATTCGAAAATGGGAACGAGAACACCTAAAAATATTCAAAAATGACCAATATCACTGTTTTTCGTTCCAGAACGACTTTTGTTGTGCTTAGGATTATGCAAATGAATCATAAAATGCTAACATGAATGTTATAGGATATGTATAAATCATAGAAACATAAAAGAGGATGACTGCTACGAATATTGGAACAAAAACATCCAAAAGTGACCTATTTCACTAGTTCTCATTCCGAAAACCCCTATTGTTGCCTAGAATCATGCAAATAAGTTTTAAACTTCTTAAATAAGGATAAAGATTAAAAACATGAAATAGGCCGAATGGTTATGTTTGAATATGGGAACGAAAACACCCAAAAGTAATAAAAAATGACCTACTTCACCTTTTTTTTTAATCCGAAATGCCCTTATTGTGAATAGAGTCATGCAAATAAGTCCTACAAAACTAACATTAATATTATAGGACATTGATAAAACTTATAAACATGAAATAGGCTTAATGGTACAAAAATGAGAATGAAAACACCCAATAGTATCCCCAAAAAAATCTATTTCACTATTTTTCGTTTCGGGTGGAATGCCTTTGTTGTGCCTAGAATCATACAAATGAGTCATAGAATGCTAGTATGAATGTTATAGGACATGAATGAAGCTTAGAAACATAAAATAGAATGACCGATGTAAATATGAGAATGAAAACACCCAAAATTAAGTCAAAAATGATATATTTCACTAGTTTTCATTTCTAAATGCACTTAAAGACAAGAATAAAGCTTAAGTGACTTTGAAATAAATTAAAATGATGAAACTTGGATTTTTTTTAATATCTATTAGGAAGTTATGTGACGACCCGACTCGCTTAAATCGGCGCGGAAGAAACCGACGAGTCGAATAGTCAGAACTAACAAATCAAAATACTTAAAAATTAAAAAAAACAACCTCAAAATATTATTACTATAACCCAAAAATACAAATACCCACAAGTTTGTACAGTACTAATCCAAAAGTCAAACTACCACTACTAATAAACGTAACTCTAAACACATGTCAGAGTTATAGCAAAAATATACAAGTATCACTACTATAGTCCAAACTAACTGAAATCGTAAAACAACAGAAATACGACTATACAACTATATCGGCGCTCGCCCAACCCATAGCTAAGCAAGAACCTCATCATCAGAATTACCTGAAAAGTAAACAACAGTCCACCGTCAGTGGCGAGTAACATAACTGTCTCACCCTAACGGGAATACACAAGCACATAGCATAAACCAAATATCCAAATCATAACATCAAATCATGCGAAATCATACAAATACATGCTTGACTCAACTAACTTATCCAAACTTATCTTTGGCGCAATCATTCGCATACTAGACCGGACTACGCACGTACGAACGCATCTTATGCGAACGAACTTTTCAACTATGCCAGGATTGAGAATCTTACTCCCAACCCTATGAAACCAATCTTACTGGAAATCCATGTCAAAGACGACACAGTGGTAATCACTATCCCAATACCGCGGTTAGGATAGGGGCAACGTCTTAACCCAAAAACATAGAATCTTACTCTACGATTTAGGCGTCTAGTAACAAAATCAAGCTAATCTTACATTCTTTAACTCTTTAATTCGAAGTTTACATTCTTAGTTACTTCTTAAGTTGCATCTTACGCCTTGACTTAAGAAAGTAACATGTTAGTTACTTCTTAAGTTGCATCTTATGCCTTGACTTAAGAAAGTAACATGTAAACCTATCATCTGACAACATCTTATCACTTTCTTTAATCCTTTCTTTAACTTTCTTTAACTTTAAAGACTCAATCAAGAACTCATAAATACTCTTAAAGAACTCATCAAGAACTTAAAGAACTCATCAAGAACTCATCCAAGATTCAAGATCTCCAATCAAGAACTCAATCAAGATTCAAGAACTTCAACCAAGAACTCATTCAAGAATCAAGAACTCATCCATCTTCATCATATCACACGCATAAACTCATCAATTCAACATATGAAATCATCAACTTATCATCATCCAAAATTCACCAAACTTGAACATGATAATCAACAACTTAACACTAACATAATCAATCATAAAATCATCATATTCAAACATAAAATCATCATATAACCATTCCAAAATCAGATTTACATTCATACATAAAAACATGATCAAACTTCATATAAACTAATCTAGTTCATTTAATCTATACTATGGAACATAGTATGCCAATTAGGTTGAGAAAGTATGTTACCTTATTGAAGATTAACACACAAAATCAACACAAGATTGCAGCCCGGAAAATCGAACCACACGACCCTAGCCACGGCACAACGCGCACACGGCCTTCATACGAGCAACACGACACCACCACACGGCTGCCCACTGCACGGCACCCCACGGCTGCACCACCACGAACCACCGTCTTCACACGGCCCCACTGCACGGTTCACCACACGAACCACCACTCTTGCACGGCTTCCACACGGCACCCACACGGTCACCACTCGAACAACCCACACGAACACGACCAAACCCAAACCCGAACTAACGATCTTGAATGCAAAGTAAGAGGTTTAGATTGAGTTTGATTACTTAAAGATCAATGGAGTTTGAATCTTTAAGTTTTGGGTTTAAGAAGTTGATGAACAATTGATGGGAATTTTGAGCCAAAATAGGCGTGTGGAATGGGAGCAAATGGAGGGAGTTTGTGTCTTAAACTTTTGATGGCAAGGGTGATTAAATGGCAAATGAGCAAAAGGATCCTCAAGCCTCACTAACCCTCCTATATATAGAGGTTAGTTAAGGTGTGAACATGAGGCAAGTGGCCAAACCTTGCCATGCACACATAAGGGCCGGTTTTCATGAGCCAAAATGGGCTCTCGTGATTAATTGGGCTAATTTACAAAAATTGCATGATTAATCATGCCTAAATCGATTTAGCCCAAAATAATATTTAATAACTAATTAGAAAATTAAATAATAAAATTCTAATTAATTAAATAATAATAAAATAAATAATAACTGATCAAAATAAAATAATTCGAATTAAATCGAAATTATTCTCATCAAATAAAATAAATAGTTCAAAAATAAATTTGAACCATACATAGCAATACATAAATACACATAAACATCCGACAGAAATACCTATAAAATCAGGGTCGTTACAAGTTAATTTATATTTTAAGTAGCTACTATGTATTACGTGCAAAATTGATGCTTCATTATATAAAAAATTAAATTTGAATTATTACTAGGTTTAATTTGATTTGGTTTTTTTAATATTTTGAATGAGTTTATTGGAAGATCTGACCTGTACTTTAAAATTGAGTTGGATGAGGTTCGGGAGTAGTGGGCAAGATTTTTTCGACCCTTTTTGTTGAACTGGTTTTAGTATTGGATTTTTTTTTATGTATGTGTCTTTGTATTATCTTTAGTATCATTTTTACGTGTTTATTATCGAACCTTTCGGTGTATACTATATTTAGCATACATTTCTGTAAAGAATTGATGTTTATAATAACGTCGATCTATTATATCAAAATTTTCTGAATATTGAGCCAACTAGTCAATTGTAAATATAGTTTATTTTATATATAACATTTGATATATTATATAATATATATATATATATAATACTT
The DNA here is from genome assembly GCA_951394345.1 of Salicornia ramosissima. Taxonomy (NCBI): domain Eukaryota; kingdom Viridiplantae; phylum Streptophyta; class Magnoliopsida; order Caryophyllales; family Amaranthaceae; genus Salicornia; species Salicornia ramosissima. Next base: position 43,260,197 of record OX596237.1, on the reverse strand, counting down.
TATATAATTAATTATTATATATACATAATTTATAGCAAAAAATTGTATATTTGTATCGGGTCTTAACTAAGGGACGATAGATACAACAAATACCATACAAATAATTCAATTTTTTTGTATATAAAAAATCAACATCTGGATTGTGGCTTTTACAAAAGACATTATACAAATTCAAATGGTCAGTATTCATTGTATAGTGCATTAGGCACGATCCAAATAACTTGGTTATTTGTAACGACTCCATTTGTAACACCAAGTGTGCTGCACGATAGATGCAAATATTCCAAAAGGTATGATGCAAATAGCGAATTTTTCACTAATAGCGAATTCCAAAAGGTTTGGGACATTTGGATTTCAACATGCTACTAAGCTTATGATCCATTGAAGGATCTCTTGGATTGGAACCATTATTTGGATAAAGTCTAGGTTTAATACAGGAACAATGAGAAAACCCCAAATAATGAACTCCGAAAAGGGTAACCATTTCTGTGACGACCCGACTCGCGTAAACCGGCGCGGAAGAAACCGACGAGTCGAATTGTCGATCTAACAAACAAACTTACAAAAAATTTAAAACAAAACCTCGAAATTATTATTACTATAACCCAAAAACGTACAATACCCACAAGTTATACAATACTAAACCCAAATGTATCAATACTAGATAATAACTCCAAATACTGCCAGAGTCAAAATACACTAAAGATAAAACTATGCGTCCAAACTATAAACATAACGTAGTCTAGAACAAGAACACTATAACGGCACTCACCCAACCAATAGCTAAGCAGCACAGTCATCATCAGAATTACCTGAAAATAACAACAATCCACTGTCAGTGGCGAGCAACATAACAGTCCCACCATAACATGGATACACATAATCATAGAACAAACCAAACAAACATATCAGACTACCAACCAACATACGATAAAAACGTCAAAATACCAATAATCGTAAAACTGACCAACTTTAAATAATTCCAACTTAAAAATCATAAAACTGACCAACTTTAAATAATTCCAACTTAAAAATCATAAAACATCTTTGTCGCTACCATTTACATTTTAGACCGGACTATGCACCTACAAACGCTTCTTACGCGAATGAACTTTCCTACTATGCCAAGAATGAGAATCTTACTTCTAAACCCATGAACCCCATCTTACGGAAATTCATATCAAACAGACAACATAGCAAGTATACACTATCCCAATACAGCAGTCAGGATAGGGGCAACGTCTTAACCCAAAACTTAGAATCTTATTCCAAGATTAGGCGTCTAAAAGTAAACTTAAGCTAATCTTACTTACAAACATCGAAGTTATTCTCAAGATTACTTCTTTCGCCTTTTCTTGAGTTTAACCATAATCAATACTACTTCATAACCAATCTTTATCGAATCTTTAACAAATCTTTAAACCTTTCTTTAACTTCTTTAAAACTATCTTTCAAAATCTTTACAAAACTTACTTATCTTTAAACAATACTTTAGAAAACATCAATAATCTTGCACTTTAAAAGAACATAAGACCAACTTTCAAGATTTCAAGATTCAACCAAGAACTCATAAAGAACTCAAAGAACTCATCAAGAACCTATCAAGAACTCATCAAGAACTCAAATCACACGAAAAATCCCATTAAAAACATGCATGAAAACTTAAGTAAATCATCATAAAACCATTACCCAAATCCATACTTAAAAATCACGCAAACCATGATAAACAAACATCGAAAATTCATCTAACATGATTACTTAATCTATCCTATAATCATGGTACACATATTAAGGTAAGAAAGTATGTTACCTTTTTGATGAACAAGCAATACAATCACACAAACTTGCAACCCGAAAAACCCCAAAGTACACGACCTTTGACACGCCCAACACGGCTCACACGCACGGTCCTTGCACGAACACGGCACGACCTTGCACGAACACCACCACGAGAACACGACACCACCACGGCTCTTGCACGACACCACCACGGACCACCGTCTTCACACGAGCACCACTGTGCACCACCACTCGATCCCACGAACAACCCACACGAACCTAACCCAAAACCGAACCAAATACCCAAGTCTTGATAAATGGCAATGAAGATTAATTTGTGTTTGAGTACTTAAAGATCAATGGAGTTTGAATCTTTAAGTTTAAGTATTGAAATGATGATGAACAAATTGGTTGGATTGATGGTGAACAAGCCTAATAGGCGTGTGGAATGGAGGTAATTGGAAGGAGGGTGTTTGTGTTTGGCTTTTCAATTGTAGCAAAAGATGATCAAAGGTGTTTAAGATGGCAAATGAACTCTTAAGCTTTATTAACCCTTCTATTTATAGAAGTGGTTTAAGGTGTGAACATGAAACAAGTGACAATTAGGCCACTAATCATGAGGGGGCCGGTTATGATATGACAAAATGGGCTTTTGGTGATCAATTGGGCAAATTGCACTCATGCATGATTAGTCATGCTTAATTTGCATTTGGCCCAAAATTTAATTAACTAATTAGAAAATTAAATAATAAAATTCTAATTAATTAAATAATAATAAAATAAATAATAAACAACAAAAAATAAAAATAATCGAAGTTACACTACAAGAAACTCACACAACGAGGGCAATTTATCATGATTAAAGAGGGCAATATGAGTATTGTTTTACTTAATGATGCCTACAAGGGCAATTATTTTTGCACTCATTAATATTAACAATGAAGACAATATGATTATTTTGCCCTCTTAGACTTTTGAAACTTTGCCCTATTTGACAATAAATAAAGTGTTTAAATCAAGGAAAGCAAAATGTATTGCCTTTGTTGATGATCAATGAAGGCAATTTTGTTTGCCCTTTTTGAATTGAATCAAAGAAAGCAAAACATCTAAAATTGTCTTTGAAACCTAATACAACGGGGTTACAAGGGCAACATGAGGGCAATCCTAAAATTGTCATTATAACCTAAGAAGACAAATTTTGTATCAAATAGGGCAATTTTAATTGTCCTTCTTGAACACATTTTTTGTAGTGTTAATCAAAATTATTCACATAAAATAAAAATAAATAGTCCAAATAAATTTTGGACCATACATAAAATAACATAAATAACAAAAAAATCAATGACAAAAATACCGAAAAATTTGGGTCATTACAATTTCTTCCAAAAAAAGACCTTTTGTTTTAAAAAAAAATCATGTAGTGATGGCCAACCATAAAAAAGGAGCATATAAATTCTAGGTTGGTTAATTTATAACCCATATCTCGCCGCCCTGATGAACTCCATACTTTAGTCCACTTATCAGGAAGGCACTATCATATGCCTCATAGGCTAGGATGTATGCACAAGATACTGTTTAAAGGCACTCGGCTTCAAGCTCACCAAGAGGTGACTCATTACACCTCACATGGGCAACCCTTATAAAACAGATAACTAGTAATTAATGACCCTCATATAAAACAGTAACCCTTATAAAAAAAAACACTACTAATTATACCCTATATAACTGAGTAACATATAATAATGATTGATAACCTCTATACAACTAAGTATTTTTTAGTGTCTAACTAAACTTTATTTAAAACACTAAGTAAAATCTATTCAAAAGTGTTTAATAACTTTATTACAAAACATTGAATAAACTTTATACTAAACACGAAGTAACCTCAATACTAAATATTGAGTAGCCCCTCAATAAAATAAAGTATAATACTTGTACAAAATATTTAGTAACTCTTATACAAGTAATTAGCGACCCATATATAAATTAATAACCGCTATATATAAAAAGACCAAGTTCCGTGAAATTATAAGGTTCCAAGGTCAACCCGTACTTCAAGATTTTTTTTTCATTTTTATTTTTATTTAAGTACTGATAGACTCAATCTTAAGTTGTGGCGTTTAGGTGGCGTAAACATTGCAAAATATTTATTTAATTGTATATATAGGTAGATAGATAAAAATATAACAAATAAAAAAATCAACTAAAATATCCAATAAAAATTGTAAGCCTTACTTATATATATATATATGTAATTTGTGTAATGCATATCAACATAATGATACTTGTTGCCCCAAAAATAGAGGAATTTTTATTGTGAAAATATATTTATACGAATGAAATGAAGGTTGGAAATAAAATTTTGTGATGGGAATACATAGAAAATGGGGATGTGATTTAAAGTAGATTAATATTTAAGGAATCAAGTTATTATTTATAGGAAGTAAAATGAAATGAAATTTCTAAAGATTGATTAATATTTTATGAAGATAGAAAATATTTATTACTTTTTTAGGCTCAAGAAAACAAGCGGGAAAAAATTTAATGAGAAGATGACACGTGGCGAGTTGTAGTTCGAGTCGCTTCTCTTTTAGTATATATATTGAATATTGATGATTGATTGATTGATGATTGATGTAAATATAGTTTTATGTTGTTAACATAGGTGTTGTTTGGTTGGAAGAGGTTTTCATGGGAAATTTCCTAGGAAAATGCAAATAATACTAGTGAAAAAAATTCTCTATTTGGATCGTATATTTAATTACTCCAACATGTAAGAAATCACTCATCATGACTCCATCTTAGTAAGTTTAACAACCTGTGCGAATTATAAATTTCTATATCCCAACACAAACATACATTTCTTAGGAAATTTATTATGATGGAAATAGATTCCCATAAATTGTAAATTTTTGTAATAAATTATTTTCTGTGTCAACTAAACGACACCTTAGGCTATTTTAGATTCACATGATAATTGATGATATGAAATTATTGGTTGAAATAATCTGAATCAAACAAGGTCTTAGTAGATTTGTTTGAAATGTACACGTTGTTTTATTAGCTAGACTAATATTTACAGCCCTTTATCATATTTTACTTATCGCTATTATATAAGGGGAGAGTGGAGATCACGGTGGTGTCCAATTAAGTGAATTGGCACATTACCCTTACTAATCGACCTTCATAATTGTTAGTCAGGTAGGGATACTTTTGTCATTTGTGTCCTAAAATCTTTCATAATGATATTTGATTTTTGAAATCATTAATAACCTTATTTTAAAAAAAAATCCGTTGCTAAATACTAGCTACGGTAGGAATAAAATCCTTAGCAAATATTTGCTACAGAATGTAATGTTTCCATAGCTAACTTTGCCTGCTGTTTTCAAAAAACAAAATTGCTAATTATTATTTAATTTTAAAAATAGTGAACTTAACAGCAAAAATAACTATGATATATCAACCGTAATATATATATTAACTTGTAATTTTTCATATATATATATATATATATAGGGTTGGGTTCCGGTAAGAAATTTTTTATCGTGAGAAATGTAAGAAGAGATATATACATCAACTATGACCTAGAGGTACATTGATTAACAACTATAGGTACATTCAAAATATATACTATAAATACATTGAGTAAAAATACATTGATTTTTGGAAAAATTCATATGAATAATCCCAACTATTGGAGGTCTTCCAATTTTAATCCCAACTATAGGTTATTACACTATAATCCAAACTATGTGGTTAGATTTATAATATTAGTCCAAACTAACTTTTGACTGGCTCTGTTTTCCTTCGTAGAAAGGGAGGGAGGTATAGTCAAGTATAATAAATAGGGAAAGAAGAAAGATAACAAATATTTTATGAATTGGTGATCGATTATAATATGTTAAATAAGTCAATGGACTAATATCATAAAATAACCCCCAAAGTTTGGATTATACTATAATAACTAATAGTTGGGATTAATATTGGAAGACGTCCAATAGTTGGGATTATTCATATGAATTTTTCCTTGATTTTATGCCATAGATACATTGACTCCAAACAATAGAAGGAGTAAGGAGGGAAAATAAAATTTAATCTTAGCCATTCATTTGTTGATCAAAGGGTTATGGTTGCTTCCCACCCTTCTCACCAAAACTACATTTCTCACATGAACACACTTTGACTACTAATTGTGATTTATACATAAGGTAAAATATAGTCAAGCAGGGTCTTGTTGGATTCGTTTCAGTACACACTATCCAAATATATATATTTAATTTTTTTTACAATTATACAATTAAAGATATAGTCAGTCAAAGTTGTGCCTCGACAAGTGTGAAAAGTCAAAGTGTTACATCTAATAAAAAACAGAGGGAGTACATTTTAACATAATAGCTCTAGTAGCGCAAGTACACAAGTTTAGATCCTTTGGAGTTCAAGTTTTTTAGAGTTGTAGAGTTGTGAGAGTGAGAGTTTTACACTATTTTTTAGGTAAATTTATTGTAGCCATAAATTTAGATTTGTTTGGTCCATATTTGTTGAAATCTACCATTTTTAAAGGATTTAACTCTAGAGAATCCCAACTCCAAGTACCCATATATATTCATCCATACACAACTCTAGCACACAAAAAAATTAGTTGCCAATGTATATTGCAACTCCTTAGGTAAAAGGTCAACTTGATTTTTGCAACTTCAAAGACCTCGTGCCTAGAATTCTGAAGCTCTAACCATTAGCCTATGAATTCATCCTCCACTAATTTTTTTATGTGCAGTACATGAATGTTGAATTCCTACACTCGGGTGCACAGTATACGGATTATTAGGAGATTTCCATGTATACCCTTCATTTCATCTCACACTTAAAACTGTGGTGAAGGTCAAAATCGTCAGTGTCCCACTTCAATTTCATCATTGCTGTTTTTTCTCGTATTGCTTTCTACATTTTACTTTCTTCCGCCATTCCCACCCCCTGGTTAAAACAAGTTTCATCCTTTTCCTGCTTGATTCAATTCAATGTAAGTGTTAAATTGTATTTTACCTTCATTTGTTGGTTCCCTTGACATGTTTCGCTCTTCTTCATTTTAGTTTCTTCAACAGCTAATCAATGCCCTAGATGGTTGAATATCATGTGGCAACTCTCCTTTTGTTTAATTCGAATTTGATATCAATTTCGATTGGGAAACGTTTATTTTTGGTTGATTAGCTAATTCTTTGTTTTGGGAGACCTTATTTGAAGATCTTCTACACGTTTAGCTATTTGATCATACATGTAATTCTGCTAATTTCATCTGGGGTGGTGCTGATTTGGTCATCTACTTTGCAGAAAAAAAAAAAAAAGATGAAAGAAAGTACTGGTGAAGGGCCTTTGATTTTGGACATTGAAGATTTTAAGGTAAAGAGCTAACTTTAGAATTTTACTTATCTTTTCACAACGAGCTGTTCACGGTTTTTGAATGTGGATTATGAAAGGCAGTTTTAAGGTATAATTGGATGGTATTTGCAGGGTGATTTTTCTTTTGATGCATTGTTTGGTAATTTGGTGAATGAGTTGCTACCATCTTTTCATGATGATGATGGAAATACACCTGATGGGCATGGTAATTTTGGTGGCAATGATGCTTCCTCAAATGGGAATTCGCGAATTTCATCAGATCCAAGTAAGTTAGCACAAGGGCTTTCTATGCCTTTGTTTCCAGAAGTTGATACTCTCTTGGGACTCTTCAAGGATTCTTGTAAAGAGTTAATTGATCTCAGACAGCAGGTGTGTTTTACGCTCTTGGGAAGATCAAGGATTGAAGCTTTGATTCTATGTTATGAAAGTTTCTTTGTATATGTAACCGATCTATTTGTGGTGATAAATGAAGGTTGATACAAGGCTCAGCAGTCTTAGAAAGGAGGTTTCCCAACAGGATGCGAAGCATCGAAAAACACTTGCCGAGGTAAGTTTGTTAATTGCATCATATTTTACTCTTGTTAAATTTAGTCCTGTTTGGAAAAATTAATGGTAGCTCTGTTATACTTAGACTTGGATACAAATGATTTTGGTCCAAATTAAGTGTCCATACATGCCCATGGCACTGTGTTGGAATTTAGAGGATGTGATGTGTGGCAACTGACTATTTAAGGGGACTGTTATAGGGAGTTAGAGACTTGATTTCGAGTAGAACTCAAGCCTTTAAAGATTGCCAATTGGTGAAAGGTTAATAATAGGATTGAGGCTGAATGATTTGGATGATTAATGAATTTGAAATTTTCATGCAAGTAATGCTTTTCTTTCTAATTGAGCTCGGGGAGTTTTCGTTGGATAGCTCTCTATTGTACTGTACATTATTTATTCTCTTATAGTTTTGGATTGAAGCCTTGTGTCTCTTAAAGTTTTGGGCTATTTTGTTTTACTAATGAAACATAGGCCTATCTTAGTATGTTGCTCATCTAAAACATTAGAAGGTTTTATGTCTGGCTCAATCGCTGTCCTAAATATGCGAGTGGGACTATATGTTTCATCCAGAGCTACATGTTGATGCTAATATAGGCTCCTTTGAGTCCCATTAGCCATATTTAAGCCTGGAAAGTTCCTGAAATAATTCTTCTAGGAACATTTTGATGTCGCAAAGGAAAATTGCACAAAATGTAGATTGCTTGTGAATTTTTAGGGAATTGATGGACAATAATTCACTAATTTGTATACATATCTATATCTTTTGACTTTTAGCTGGAAAAAGGTGTAGATGGGTTATTTGACAGCTTTGCAAGGTTGGATTCCCGCATCTCTAGTGTTGGTCAAACTGCAGCTAAAATTGGAGATCATCTACAGGTGAAATGGTTTTCCTTGAGCTTATGTTTTACTGGTAGTTTATTTGAATAAGCTTTTTTGACATAACTTTCACGTCCCATAATACTGTTTATAATTCTTATTCCATTATTGTTAGGATTTAGTTGGAGACAAATAATAATATGATATTTGGCAGAACACAAAAGATAATTAGTGTGTTTAAACCTTGTCCCAACTTGTTTTTTAATGAACACATTTATCAATGATATCATCTAACAAACCTATCGGTGTTTCTCTCAAACTATACTCAAGCTTAAGAATTAGATTGTATATTAACAACATTGGCCTACAAATCCCTATTTATAGACCTAGACTTTTTAAATCTACTAGTCCCTTTAGAATTTAGGAAACACTTCTTAGGATAATCTTTAGGATTAGGAGATATCATAGTAATTAAAATAGACATTCTTAGTTACAAATAATATTTATCGCCAAAAGATAAGAAAAAATCCAACAAAATAATGGAATATATCTTCTAAATAAATATTTTAACAAACTCTCTAGATAAGTATCTTAGTGATTACGGAGTAGTTAAAAATTAGACAAAGTCTTGAATCAGGTGTGCTTACATTTCTTTATTGTAAAAGTAGTTCGAGTTACTTTAAAATTTTTACAAGTTACCCTAATATTACAAGTAATTCATTTGAAAGTCTTGAATCAGGTGTGCTTACATTTGTTTATTGTATAAGTAATTCATGCTCTTTTTTATTTTAATATTTAAATTCAACCATAAAAATTAATCATAAAAAATAATATGATCCTTTATAAAACTCAATTGATAAAAAATAACGCTTCATGTATAATAAAAATCATTAAAAATTTACAAGTTAAAAAGTACCTTAAAAGTGGTTAGTTATCCTAAAATTAATTGTTGTACAATACATTAATGTAAGCTAATTATGGATTAAAGTGATACTTGCACAATACTTTTTGAACAAAATACGATATAATCAATGTCACTATCATATTTTGTTAAATCATAACAATTATGGATCCCAATCTACCCAATATTGGACATGTGTGTAAATTTCATGGTGATGTTTGGTTTCATTTGCTGGAATTAATCTATGTAGTTTATTCAATTGCCAGAGTGCAGATGCTCAGCGAGAAACTGCAAGTCAAACAATAGATCTGATAAAGGTATTATTAGTTGGTGGAATTATAGCTGTGTTTTGTCCACACTGGCCTAACAGGCTAATGTGCATTAGTTTTTAAAATTTTACAGTATTTGATGGAGTTCAACAGCACCCCTGGAGATCTTATGGAACTTTCACCTCTGTTTTCTGATGACAGTCGTGTTGCTGAGGCAGCTTCAATCGCACAGAAGCTACGTAAGATATCAATTTAACCCATAAGTTGAGCTCATAATGGTTTATATTATGTTTTATCTTTTTAAATTTTTATTACATTTATATTTTATATACCTGATTATCAGTAAAGTACAGCTGCACAGTAATGGTCTTATCTGTGCATTTATTTGCTATTCCTATTTATAAAATTGAAGTCACGAGTTTATATTTTCTTCTCTATGCTGTTGAAACAGGTCAATTTGCGGAGGAAGATGTAGGAAGGCAAGGGATAGGGGTACAACAAGCCTCAGGAAATGCTACTCCCAGTAGAGGATTAGAAGTTGCCGTCGCTAATCTCCAGGAGTATTGCAATGGTAGACTGTTATTCTGAAAACAAAGCTGTTGTGTTTCTTGTGCTGATTGCTTTTGACTTTTTTGAATCTTGTTTCATACATGCGTAATCTTATTTCTTTGTTTTCTCTTTAGAATTGGAGAATAGATTATTGCAAAGATTTGATGCTGCATCACAGAGAAGAGAGTTATCAACCATGGCAGAATGTGCCAAAATATTGTCCCAGGTACGTCATTTGTTATATTTCCTTTCTAAAATATGAGGTTTATTTGTGGTATTTAGTTCACTTAATGTGTGACTCTACAGATGTAATGCCATATTTGCAAATTGCAAATACGGCATTTATATGAGTCTACTTTTCTTCTTCCTCTATCTTTTGTTTTTTTTCCTCCCAATTAGGATGCTTGATATTTTTGATGCAATAACTTGACCATTGCTTTTAGTATTAGTAAGGTGATAATTTGACAAAAGAACACTATTCATTTTTTAATATTAGATCATCATTGGCATTTCCATGAAGACATTAGATGAGTCACTTAAGAGCGTGAAATGGTTTGGTTTTTGGTGCATTGTTGAAGCGTTTCTTAAATATGAGAATCTCCTTATTCTTAATACCTGTGACAAATTAGACAGTTTGTTTGGAACTTTGGATGAGATGATTTGAGGAGAAAGAAACTTTAATGGTGGGACGGTTGGAACCAATTTGTTTTCCTTGGTAATGAACCAAATCCTTGCAATGTTGAAAAGATTTGAAGAGAAAACACAAGCTAATTTCTCCTCCCTTCATCTTTGCCCTCTTTCCCTCCCTTTAAGCCTCTACCACTGGTATTAAAATATACCATTGATCTTCATGCATTTCGAGGCTTTGATTCAGGATTTATTGATTTATAATTATGATATTGAAGTCTTAAATTTTTCCAGCAAATGCCTTCTTCCTTCGTTTTAGTGAATTTATCGCCAAAACCCACTTTACTTTAAGCAAGCTGGGAGCTAACATGTTAGTTTGATGGATATGATGATCTGGTTGGTAAGTCTATTTGAGGATATTTGGCCTATTTTGGTAAATTTTGATATGATTTGGTAGGGGGGTTTCAAAAAATGGAAAAGGTTTAAAGTTCCCATGTTTCCTTAATGCTTGTTTGGTTCATAGTTTGATTATTCTCTTTATGAAAATTACCTTAATTGTTCTCGCTGAATACCTTACAAAATTAAATCATAAACCACTCTCAACAATCATCCTTGAGCATAACCCCACCTTGCCACCCTCATGGTGGAATGATAGGAGAATAAGGACCCCTAAGGTTTGATTGAATTCCCATTACTTTTATAAGTCGTTTGGCACTTTGGCTCATTAAAAAGTATGGATTTAGATACTATAGTTCATACGAAGTTGGGGTATGGAATCTCAATCTTTGGGGTGATGTTGCTGCATCACCGCATCGCGACCGCATTGTAAAGCTATTTGAGCTTACCGCAAACGAGATATTAGGCCGTAACAGCCGCTAACCATCCGCATTGCCCGCGAATATGATTCCGTGACCGTTACTGTGATCGCGACTAGAACCGAGATTTAAAACCATGTGTTGGATATGAGATTAGAAGGGTTTTGGGATGAGAAGCCTATGCTTATGACATTCCATACCCAAAGGACCCAACCAAACAACTTTTTCATCACTAATAGTATCACATTGGCCTTCCTACAGGAGGTGGGTAATTTTTTTAAAATAGCACCACGTCCATTCTATTCCACCATAAAACAAGCACATTGACTACTTGCTGTGAGCCCCAACACCACCTTATCCTCTCTTTTTGAAAGTGTTACACTTCGGCCGCCTATGCCACCACATTTTAAAAGCAGCTTGACAAAATAAAGCCTCAAAAACCAAAATATGAGAAAAGAAATTAGAGAAAAAATTGTAGCTTACTCCTTGGTCAAAACTTAGGTTTACAAGAGAGACAATCTAAGAAAGCTTATTTATGGACTAAAGAGTAAAGATAGTTGAATACTTGAATACAAGCATCAAAGGATGATCAACTTCGTCCACTAAAGGCTTAACTCTACTATTTGGAAACTAAATTTACACAAAGTACAGAAAGAAGAGGATGATGATGTTGGTTTTGAACAGCACAATGATGCTGCCGTAGAAGGTGATTTGGGCAATTGGGCTGAAGGTGGAAGACAGAGGGAGGAAATAGTGACTAGCAACTTTCCTGTGGATATATTAGGGAGAAGGCAACAAAGTGGGTTTCCTTTATTTTAACAAGGGAAAGCCAAACAATAGAAGGCAATTAGCTTTCATTTCCCTTAAGCCTAACAAAATTAGTCAGTTCTCTTGTTCATTTCTTCTCATTACCCTTCTTGATTGCCCACCCTTTTCTTTATGTGAATCAAATAGTTGCTTTTTTAAAGTAGATTAGCTCAGCTTCATTTGATGGATGGGATATGGTTAAATGTTTAGCAAAAAGTCATTTACCTCCTTCTAGAACATACAAGTAGTCACCAACTCATGACGTTTCATTACCTTTTCCTGCACCATGCTCTGTTTATCTTGTGCTATTAGCCAGCTATACCCAGGTTCCTCCTCCATCCAGTAGCCTTGATGATCTTCCTTGATATATAGTGTGATTTAACCTGCAATCTTGATCTTTTTCCTCAGACAAGTGCTCTTGTCAAGATTGTCTCTTCAGCTTTGGCACATGACATAAAAATATAGTCTGAGCAGAGTCTTTTTTTCTTCATAACTTGACTCCCTAGAATGCACGGGGATGGCAATTTGGGTGCCGATTCTGTACCGGGGACGGGGACGGGGACAGTGCAGGGTCAGCCAAAAAACGTACTGAGGATGGCTTGTCACATCTGGGGACGACAGGATTGGGTCTGGGACGACTGGGTTTGATGGTGGGGACATTTTGGGGACATGAAATTGGATGAAATAGTCGTACCCAAGTCCTTTGGTCTTATTCGAACAGAAAAATAAATTCGAACAGAGATAAATAAAAATCAAACAGAACTGAAAGCGTACAGAGATGCAAAAGTATTATGCAAAATAATTCAAACAGAGATGCAAAAGAAATTCGAATTGAATTGAAAGGAAAAAAAGGAATTCAAAGAGTTCAGAAGTACATAAGTCAAACAAAAAAAGAGGAAAAAAAATACTGAAATCATACCTGTATATGGGCTTCACTTTAGTGAGTGGGCCTTTTTATTTTATCTTATTTTATTTGGCAAAGGCCTTTTTATTTTGTTATTTGTTACTTAGTACTAGTTATTTCTCAATTAGTCTCTTTTTTTGTTTGAATTTGAGCATTTTTTAAAATTTATATATGCATATTTTTTGCTGTACCCGTTTTTAGAATTTTAGAATTTGTCGTTTTCTGTCTCCGTCCCCGTTTTTTACCCCGAATCCGTCTCTGTGCTACCCAACCATCCCTTTTTTGTTTTTATTTTCTTGTTTATGGTAGGCGGGAAAGTCTAACCTTTTCTTCACTCTTTTCTCTTTATTATGAGCTATAAAAGTATGACCAAGAGTCCAAGACCAACTATTCTTTCGTATGAAGAAGTGACTTCTTAGTGTTTTAAAATTAGCTTTTTGATTAAAAGTACACTAAAATATATATATTTTAAAATTTGCCGTGTCTGAAATTTTAACAAGTGTCCCCAAGTCTGATGCTTGGATCCATACTCGATTTTCACTTTAGTACCTAACTCGAAGCATCTCAAGCTTTGGTGGATGATGTATAGGTAATAGGTTATATCAAGTGGTTCAAGCAGCGGACTCCATTTTATATAATATGGATTAAGACTTTGATTGTTGTCTTTGTTATTAGTCTTATTATGAGAAGTTTTTCTCTTCCTTTAATGCTTGTTCCTTGAGGTGGGGCATGAAGTTCACTTGTTATTCTTTGCCTTTTCTAACATTTATTAATATTTTTCAAAGATTAAACATGATACACAAATTTTCTATTTTGTAAATCAAACTTTTCTACTTTATTAATATTATTCAAAGATTAAACCTGATACACAAAATTTCCTCCACTTTATTTAAGCACAAGTTTTCTTCAGCTTTATACTCCCCTATGTCAATAATATATTTGCATAATATTAAACAAATAACTAAAAATCCAACGAAACATTATTTTAAGAAAAGCAATTTTTTTTTAATAAATAAGTATAAATGTCTGTTCAAACTAACCAATTTTTCTGCAACATTAATAAATAACTAATTGATGTAAAAAAAAGGAAGTTAATATGGCACACATGCATAGCGTGCAAAAATGCTTGTAGTACAATATCACAACTTAAGAGTTGAGAAAGGCTGCATTATAAAATTGTAGTTTATACTTCATTTTATTTTGAGAGTAAGCTTAATAGATTTCCAATTTGGTGCACAGTAGCCTGCCGATGATTGATATGTTATCTTCCAAGACATTTACTTGTTTTGTCCCCTTTTGAGCAGTTTAACAGAGGAAGCAGTGCAATGCAACATTATGTGGCAACACGTCCAATGTTTATTGATGTGGAGATCATGAGTGCAGACAACAGGTTGGTTCTTGGTGAGCAGGGTTCACAAGCCAATCCCAGTAATGTTGCTCGTGGGCTTTCCTCGCTGTACAAGGAGATAGCAGGTTGGTACATAAAAATTCAACTAAACAATAACAATTTTCTCAGACAGTGTGAACCTATGATATTGGAATTTTGCGCACTTCCAATTTCTTTGTTTTGAAAATTGTGGCAGATACCGTAAGAAAAGAATCTGCAACAATAATGGCTGTATTTCCTTCTCCAAACGAAGTTATGGCAATCCTTGTTCAGGTACTAATGTAGCAGGGTGTGCATCTTCAACTGTCCCTTCCGATCTTAGTTTCTATAATGGCCAATTTTACAGGAATAATAAATCATATCCGTGTTTCTTAATAGTCCTATAGTGCAGCCAAAAATTGTGTTTGGGAAAATCTCTTTTTTGAGTGTTATTGTAACTTGTTGCAGAGAGTTTTGGAACAACGAGTCACAGCCCTTTTGGACAAGCTATTGCGAAAGCCATCTCTTAACCATCCAACTCCAATGGAGGAGGGCGGGCTTCTAGTAGTAAGTTGTGAAATATCTCCTGGCCTCATAGACCCCACATCCTACAATGATTTTACTTTTTGTTGAATTTGGTGGAACTTATTATTCTTTTCCATCTTTGTTGCAGTACCTCAGAATGTTAGCTGTGGCTTATGAGAAAACACAAGAACTTGCAACAGACCTTCGTGCAGTAGGCTGTGGAGACTTGGATGTTGAGGGTATTGTTCTATGGTCTAGTTTGTGTTACTGTTCTAGTGTTCTCTATTGTAAACTCCTATGCTTTATGCCACAAACAGCTATTATGGTACTAGGGATTTCCATGTGCTCTTATATTCATATTATCAATTATTCGGTACTTTTTTTTTTCAACACACAAGTTTAAACCCTTTTGACGATTAATTTGAATTGAAATGATAAATTAATATACTGCCATGGTCATTATGACAATATTGTTTGAGCTTTTTTCCCGTATGCCTTTGATGTTTTGTGGAAAGTGTTTTGTCCTGTATCTATGGAATACAAATCTGCAATTTGATATTCTTGTGGTAATTATCTATTTCCTATTTGCCTTGTTTTCCATAAAGGGGTGACTGGGGTATGTGGTTTTCACTTACCTTTGTAGCATGATCTATAGTAGTTAATGAGCGATTATTATGATCTTTGCACAAAGTAGCAATTGAATGAGGAATTGGGAAATACTCTAATGCTAAGAACGAAACCACTGCAACTGTAATGAATAACATGTTTTGGGATAGGGTAAGACACTGAATTTTTTAACATACCATTCTTCTTGTGATGTTCATGTCTGGTGTACTGGAGTGCAAAGGCCTTGTTTAGTGATACCTTGGGGGTTGGGATCTAGAAATTTCATCTTTAACCTGAGACCTGCAAAAGGGCCTGTTTGGTGAAATGCAAGGAAGCCTGCATTTTGAGGCCTTAAAACTTTCTAAATGTACTGCAGCTTTTAAGTGACTGATTAATTTCTGTTCGTATTTCAGGTCTAACAGAATCTTTATTTTCTGCACATAAAGAGGAATACCCTGAACATGAACGGGCATCTCTTAAACAACTATACCAAGCAAAGGTTGGACCTTGTGTTACCCTTTTCCTTTATATGTCAGAGAATGTAATATTGTAATCCTGCCGCTGAAAGTGTATGGTTTTGTTTGCTGTATACAGATGGAAGAACTGCGTGCTGAAAGTCTTGCTGAGTTAGGAGGTGGAACTGGCAGTATTGGACGGTCTAAAGGGGCTTCTGTAACATCTAACCACCAACAAATTTCTGTCGCTGTGGTGACAGAATTTGTACGCTGGAACGAGGAAGCAGTGTCCAGATGTAATATATTTTCTTCGCAGGTAATTCCTATTTTTAAGGGCTTTTCCATTCAGTTTATGTTCACTTATATTGTCAATGTGCATCCTTTAAGGTAACTTTCTGGGCGTTTCGTTGTTTTGTGGAATGCTGGTACACATCCATTTTACTATTGTAGTGGAAAACTATTTTATCAAAACTAGTTCGTATACTTTCTTTATGTGTGTGTATATATATACATAGTTCACCAAAGCTCAGTTCTCATGAATCTAGTAAGTGCAACGTCATTCCTTCCTTCACTTTCCTGTCGTAGGTCTAAGATTTTAGGGTTATTTTTGTTGTGATAGTTTTCAAGGTAGAATCGAGGATGCCATGCGTCATGTTGACCTAAGATGATAACATAATTAGTCCTTTAATACCCATGGCTCATTCTATCTAAAAAGAGATTTTAAAGCTCAGAAATTCATTATTTAGTAATTAGGATACTCTTATTAAAAATGCTTTCATTACTAATGTTATTTTATTGCATGAAAGACCTAGTTTTCAGAATGAATAAACATGTAGCGGCTTAGTTTTATTGTCTAAACTAGTTAATGCCCGAGCAATTGCTCGGTTTTTTTTCTTTTAATCAATATATATAGAAAAGCATCAATTAGTAAAAATTTAACTATTGAATAAATGGTCAAGTACATAGTGAAATTGATCATTTCTCTTGTACAATTATTTTATTAAGAGGTCAGATAAATAAGTACAAATCTCCGGAACAAAAAAAGAAAAGTTTCCTGGTGAAATTTCTAAAACTACTTGTTTAAAACTTTAAATGGTTAAAAAAGAAGGGTGACGCATATATAAATCTATAAATATTACTAAAACAAGCTGATAAAAATCACGAGAACTTCTCAAATTAAACACCTACACTACACTTTTTAGAGCAAAAAAAACCATGGCCTCTTGAGGGTATACAACTATATGAATTTTTGGTTATAATTTCACATTTTTTACTATTCTGACAAGAAAAATATTATATAAAATAATAGAATAATGAAAAGTTAACATTTAATTATTAATAAAAATTACCAATATAAATTAAATCTACTAATTAATTTTTTAAAACCGTGCATCGCACGGGTGCTAAGCTAGTAATAGGACTAAGAAAGAGGATAAGGAATAAAGATGAAAAGATAAATTTTACAAAGGCTATTAATTATTAGTTAGAGTTTTTCTAGGGTAATAAATACGGTATAAATTTTAATTTCCAAAAATATTTATTTTTAATAAAGAAAAGCTAAGTGTAAAGTGTTGAGTTTGAGAGGGAAAATGGTAAAATTAGGAGGGGTTTTTAATGGCTTGTGTTTTTATTAATATATAAAGATGTAAAGATAAAGATTTTTGAATGCAAGTAGCTGGAAGGTGCAGCTGGATTACCTCTGTTTCAGGGAGAGGTAATTCTTGTTAGATGTTTTGGTTTGAAATTGCTTCACATGGGCACACCTGAACAGAAGCTAGCAACAGGAATATGTATGCCCTTGTTTTTAATGAATACTCTCTCCATTTCATTGTAGTTGCTCCACTCCCATTCAGTATGCATTCTAAAAGTAACAAAAGTAGGTGTTGTTATGATGAAATGGTCCATATGACAAAGTAGTAATTAGATAGAGGGAGAGGGGGGGGGTCATTTCAATGGGCAAAATAACCATTTTAGAAAGTGGAGCAACTATTTGGGAAATTGTCAAACAGAATATGGAGCGATTAAAATGGAATGGAGGGAGTAAGATAAAGTGATAAACCCTTTAATCTATCAATCAATATATTATTAATTACTTCATTTAATAACAGAGGTTCCAAAGATTTTTTTTGGTGAGTTCAATCTGTACTCTGTAGTTAGTTTATAGAGTTACAAGCAGTGTTACCTAGTTTGCCCATCACCCTGCAAAACAGATTTAAATTTTGTGCATTGGTATTTGTTGCATGCTAGTATAGTCTAGTCATAGATAGTTTAACATAAATAAGTATTAATTATATTCTCGTATCTCTTCTATTTACTCCATCCATTCCACAAGTTATTTCCATTAGGAATAATGGCATTTTAGAAGTAAATTGAATCTATTATTCATTATTATTGTTCAATTATTTATTTATTTATTTTTTGCAACATGTAAGACAAAAAAATAGTCAATTAGTCATGTGGGGTCTTGTTTCATTCATCTTTGTAAATATCTTTAGAATATTTTTCCTTTAGTTTTTGTTAATATAGAGTTCAAGATATTAATGTTATAAAATGTGTGTTGTCAAGCGTAGAAAATATAAATGGGAAAAACTTTGTGGAAGGAGTACTAGAATGCATGTATTACAGGAAGTGATTCAATTGTGGCTAAATTTGCTACTTATCTGCTTCAAATTTAGGGAATTATGGTTCTGTTGTTAATAAGTTCCAATCTTGATCATAACGATGGTTGTGATCTTTGTATCATGTGTGGGGGTTAATGATTGTCAAATGTCATTAACTTTTAATGTTGCATGCAGCCATCTATTCTTGCTGCAAATGTAAGGGCGATGTTCACTTGTCTTTTGGACCAAGTAAGTGGATAGTATTCTGCATTCTGATATTTCGTGTGTTGACTTAATTAGCTGACATATATTTCATGGTTACTTGATTTGCTCAGGTCAGTCAGTACTTAACAGAAGGCCTTGAGCGGGCTAGGGAGGGCTTGATAGAGGCTGCCTCTTTGCGGGAAAGATTTGTTCTGGGAACAAATATTAGCAGAAGAGTTGCTGCTGCTGCTGCTTCTGCTGTAATTATTTCCATGACTTGTCCATTAAACTGCTCGGTGCAAATTTAGTAATATGATGACAATAAGGAAAATAAATTTCTTATTTGGGGCATTTGATAGATCATGATGTTAATATTTGATAGATAGTTTATTATTATAATTTCCTTTTTCATTTGTTTGCAACAAATGGCTGGGGTACACAATTGAAGTGAGAAAAGAGAATGAAAGTGGAACATAGTACCCATGTGCCTGAATTTAAAAGAGGACAGAAAACTCGTGTTAGTGGAAATAATTAGAAATTTAAGTGTTTTGTAGTAGACACTATCCATCTATGTATATGCCAACTTCTATAAATAGAAAACATTGGATACAAAAAAAAAGTGAAGTATTGTTTTTGTAATGGGAGTCCCTATTTCCTGACTCAATTTATGTCTACCGTTCATGTATAGGCAGAAGCAGCTGCTGCCGCTGGTGAAAGCAGCTTCAGATCATTCATGGTTGCTGTACAACGTTGTGCTAGTAGTGTGGCTTTAGTCCAGCAAGTATGTTAATGATGGTCATATTTTTGTCTTTGTGACCTTGATTGTTTGTACAAAGTTAAACAAACTTTTCTCTTTCCAGTATTTTGCCAATTCAATATCTCGGCTTGTATTACCTGTTGATGGAGCACATGCTGCAGCATGTGAAGAGATGGCTGCAGCAATGTCTAAGGCAGAATCTGCAGCTCATAAGGGACTACAGCAATGCATTGACACTGTGATGGCTGAGGTCTGATTCTGATTCACAAACCTGATTAAAGGGCACTTGTACTTCATGAATTTGTTTAGCTGTATATTTTGTATCTTGATTCAATATGGCTTGCGTTTTCTGCTTTGTCTAATTTAGCGAGACTTTGGTATTGCTTTCATGAAAAGCTCTCCTGTTTTTTTATAAATTTTGTAGCGCTGCCTTCATTTTACTTAATCTGGTAGGGTGTAATCTGTATTCTGGCCTCTATCCAGGTGGAAAGGTTGTTGTCAGCTGAGCAAAAGGCAACTGATTACCGTTCACCTGAAGATGGGATTGTTCCTGATCATAGGCCTACCAGTGCATGTACTAGGTAGTTCACTATCATCCCTACCCCCCCCCCCCCCCCCCCCCTCTCTCTCTCCTCTTTTGTATTTAGTACATACAAGTGCATCTCAACTGTTAATTGTTTCTCTTGTAGCTCTGGATAGAATGTGTGTGATTTTCTTAGGTGATGAGGAAGGGCTTTGTTTATGTTGTTTATCTTTCTTTCTTAAAAAGGATGCTCAAGTCCCAAGCGAGAAAGTAAAACTAATGCATGATTTGCTTTATGTAAATATTCTACTCCTGCAGAGTTGTTACATATCTTTCTCGTGTGCTGGAGTCTGCCTTCACTGCGTTAGAGGGTCTCAACAAGCAGGCTTTTCTTACTGAAATGGTATAGACATTCATAACTTCCTGTTACATTGATTTACTTATATGTAAGATACAGAGAAATGAAATCAAGAGCTGTTTAACAAGGGTGTGCTGCATGATCTATAATACTTATGCTTTCTGCACGACCAAGGGGCGAAACTTTATGACAACATTGCTACAAGTTACATCGTAGAATGGCCAATATTTTCCATATAAATTTGATCATAGCTGCTCAATATTTTAGTTGCTAATTAATCCAGTTTTAGGCATGTAGCAACTGCAAACCAAATGCTCACCTGGCTGCTGTATGCACCTCGTTCTGGGAAAATTGAGCAAAGCCTCTGAGCTAGCTATTGCGCTACCAAGTAGCAAAGCACATTATTGACAATTATCCCTTGAATTTTTCTCAGAAATTTCACTTCAAGTTATTTTTGGATGATGCATTCCTTTCGTTATGACAATCAAGCTTGTTTTATAGGGAAACCGTTTGCATAAGTTGCTGCTCAGTCACTGGCAAAAGTTCACTTTTAATCCCAGGTAATGTTTCTTGTATAACATGTATAATAACTGCAGTAGCGTAAGTCCAACTAAGTTTTGTAGTATCGTTCTATAGAAATGTAATTGCTACTAAGCTTCACTCCAACGGTAAGGTACTTTGATTGGATAGTGAACACCTGGGGTGGATTGGGATTGTTTATTAACTAATGGAATAGTTGGAGTTTGGACTGTTTAGATGCAATGCTACTGAAAAAGTTATGGTTGAAAAAGGGGTATTACTATTAAAGAAGTGGCGTTAATCAGCAGGTGCAGTTTGAAAAAGGGGTTATTTATTTATTTATATATTTTGGAGTGGATGAGTATGATTTTTTAATTGCATGCAGAAGCTACGGTGTGTGTTTTTGTTTCAGAGAATGCATAATCTATACACATTCATAAATGGTATGTATTTTTATAAGATGACATTCCCAAGTACTTCCTGTCTTCTTTTCTTTGCCCTATCCTCTATTTGCACAACTTCTAAATCATCATAAAATGATTCTATATTGTCATTTTATTGAATTGAAATGCGTGCTTGTGAGAAGCAGGTTATTTTATGTGGTATGGGGCAAAGAATAAGGGGCACACAAAGAGGAAAACAGGACAAATAAAAGTGTGCAAGGGGAGTACTCAAATGTTACAATATGAATTAGCGATAACAACAACAACAACAACAACAACAAAGCCTTAGTTGCAAAGTAATTTGGGGTCGGCTAGACATGGATTACTATGTAGAATTGCAAAGTCATTTGCCAATATTCTCCCTCGATTCTTACTTATCTAATATAACCTCATATCCTTGCTAACAACTCCCCTCCAACTTTGCTTTGGTCTTCCTCTCTCCCTCAACTTTCCATCCGCTTGGCACTCCTTAGCCTCCTTATTGGTGCAATAATTGGTCTCCGTCTCACATGACCAAACCACC
Organism: Salicornia ramosissima; assembly: GCA_951394345.1. Lineage (NCBI taxonomy): Eukaryota > Viridiplantae > Streptophyta > Magnoliopsida > Caryophyllales > Amaranthaceae > Salicornia > Salicornia ramosissima. The sequence goes on along the minus strand of OX596237.1, from coordinate 43,237,911 downwards.
TTAGATTGTTTTCCCTTATCTTATCCTCAATATTCATTAGACTCATTATCCCTACATTCTTCTTGATAACCTCATTTCTTGTATGCCCACACATCCAACATAGTATACGCAATTCTGTCACATTCATCTTTAGTTTGTGACATTATTTCAAACCCAACAACCTGTGCCGCTATGTTACATGGACACGTATACCCATGTCCAACATGGGTACGTGTCCGAGTGTCTGACTCGGCTAATTTGTGAAAAATTATCAAGATTTTAGCCCAAAATGAAGTGTCCAAGTGTCGTACACTCGTACCCATGTCCGAGTGTCAAGGATCCGACACGGGTACTTGAAGTAAAATGAAGAGTCCAAGTAACATAGCTATGCCGTATAAAAATTATCATTTCATCCTAATAGATGTATACAACATTGAGAAAACAAAGCAAAACACAACTTTTGTTTTGTTTCCCTTGAACTAAAACCAAAATGCTGCATTGGTGAAATACAAACCTTAATAGAACTTTTGGTTTAAGCAACCTTAGCATTTCAAGATGCAAAGCTAGGCAGTGGTTACAAGCTTTCATATTGTACTAGTGGTTAAGAGGTAGATACCATGGTTTTAAGATTGGAGACCATGGATTCAAGGTTTGATACCTAGCAAATTATGAGTAGGCAGTGGTTACAAGCTTCAATATTGTATTAGTGGTTAAGAGGTGGTGACCATGGGTTTAAGCTTGGAGACCATGGGTTCAAGGTTTGATACCAACACTACTAAATTAAAAGTAGGGAATGGTATGAGTATCAGTGAGGAGAGAACACTAGGTAGTGATGGAAAAAGTGTTGTACAAACTTATGTTATTCAAACATGGATAAAATTTCTGTTTTCATGTCTTGAACTTGGCAATATTGCACCAAAAATTCAAGCTTTAGTTAAAAATTAAGTATCCAAGTGTCCTGTTGTGTCTGCATGCTATTTATGAGATAAGTGAAGATGTTGAAATAACATAGGTGCAAAATGAAAGTATAAGGGAATAAAGAAGCATGTACATTTTGTTATATCTAGTTCTATTTGGGCTCCTTTTTGTTTTGTTTTTATTTTATTTTATTTTTGTTATTATTTTTTTTTTGAAAAAAATGTTTCTAATAAAATACAACTTATATTCTGTTAAAAAATAAATCTTTTGATTATTATGTAATAATACAAAGCTTTGCACCCCCATTTCTCTGTGCAAGCTAAACTTGTATCCTAACCTAAAATAACAAGTTGCTCTCCATTATATCCCTCCTACCTCAATCACTGTACTCACCCATCTCAAAGTGTCTAAGACCACCACCCATCCACCCACGGACCCACCCAATCTACATCCTCCTCTCTCCTCTGCCGGAGACAAACTTTGCCTCCACCACATATTCTCTCTCTATTTTTATTGGAACCAATCATCCTTTCCACGATCTCCTTCTCTCTAATTCCCCTCTACTTATTCTTTGTAATTTGTGACTACTATTGCCCCTCCTTTACCTTCCTTCTATTCCTAATTTCGTCGTCGCTACAACTCTTGTTAGTTGTTACCACTGCCGTTGCCCTTTCCATGCTCTCTTTTTTACGCTTTTGTGATGATTTTTTTTAAGATGTGGTGGGTTTGATAGGATGGGATACTGTTTCATGTTGGTGAGATAGTTTTGAATGGGTAGGTGGGTGAAATGTCGTGGTTAATGGCTGGTTTGTGGTCAGTAAGGTGGGTGAGGTTTTGGATGAGAGCTCGGGATGGCCTTGTGTAGGTGGGTGGGATTTTGTGTTGTTGGGTTGGTTTTTGGATGGGTGGATGGGGTTTCTTGGTCATGGGCTGGTTTTGGGTTGTTGAGAAGGTGGGTTTTGGATGGGCGGGTGAGAATTTGTGACGGTGGGTTGATTTAGTGTGGACTTTGGGCTGGTTTTGGGATGATGGGAGGGTGGGTGAGCGGGGTTTCTTGGTCGTGATTTGGTTACGTTTCGTGGTGGTCGGGAGGTGCTTGAGTTGGTAGGTGGACAACAGTGTTAGATAATGGTGATATTGGTGTGGTTGGGGATGGTCAAAGGTTGGTGTTGGTAAAAAGGCCAAAAAAAAAAAAAAACAAAACAAAGACAAAGACAAAGAAATCACCAGTTGTCCAAGTTACCAATTAGTTGGGCTTACTCACGTAAGTTGGAGTATAAACCTTGTACTATTACATAACTAACCTTTTATGCACGTGATGCTTGCGTGAATTGCAGATTGCTTGTAAACTAAATTAAATAAACACATACATTAATAATATCATAGAATTATATATTTCCTCCGGTTGAAATTAATTGCAACAAACCATTTTGCACGCATTTTAAGGAAGAGAGTTAAAGGCGTATACGAGCAAATTAATCAAATTTATTTTAATGCAAACAATAGTCAAACTATAGGTTACTTGTCTTAGAATTATTTTGATAAATTTTCTTGTTTACACCCATAAACCTTTTCCTTGCTTTAACCGATTGCATGTAATTTTACTTTAACCCGTTATTTTTATTGCTAGGCATATTTTATCTTTCATGCTAGTTTTAAAAGTGCAACTTTCTTCCAACTAAACTGGTTGCAAATTTGCTGCTGCAGTAAACAACATAACATGCTATTCTATGATTTCTTTCTACTGCAGTTTCTGATAAAAAGATTTCTTTACAATTCCTATTTCAATTAATTGTAATATCAATTCACTGGTTACATCTTTTTATGTTTCTATAATCCAGTGGGGGCTTACGGCTGAAACGTGACATAACAGAGTATGGTGAATTCGTGCGCAGTTTTAATGCTCCTTCTGTTGATGAGCACTTTGAAGGATTGGGAATGTAAGATGATTGAGATTCTAAGCATAAAATAGTTTATCTTATAATTGGCACTACTGACAATTTTCTTTCTGATCTCCAGTTTAGCCAATGTCTTCATTGTTGCTCCAGAAAGTCTCTCTACTCTGTTTGAGGGGACTCCAAGTATCCGTAAAGATGCACAAAGGTACTTTCATTACAATTTTTCTTTATTGGGTCATTCATGGGATGATTCGAGAATTTCTAACCTCTTATCTGGCTTTCTTCTCTGAAATTTTTTTATCGATTTTTAGAGCACCAATTAGAATACCCAACCACTATGCTCTTTAGTTTGTGATTCTTCTAGGTATCAAACTACTCCAAGAAGCATGATTGTGTACCATGCTCATCCTGCACATGAGTTTTGACAAACTCAAAAATCAAACACATGATGAATGACTTCAAATTTGAAAATCAATATCAATATCAATATTATTGACGATGAACATTAGTTTTATATATTTTGCCGAATTAGTAATGGTTCTCTACCTCTATGTATAGGTAGTAATTAGGGGTAATGGAGTTGCATTGTCATGGATATTAATAAAAACTTCCCTTACAAATTGTACAAAAGCTCATTACCTAACAACTTCTTAATTACTTCCTACCAAACTGGTATAAAAATATGTATATGTGAAGATAGGAGATTCAATTTGCACTTCGGGAAGGACAAATTGTATTTGTTCTTCATTTTATTTATTTATTTATTATTATTTTTTTTAATGCATCCAATCTTGTTTAATGCTTACTTCTATGTGAACATTGATTATTGAATCAGGTTTATTCAGCTTCGGGATGACTACAAGTCTGCAAAACTTGCTGCTAAACTCAGCTCATTGTGGACAAGTCTAGGTTGATTTTGAGACTGCCACTGGAAGTGCAAGTTTTGATTCGACTCTCCCAAAATGTCTATGAAGAAGCTTCGAGGATAATTTTCTTCGGGTCTGAACACCTTGAGCCATCAAAAATCAACGTAACTGCTGCTTCAAACAATATCCGAGTGATTCTGGAGTGTTGCAGCATCTTTTCATCTTGATATTGTATAAAAAAGTTGACTGTTTTTACTAGCCTATGTTCTTGGGCAGATTTTCATAGTTTTTTTTTTTTTGGCAGAGTAGTGATCATATGTTTCCTTTCTTTTTATTGTTTAATCCCCCTTGGTATTATTAAGTAGATAGTTCTATTAAAAAGAAGAAAAATTACTGTAGATAATTTATGTGATGCAATTGGAATATGGTCATTTGTGTAAAAGCAAAGATTGTATAATCTTGTCTGACTATTGTTGAGCATTTGTCTAGCTTGAAATATTGCTTTTGTTTGTTGCGAAGCTGCTTGTACCAATATGTCCATTCAGTTAGGCTCAATATATTGTCACTTTATCACTATTATTAATTTATTATTAGTTATTATTATTAGTTTTAGACTATTTATTGATTAACTTTTGGTTTTATTTTTTCAATTGGTTAAACATTTTGTAGTTGTGAATCTTGTGATAGATAAACAAAAAATGGCACTGGACCGGGCGCTCTTAGGGCATTTTTTTTTGGTGGCACCATACAGAGTGTACCTACTACTTCAATTTTTTGCATTTTATTTAGGCTTCGTTTGGTAGATTAAATGTTTTCAGATGAAAATGATTTTCACAAAAGTTCTTCGTTGTTTGGTTGTATGTAAAATGATTTTACATTTTAAGCATTTTTCATTGTTTGATTGAATCGAAAATCAATTGTTACAATTGTGATGGAAAATGTTTTCCTTTTAATAGTGATGTAAAATGTTTTCCTTCCAACTTGGGGTGGGGGGATGTTTTCAATAAGGTGGAAAATAGTTTTCCGCTTTAAGTTTTACATTTTAATATTTTACCCTAAAACAAACAATGTAAAATGAGAAAACAATTTTCATAAAAAACGTTTTATATCCTACCAAACGCGTTTTATACTAGATGATTTATGAGCACTTGCTCTCTCTTTTCTTTTTTCTTTTTTAATTTTAAATTTCACGAATATATGTAGTTAAACATCTTTTATAAAATTTGATTGAATGAAAGTGGACATTGTGACGAATTACGATTTGGAAAATTTGTTAAAAATAAATCAAATTTTATCCAATATTGTCAAAAAAATTTGTGTGGTAAAAGTAAAGAAATTAATACCACCTAGAACAGTTTTACAACCTAAAGCTCTACTCTAAGGATGACAACCCTACTAGGTAGGTTCCCCATCCACTAAAGCAAGCAAGCTAGCTATACAGATAACAAGCTATCAGTGTACATCAGTTTGAGATGGCTTCAAGCCACTCTCTATCACAATCCTTTAACTTGTTATGATTTAACATCTACATCTTTTTTTTTTTTTTTTTTGATAATAAACTTTACATTTTGGAACAAAAAAAATCTAAAGTTGGTGTTTTTAGAGACCAAAAAACAAAAGTTGGTGTTTCTATAGACCAAATAGTGTCATTTCTTGCCTTCCAAATGTTTTACACTACAGCAGCACAAACAACACTCACTACCTTTATCTTCTCAGCATAGACCCCTTTCCTTCTGTATAACCCTCTGATCAGTTGCTGCATATTGCCAGCAATGAACCTGACCCCAAGCCAGCTCCAAATCCTGCTCCAAATCCCCCTTGCAAAACAACAATTGAAGAATATATTTTCATGTGTTTCTTGAGCCTGCTCACATAGAGCACATTCAGTATTGAAACACATCATATCGACCAATATGGTATCACATGTCATTCATTTCATTACATGATAATAAGATTACAAACTTACAATGATCATTGGAGAACAAAGTTAAGCAAAGTTAAGAGTGACAACCTCTATGAACAAATATTAATGTACATTAAATATTAACTATACTGGCAATAGTCTTTGTGATTTTTTTTGAATAATTATTAATGTAAACTTAGGGCCAGTAGCTGAACTGAATTAAATTGAATTGAAATTGAACTGAACTGAATTTAAGCTGAAGTAAACAGGCACTTAAAAGAAAATGTTAAATTAACTCAATTACATCATCATATGATTTTTGGATAAATGATTATTTCGGGCTATGGATTTACTTTGGATTTCGGTTAGTATTTTTTCGTATGATTCGGCTTTCGGATTAATCAATATAGGATTGTAACGGATTCGGATTACATCGATTATCAAATGCAACCATTTTTCAAATTATACCAAGATGAGTCGGAATAGTTTTAGATCAAGATATTTATCATATATTCGGATGTCGACTCGGTAACTATTGAGGCCATTTGGGCTGAACATTAAATCTGATAAGGTGATATAGTAAACAGTAGGGCCGACACGAGGACAAAGTTAGGATAAAAGCAGCCAATGAGAGGTGAGCTGGTGCTTTATGCAACTCTCAAATCATTTGTCTTTATCTTTGGCTCTGTGTGTTTGTTATAGACACGTTTCGGCTGATGGCGCTCAAAAGCTGCCATTCGTGTGGCCCACCCAATGACTATGGAAATGATAATCTCATATCAAATCTTGAACAAGATATATTAACATATTTGTATATTGATTCTTCGCATAAAAACTGATTATTTATTAAAAATTAGAGGACCAGTTTATAAAATTATATCCTTAATATTACACAGACAAAACAAATTAACACACATACCACATTAATATAAAAATATAGACAAGATAATTTAATAGTATAAAATGGATTTCAAATTAAAAAAAATACATTATACTTCCTCCGTTCCAAAAAAAACGCAACAGTTTCCATTTTTGGATGTTTCAAAATAAATGCAACAAATTTTTATTTTCTTTATATAGTAAACTTTTGCTACTTAAATGACATAAATATCCTTACTAATTCTTTATTTGTCCCCACCTTTTCTCTCTCAAATTCTTTAATTGTTCTCACTCTCTCTCACAACTCCTTTAATTGTCTCCACTTTTCTCTCCATTTATTTTAATCTAACTACCGCTCACTTTTTCTAATTACCCACAATAAAAAAATGCCTAGGAGTCCGTGCCATGACAATTGTTGCGTTTTTTTTGGAACGGAGGTAGTATTATACTTTTATAATTTTGCAAACTGTTCCTTTAAGTTTTAAAAAATTACAAATCAGTTTTTATATGAAGGACCAATGTGCAAATATTTTAGTAAATCTTGTCCAAGATCTGATAATGTGTATCATTCCTCATGCCTTTGAGGGCCGCGTTCGATCACATTGGAGCGACACATGATAAGACCACTTCCAATAATGGACAATTTTTTCCCTCATCAACCTCTCTATCCACTTTTGTACTCCTCCACGTAACTCAGTCTCATGGGTTAATATTTTTCTACAAATGTAATACCAATAGTGTGTTAAAAAAAAAAATCTCACCACTCCCCCTTCTTTCATTTACTATACCCCATCACTTTTCTCTTTCTTATTTATTTACTTTTAAAAAACTGTTTGATTTAGAGAAGACTTTAAAAAAACTTATTTGTTATCATATTATGTAATTTGATGACATATTTTTTTGTGTATTTTACCGGTATATATATTTTATACATGTTTTGTATGCTGTATTTTTTCTTTAATTTATTTGACCCTTTATTTCCTTTGTCAAAATATACAAAAAACGTTAGTACAATATAACTAAAAAAAGCATGGATCCTTACATTGATTATAAAAACATAAAGACTAATACAAATATTTTAAAATACAAGAGATTATTTTAAACGGGTGTAACTTTGTAATTACTGATAGTTGGGCACGTATTTGTTACATATGTGCTCGATTAAATCTTGCTTCAAAGCATCATGAATACATTTATTGCGAACAACGGTTTGTAGACCTAGATACGAGTTTATATCTGGTGGTCTTTCCGTTTGAAAATTGACATGTTCATCATTATCCACAATTGCGCTAGTACTTGGGCATGTATTTCTTCGTTCATCACATTCATAGTAGTGTCGTATAAAGTTTGCTCGAATGTAATCCTCTACAATCTTGTTGTACATAATGATAGAAACTTTCATTATGTCAGCTAACATGTCCTCATCATAAGTATGAGCAATATGTCATACAATCGCAAACCTCGCTTCCAAAAGTCCAAAAGCTCATTATCAAACGCGTCGTATGGTATGTGATCTACCTTGCAACACATTGTCAAACACAGGTGAGCAATGTAACACGCTAAGATCATTATAAGATCCTGGAATGCCAAAAAAAGAATGCCAAATCCATAGATATTAATCCTCAACTACTTTTAGTAAAAAAGTTGGGAGTTTGTTTCGCCCACTGTATTGACCTTTCCATGTGTGGGGACGATTTTTCCATACCAGATACATGCAATCGATGCTACTGATCATGCCTAGAAACCACACATTTCATTTTCGTACAAAATTCTAGTAAGGTCCTGCTCTATTGGACTACAAAGGTATTGATCTTTAAAATTTTCGATCACACATTCCACTCATTGTTTAAGCGATTCACGTGCAGTAGTTTCCCCCATTTTGAGGTACTCGTTAACTATGTATGGACTATAACCGTAAGTTATCTGCCTTATTGCAGCTATGCATTTTTAGAACGGAGTAAATCGGAGCTTGCCAACACTATTTCGCCGTTGTTGAAGGTAAAACTTTATACATAATCCGACAAAACAATGATATTTTCATTCTAAATAAGCTAAGAAATTTTCGCTAATTGTAAACGGGATTACTAGAAAAGTAATTATTCAACAAACGGTTGTTTCCCTCCTTGCAATTTCAATCAACCCTAGGAACTTCATAACCGTATTCCTCAATTTCTTCATTACTTGAAGAACTAGAGGAAGTAATACTTTTTTTCATACATTGTGGTGTATAAAATAGAGAAAGTTTGAGATTGAAAACTACGAAACTAAAAGTATAATATAGAGGAAGCTGTGTGTAAAAAGTAGGAGAAGAAATGATGTTGGTGCGTGCATGAAATTCTTACCCCAAGTTTTCCTTATATAAAAAAAAAATGATTTTAAAGATAAGGTGCTTAGATTTTTTTTGATAAGATTCTCCAATGGTAAGATTTTCTGAATTTTCGAAATTTTTTTTGGCACAATATTCATTTATAAGGTTTTTTGAGTTTATAAAATTTTGAAGATAAGATTTTCTGTGATTTTCAAAGATTTTTAGGAAGGTATTTTATAAGATATGATATTCAGAGATTTTGATAGATTTTTAGAAAAGATTATCATCATCATCATCATCATCATCATCATTATTACTACTACTACTACTACTAATATTATCATGAACAGTAATACTTCATTCGTAAACAAATTATTGCAACAAACCATCCTTGGCACGGACCATAAAAATAATTTTGTAAGTATGTTTAAGTTGGTAGATTAGTAAAAGTAGGAAAGAGAAATAAGATAAAGTGGTCCCCTTAATGAAAGTTGGTATTTTATTTGTATTTTGTTGGTAGATTAGTAAAAGTAGATAGGATAGAGAAAAATGTAAAAACTTATCAAATAGGAGAAAGTTAGTATTTTGTTGCAAGAATTCAAAAACATCCAAAAATAGCAAATGTTGCAAGAATTCATTTATGAAGGAAGTATAATGAATATATATAATTTATTAACACCAAATTAATATAATGATAATATAAATCAAAATTGGCCAAACATTAAAATATTAAATTCAAAAATATTTAAAAGCGTAAAACTAAAAAAAAAGACATACGATTATAATACATTAATTGTCTACTAGTCACCATAAAATTCAATCAATTTATCTTTCAAGGCTTATTCCGCCGGAGTAGGTGATTTTTTTGCTATTAGGGTTTGAAGTAGGGGTGATTATCGAGCGAGCCGAGTCCGAACTCTGCTTAGCTCGGCTCGCATTCATTTAAATTTAGTCGAACTCGAGCCGAGCTCGAAATTTGACGAGCCGAGCCATAATTGAGCCGAGCTTTGACCAATCGTTGACCGAGCCCTTATCGAACTGTTCACGAACAGTTTCGCCTAATATTATTCTTAGTTTATATGTGTTCTCTATTATAAATTTTTTGAAGATGTTTGTTTTTTTGTTAATATTTAACAATAAGGCTATTAATTTATTCATATATATAATAACTAGAATAATTAAATTTATTTATATAACATAATATATTATTTACATATATATAAAAAGTTAATTGAGCCTATTCACGAGCTTTTCGAGTCGAGCTTGGCACAACTCAAGCTTGGCTCGTGAACGTCTCGAGCCGAACTCAAACCGAGCTAAAACGAGCCGAGCCTTGACCGAGCTTTGACCGAGCCGAGCCAAAACTGTTCGCAAACAGGTCGAGCTCATTATCACCCCTAGTTTGAAGCATTTCAAAATTGAGCTCTCTTTGCTTCTCCTTGCTTGTACCTTGTCTCCTAAAATCTAGTTTTCTAATACAAGCATTAATAGATTTTTCAAAAATCTTATTATGATAATCTATTGTCTCTTTTAGAGACCTGATATCAAATGCTACCCCCTTCCTTTTCGTTATGCCTTTGTTTTTTTCACACCCTCTGCCCTAGCGATACCACTCGAAATGTAAGTATCGCTTCCCATGCCATTGTCACCACCTTTGTCAATTGATTTTCTATTTGCACTTCTACTGCTTTTTCCAACATCAACGACATTTGCATTATCCGGATCTCTAATTTTTTCGACATGGCCCACCTTATTTTCAACTTCCATTTCGGATATATATTTGCATAACATCCTCCAACCATGCTTGCACAAGAAATCCCTTGGAGGTTTGATTGAGTTTCTAAATAATGTATGAGCCATTATATTTGAATTGTGTTCGTTGTAGCCATTACCCGTCAACAGCAACGCCTCGTCATATCAACTAATCCAAATAAAGGTTTATGTCGGTATAGTACCTATTCTTCTCCATCGATTTTCCAACAATTTGGCTCCTCTAGGAGGCAACTCATGTGATCGGTTTTTTTGAGCTGCAACGTTTTTGTCCAAAGCATTGAAGCTTTTTGGTTGGTACCGATAATTGCATTTGTCAATGCTCTATGCAACATGCAATTAGAGCTTCATCCTCCTTTATGGACCAACTACGTGCAAAACACGTCGTTCAATTGAGGTCACTGGAGGAGACATTAGGAGGAGACATACATAATATACACAATTAACACCACTTGATTAATGCTTACCGGTCATTAGGAGCTTAAGAATCAGACTTAAACACCCAAAGCATATGAGAAGGTATTCGAGGAAAACAAGCCAAGAGCAAGAAGGAGGTCAGAGGTGCCAGTCACGATCGTGTGGCACGTCGGTGGTCACGTGGTGCAAATTTGCCTCTGATGTTGCCCTTTGTTCCAGTGGCTTCTCTCGTGCCGTGAGGTATTTTCGCGTGGCGCGATTTTCTCACTGTCTCGACTCCTAAGATTACAAATTGAAGCCTATTTATGCATAAAGGTTCTAACAAAAAAAGTGTAATTCAATATTGTTTAGTTGTGAGCAATGTACAGATATTTTTTGTTTGTTGATGCAAATTTTACAGACTAATTAGATTGGACATAGCCAAAAAAAAATTAATTTCTTACATGTACTATTATATGAGAATTAACGATAAGTAATGGGATCTTTGTCATTGATCATATTAGATTTAGAATAGCAAATATACAGTAAATTGACATAAGTACTACTTCGTAAATGATGATTATATTGGTCATAGGGTTATTAGATTACTAAGAATAGCAAATATACAGTAAATTGTTCAGTATTAAATAGAATAATTTAGAAGATTTGTATTATACTATTATCATGAAAATCAATCTTGCTAATATATATGTTCTCTAATATATATATTTAGACTAATGATGTTCCTAAATCACCCTATCTACATAGAATGCAGACCAATTAAGTAATAACAACACTATACAGAGATAGATCATAGAAAAAACTTGGGATGAGATGAATTGATCGAACTTTGAAAAAACAAGACACCTAAGCTAGTAAATTTAATTTCTACTAAATAAGTAAAAGATGTCAATACTAGTTTATGAAGCACAAATCCCTTGAAATCATACTTTATTGTCTTACTTTATAATTTTGATGTTAAATTGTTAAGTTTCGATGGTCCTTATCATATCATTCTAATAAAATGATTAAATCTAAAGAAAGGACTCCTGAATTGAATTGATGTTGCAAGCTAGGCCGGTTTTCATACATTACTGGATATGGAAATATCTATCCCAAAATATATATAGCACACGTGCACAATTAGTTGTTGGATATGATATGATATGATATGATATGATATGAGTTATGGGTGACATGACATGACATGACTACATGGCCAGCACCAAAGGGGGTGGGGGGGGGGGGAAGTACCAGATAAATATGGACATAGGCACGACACATCATGAAAAAGATTTCAAAATATTTACAAGAAATTAGTGTTTAGTCGATATACTATTTGGACTCCCACCTCCCTACTATTGCAAAATCTATCCTGGTGAAGATGTGAGTAGTCGCGCGCGCTCTAATATTCGCAGTTCGAGAGAATTTCTGAATCTGTTTTAACAAGGCAACATTTCCCTTTCCATTTTCCCCAATGTAGAAAAAGACAAAGGAAGAAACTCATCTCCCAATGTATGACATATATCTGAATACCTAATGTTGGAACATTCATGACTAAAGGGGCTCGGTTATTTGAACTAAGGAAAGAGAAGTTAGGCAAATAGAAACTACGAGTCCAACAGGTATCTCGCGACTCGCGAGCCCCTCTTCGCGCCTCGCAACTTGCTTCTGGAAAATTCGAACAGTTTTTGCGACTTTTCGTATACTTTTGCCTAGGATGCTTGTACGTATTAAGCATGTGTAAAAGCCTTCATTACTGATTTAAACAAGTTTTAAAGAGGATTAAACTCAGAAGTTTGAAAGATAGCCTTGTGAATGGCATCTTCAAAGGTGTTAATAGCTCACTATTAATCACCATCAATTCTGATTTTATGGAGTTTTATTGGTGTGTTTGTTCAGCTTTTGGAGCTGATTTCTCTTGCCCTATAAGCCTATAAATAGGCTTGCTTAGCTCATTGTTGAGATACATAAAAATCAGAAATACTTTCTCACTTCAACTTGCTAGCACTTTATAATTTCTAGCTAATCTTGTGAAGTGTGACTAAACACAAACAAACACAAAACCTTTTGTTCTTATACTCTATAGATCACTTGAGTATAAGGTTTTCGTTCTCCTTTGTATCTCACTAATCGTTCGTGGTAACCCGGTGATCTCAATATATAAGGGGCGAATCGAATTAGTAGGAAAGTGCATTTCCACGCCTTGGAGAGTCAATTGTTCATCACATCCTTCATCATCACCAACAAGCTACTAATTCGATTTTCTTTGAAAATGTCTACACTCAAAGATTTAACGATGAACATTCAAAAATTGGCGAAATTTGAAGGCGTGGGGTTCCGCCGGTGGCAAAAGAAGGTACATTTCCTTTTAACAACTTTGAATGTGGTATATGTTCTTACCACACCTATGCCTCCTTATCCTAAGGAGGGTGAAGAGGAACCAACACAAACCACAAGGAAGCGGACAAAGTGGGAGAACGATGAATATATATGCCGAGGGCATATTTTGAGCACTCTATTCGACCCTCTATTCAATCTCTACCAAAATGTAGAGAGTGCAAAATAAAGACTTATGGGACGCTTTGGAGGCGATGTATATTGCTGAGGACGCATCAAGTAAGAAATTTCTTGTTAGCAATTTTAACTCTTTTAAGATTACTAATTATCTTCCTGTCATGGAACAATTTCATGAGATTTACCACTTATTAAACCAAATCCGTGCTCATGGGATGGCAATGGATGAATCCATTGCGGTAGAAATTGATAAATTACCACCCTCTTGGAAGGACACTAAAAATACCTTAAAACATAAAAAAAGAGGATATTAATATGGAGCAATTGACTAATCACCTCTTAGTTGATGAGAATATCCGGGCTCAAGAAAATAAGGAAAAAGATAAAGAAAAGGACTCAAACAACAATGGACAAAAATCTACTATAAACATGGTAGGGGTTGGTGGTTCCAATGGAACAAAGAAATCCAACAACAATTCTAAACCAAAGAATGCTACAAACAAGAAGCGAAATGCGGTGTCTTGTTGGATATGTAGCGGACCTCACTACAAGAGGGATTGCCCTTCAAAGAACAAGAAGGGGAAGAAGGATCAACCAAAGGTTGATAAAAACCAAGGTACGGTTGCACTTGTAGCTTTAAATGAACCAACTCATTTTGTTGCTATGATTTCTGAAATAAATATTGTGCAGGGTGACGACTCTTGGTGGATTGATTCGGGTTCCTCCAGACATGTGTGCAAGGACCGGCATTTGTTCAAAACTTTTCAAGATTTGAATGATGGGCCTATATTGTACATGGGGAATGATTCTACGGTAAAGGCCAAGGGAATTGGTCAAGTAGAATTGGTGTTAACCTCGGGAAAAATACTTACTCTTAAGGATGTTATTTTTGTACCCGAAGTTAGGAAAAACCTTGTGTCAGGAGGTATTTTGAATAAATTCGGATTTAAAGTTGTTTTTTGAGTCGGACAAATTTATCGTTTCCAAAGGTGGTATTTATGTGGGTCAGGGGTATTATTGTAATGGTATGTTTAAATTCCATGTTAATAATAAAAGTAGTGATTCTATTTACTTGCTTGATGTTTCTTCTCTATGTCACAATCGGTTATGTCATGTGAATTATCGTCGTTTATATGATATGTCTAAAACGGGGTTAATCCCACATTTTGATTTAAATATAGAGAAGTGTAAAACATGTATGCTTAATAAAATCACAAGGACCCCTTTCCATAACGTGACAAGACAAACAGTATTGCTTGATTTGGTGCATAGTGACTTGTGTGATTTTCATAGCTCACCATCTTTGGGTAATAAAAAATATGTAATAAATTTTATTGATGATTTTTCAAGATATTGTTATACGTATTTATTATCATCCAAAGATGAAGCAATTGAAATGTTTAAGATCTATAAAACCGAAGTGGAATTACAACTTAATTTGAAAATTAAAATACTTCGGACGGATAGAGGTGGAGAGTATTATGACCCAAATTATTTTAAATCAATTGGCATCATTCATGAAACGACCGCGCCGTATTCACTACAAAGTAATGGTGTAGCGGAAAGAAAAAATCGGACATTAAAAGAAATGGTTAATTCCATGTTATCTAACTCGGGTCTAAGTGACGGTTTTTGGGGCGAGGCAATGCTTACGGCATGTTATGTCTTAAATCGGGTTCCAAATAAAAGGAACAAGGATACCCCATATGAACTTTGGTTTAAAAGGAAGCCTAATCTTACACATCTTAAAGTGTGGGGTTGTAGGGCGGTCGTCAAATTGACGGAACCCAAACGTAAAACATTGGGTGAAAAGGGGATTGATTGCATATTTATAGGCTACGCTCAAAATAGGAATGCCTGTAGGTTTTATGTTCTTCAACATAATGATTTTGTCTCTATTCACACTGTGATAGAGTCAAGGGATGCAATTTTTGATGAAACACGATTTTCATCAATTCCTAAACCAAAGGACATGGTACCTAGTACTAGTTTCGGGATTGTGGATGATCCTAATAAGGATCATGATACTACAATTCCAGAAATTAGGAAAAGTAAACGAGCTAGAAAAGAAAAATCTTTTGGACCGGATTTTCAACTATATTTAGTTGAAGGGTCAAGGGAGTCCATTGTGACTCAAGTTCCATATGTTTACCATATGGAGGAGGATCCGAAAACGTTTAGTGATGCTATGAAGTCTCATGATTCCACATTTTGGAAGGAAGCCGTGAATGATGAAATTGATTCAATAATGGGTAATAACACTTGGATTTTATCGGACTTACCTCGGGTTGTAAACCTCTTGGTTGTAAATGGGTCTTCGTTAAGAAGAAAAGGGTCGATGGAACCATACTAAAATATAAGGCCCGGTTAGTGGCCCAAGGTTTTAGGCAAAAATATGGTATTGACTACTTTGACACTTATGCTCCGGTGGCTAGAATAGCTACTATAAGACTTTTGATAGCCTTATCGGCGATTCATGGTCTTGAAATTCACCAAATGGACGTAAAAACGGCATTCCTATATGGTGAATTGGAGGAGGAAGTGTACATGAATCAACCCGAAGGCTTTGTTGTCAAAGGACAAGAAAACAAAGTGTGTAAACTAATTAGATCTTTGTATGGACTAAAACAAGCACCTAAGCAATGGCATCAAAAATTTGATAATATTTCTTGGCTAACGGGTTTAAAATAAACCAATCGGATAAGTGTGTATATAGTAAATTTGACAACGGTAAAGGTGTTATAATTTGCTTATATGTTGACGATATGCTTATCTTTGGGACGGATTTGGATGAGGTAAATAAAACTAAAGCGTTTCTCTTAAAGAGCTTCTCAATGAAAGATTTGGGTCAAGTGGATGTGATTCTTGGTATAAGAATTGTGAGAAGTAAAGGAAAGCTTTCTTTAACACAATCTCATTATATTCAGAAAGTGGTAAAGAAGTTCAATGAGTCGGTTTCAACTAATTTTGCTACTCCGATGGATCCAAGTATTAAATTGGTTCCGAGTAGTGGTACCCCGATTTCACAATTGGAGTATGCAAGCTTGGTCGGAAGTTTGATGTATGCTATGACTAGCACTAGACCGGATATAGAATTTGCTATTGGTCGGTTAAGCCGATTTACTAGTAATCCTAGTAAGGAACATTGGCAAGCTTTAAAAAGAGTGTTGAGGTATTTGAAGAAAACCATGGATTATGGTTTGACATATACCGGTGAGCCTTCTATCTTAGAAGGATTTACGGATGTAAGTGGGATCTCCAATAAGGAGGATTTTTCATCCACAAGTGGATGGGTGTTTCTTGTTGGAGAAGGTGCCATTTCATGGGCCTCTAAGAAGCAAACATGTATTACCGATTCCACTATGGCTTCGGAGTTTATTGCTCTAGCTTCATATTGTCTAGAAGCGGAGTGGCTTAGGAATGTGTTGAGTGAGGTTGACTTATGGGTGAAACCAATGTCACCTCTTGCTATCCATTGTGATAGTGCTTCAACAATTGCTAAGGCTTATAGTGAAGTCTACAATGGCAAGTCAAGGCACACTGGGGTTAGACATAACTATGTACGGGAGATGATTAAAGATGGTAATGTGACCATTGATTTTGTTCGGTCTAATCTGAATTTGGCCGACACGTTTACTAAACCATTGCCAAGGGATTCTTTGAACAAAATGAACAAAGGGATGGGTTTAAAGCCTATTGTACAAAATCAATAAAATGAAACTCAATTTGACGTCCAATACAACGTTGGATCTCGAATTCAATGAGGACAAATTTTTATATGATTTTGAGAGCACTTAAAAGTTTACATCCCGAGGTAAGTGCTAAGTCTACTGCAATGTTAAAGGAGGTTGAATTGGGTTTTTCAATTCTTAATAGATCTTTGTAATTGGCTCAATTGCAGGAGCATGTGCGTAAAGATCTACCTATGTGAGCAAGAAGTTTGGCCGCTTCATCAAGTCTAGGCTTTGCTTGAAACGTTCATGAAAAGATATGTACACCATGACGACATAGGTTTGTAGGAGGTTAAAGGATATTTGTTTGTGTTCATGTGTATTACATTTTCAATGATTCGTAGTATTTGTGTAATTCAAAGCTTAGTCTATTATCACGAATGAGATTATTGTAAAATGTATATACTAAGTAGAAATTCAATCGTTTCGATATTTCTATGCATGTTCATGTTGTTTGTGTTTTTTCATTGCAAGTTGTGTTTTGAGCTTGTCAACATTTAGTTCATAAATGGGAGGAGGATTGTTGGAACATTTATGACTAAATGGGCTCGGTTATTTGAACTAAGGAAAGAGAAGTTAGGCAAATAGAAACTACGAGTCCAACGGGTATCTCGCGACTCGCGAGGACCCGTCGCGACTCGTGAAAAGTTTCTGGAAAGAAGCAAACCACGAGCCACGAGACAGAGAGGACTCGCGACTCGCGAGCCCCTCTTTGCGCCTCGCGACTTGCTTCTGGAAAATTCGAACAGTTTTTGCGACTTTTCGTATACTTTTGCCTAGGATGCTTGTACGTATTAAGCATGTGTAAAAGCCTTCATTACTGATTTAAACATGTTTTAAAGAGGATTAAACTCAAAAGTTTGAAAGATAGCCTTGTGAATGGCATCTTCAAAGGTGTTAATAGCTCACTATTAATCACCATCAATTCTGATTTTATGGAGCTTTATTGGTGTGTTTGTTCAGCTTTTGGAGCTGATTTCTCTTGCCCTATAAGCCTATAAATAGGCTTGCTTAGTTCATTGTTGAGATACACAAAAATCAGAAATACTTTCTCACTTCAACTTGCTAGCACTTTATAATTTCTAGCTAATCTTGTGAAGTGTGACTAAACACAAACAAACACAAAACCTTTTGTTCTTATACTCTATAGATCACTTGAGTATAAGGTTTTCGTTCTCCTTTGTATCTCACTAATCGTTCGTGGTAACCCGGTGATCTCAATATATAAGGGGCGAATCGAATTAGTAGGAAAGTGCATTTCCACGCCTTGGAGAGTCAATTGTTCATCACATCCTTAGTCATCACCAACACTTAACACGCCTTTGAAGAGCAACACCAGTCTTTACAGTCACAACACAACCCGCAACAAAGTCAGTCAACCCATATTGTGTTAATGGAGAAGATCCTACCACATCCACACACACATCAAGCCCCAGATACAAAAAATATAGTAATACGTTAGCAATTATTATTATTTTTAAAATATAAATACTTATTGTACAATTTTATTTAATACTAAATGTGATTTTATCCTTATTTTTGGAACCCTAACTTTTTTATTTCAAAGCTGTAGTCATGTCATATTATTAATTACTCTGTAAAATTCATACTTAAATTTTAGTAAAGGTAGTTGTACATTGTTAGAAATATAATAGAATTTGAAAATATCAATTAATAATATTTAATAGGTAAGTTACCTATAATGCCCACATTAATTGTCTATTCAAATTTCATCTAAGGATAGGATAGTAATTTACATGGATACCGCTGCCCGCCACTTCCCTCTTCCATTGTATAATAGAAGATTATCCCTCCTGAATTTGGAGGGATTAGGACAAATGGATTTTCCTTTTTAACCTTCTCTTTAATTAGTAACTACTAGCATTTTGTGCACGCTATGCGTACATAACATTTTAGTTTAAAGTATTATAAGGTAGTCAAACAAATCAAAATCAAAATTTTTTATAAGTTGATATCTATTTTGCGATAGAAGAAAACCCTAAAATTTCTATTAGAAATCTATATCAATATGGATGTTTATTCGTACATAATTCAAAAGTATAAAATTTTATGTTTTTATTTTATTTTTTTGAATTATAAATTTAACAATATTTTAATTTTAAAATTCAATTTCTTTTTAAAACTTTCCTTATTAATATCACTAGTTTTGATGTTAATATTGTTTGAATTTTTAAAACTTACTAAGGGTAAAGAAGACATTTATAGGGCGACACCATAGCTCCCCTTGGCTTATATAATAGAGATTATCCGCTAGAATTTGGAGAAATTTGGACAAATAACTCGGAATTGGATATTGCAATTTAGACAAAATAGCAGGCACAAATGTTTTTCAAATCTATACAATGGAAACTAGTGAAGGATAAAACAAGATACTAGTTTCCATTAAACCAGACAGGTTACAACATAACAAGATGTTTTCTTACACAACAGTGACATAACTAAACTGATGCCCAACAGATCATTCGTGCAGAATTAAGCTAATTTTTATATTAAAAACTAAAGATGATTAAAAGTTACATAAACATGAACATCCAGATGTTAAAATTTTCAAAGATCAGCAAACACTAGCTGACAGGAGGGGCAGTAAGCTGTGGAGTGAGTAGCTGCAATGCACCCAAGGCTAGCCGCCTAGTTAAGTCCTCGACTTCCAACTTCACAACATCCTTCCTCATGCCAATATCAGCTGCAATTCGGCTTGTGCAGTATACACCTACTGCCATTGCAGCCATCCCGTAAGGACTGGTCGTTAAAAAACGCAATGGTGAAGACAGAACGGCTGCAAGTGGACCCCCAACTAGCGACACTGCTTGCCCGCTTTGGCCCATTGTCACTTGGTCAACAACGACAAGGCCCGTTTTGCAGTATATAGCAAAATCCTCACAGTTGTTCTTGAAGACGTTGTAAAAGCCGAACCCATTTTCGAGTAGGAATTTTGCACGGTGCACCACGGTTTCGTCGGGATCTGATGTGGCGAGAGTGCAGGTCCCACCACGCAGCTTTGCAACGAACAGGGTGGGATTTGCATTGTATTCAAAGCGGTATAAGATGCCATTTGCAAGGAAGCAATCTAGACATGATGACACTACTCCGTGGCCTTCATCAGGAGGAATGCAAGTAGGGCATGGTACATGGGATCGAGTCGGTCCCGAGCTTACTAACAGGACATCTAAAACAGTCCCCGTTCCTACTTCTTGACCACGTCTAGTGAAGTGGATCACTTTATTATCCCCAACATAAATACCTACATTAGTTGATTAACAAATGAGCAGTAGAAGGCAATTTGTGGAGATAATCACAAACATCAAAGTTCTATGCTCAATTCCATAAATTGTGAATCTCAATTTCAAAACCATCATCACCAGCAAGGACGTATTAGGATGGTCTACTTTTAGGGAATAACCTATATAATTTAGAGCTTGATTAACTTTGGACAATTAGACCTTAATGTTACGCCACCTAAAACTTTAGCGTGTACGTATAAAAAATCAATATCCAGGAAACAATCTAAAGCCCCGAAAACATAATGATCACATTGATCTGGCTTTCAGCTGATTTAGTTTCACTGATTATACAAAATATCAATGCGCTTATTCTATCAAAATCACCTGATATATATAACTTTAAATGATCCCATTACCCTAATATACTCCTCAGTATCTAGTTTCAAGACAATCTTTGATTCTATGCAACAATATGTCAGGCTCAGACTCAGATAAAAATTTCAGATGCTAAATTGGTCCTGAAGTGATGCCAGAAAACGAAGGGGAAACAGAATAATACTTGCAATAACAATAACTAAGCAAACATGGAGAATTAACATCAAACAAAGCTATAGCAAGGTAGCCACTGAACCTGCCATTCAGCTAGAGCATACTTCGTAAATATCTAATTACAGAATTACACTTTCTATGAGTTGCATACAACAGAACAAAAAATTCTGAAACAACTAAGATGAATGTATTTTATTCAATCTTCCATCATTTTGCTTCCTTACTTTCAATTACATGAGCCACTTCACCGTAGTAATAAACAAACAAATACATTCCTATACCGATATTAGGATTGATATTTAAGTGTAAATGGTGGGAAAATAATTTCTATGGTAATGCAACTTCATCCTCAAGGCCCAAGCTTGAGATTTTTTTCTTTAATTTTTTTTTTAAAAAAAAAAAAAAACCATTACCACTAGCTATTAGATTAAAATGGGAATATTTCAAGAAAAATTAACAATTTAAAATGCACCAGCAAAATTGCATTATAATGTGGAGTGAAATTGATTTTTTCCTCACAATGAATATACAAATTTATTCATTTGAATTCCTTTCGTTATAGCTGGTTGCCAAAAAGCCATTAATCTGACAGTGACGTCAGAAATTAGTCGTTGATTTATTCCTAATACTACTATAATTCACGTTTCCCCTTTACCCAAACATTCTTTGATCAAAATTTACTAAAATTAGAACAAATTTACATAACTAGAACAAATAACAGATCCAATCAACTCTTGAAAACCTAAACCCCTAAATCTGATGCATTTTGTGAAAGAGGGTGAAAAATAAGAATCCACTACAATTACTCAAAGACCAAAATAGCTAATAAGGCTATAATTAAGCAACCACCATAACCACTCAAAACCCTAAAGCTTTAAAAAAATAGAATAAGCTATCATGAACACCAAATAATATCAAATTTATATGGTATGAACATTCAATAGATAAATTCTAAACAAAGAAGGAAAGTAATTAACAGGAAATAAGAGAGAAAAGAAAAAAAAAACCATGATGGGCATAAACGTAAGCAGTCCTCCAAGAATAGATGTGATCCCCAGGTTTAAGACTGTTTCGATCAACCCTGATGGGAAATTTGATATTACAAATTAATAACAACAAAATTTAAATTTGCCCAAAAAACAGAACAAACTGGTAAAGACTAAAGAAGATATGTGGATCATTTGGGAATAATCAAACCTGTTAGATAGCAAACCCATGTCTGAACCTGCGAATTCTAACGATCTCCTGCAGTGGTTGCTTAATGAGTAAGGGAAAAACGTTTCCGAAATGTCAAGGAAATGGCAATGGCGGTACAATATTATGGGAAGGATAAATTATTTTTTCTCTTTTGCGATAACGCGCAGTCGATAAATTATTGCAAGTTTGCAACTACTCCCCCATCTGGACTAGTATGGACTACTACCTGAAATAGGTTAATTGTAATTGTTACATGGTGCTTACGTGGTCCTGGGAATCTTCATTTTTTTAAGCTTATAATTTTCATTTTTTTAATTTTTATTTTAATACACTATAATATTTATTTTTTTTAACCACAATTTTTATAAAAAAAATAAAAAAAAATCAAAAGCTTCATTTTTTTAACCACATTTAAAAAAAGAAAAACTAAAAGCTTCATTTTTTTTAACTATTTTTTAAACTACATACAATGCTCCCAGGAGCACATAGAGCAATTGTGGACTCGCGCGTCAGCGAGTCAGTTTTAACAACTAAAATGAATATTCATTTTTTAATACTGAATATTCATTTTTTAATAATGAATATTCATTTTTTTTATACTAAATATTCACATTTTTTAATACTGAATATTCATTTTACCGCAAAAAATCTGAGCTTACATTCACGTTGGCAACAACTAATATGAATATTAATTATTGTATATTGAATATTCATTTATTAATATTGAATATTCATTTTATCACAAAGAACCTGAACCAACAATCAACTATGCAACAACTAAACTTAAATATTCATTTTCTAATATTGAATATTCATTTTGTTATACTAAATATTCATTTTACCACAAAGAACCTGAATTTACATTCACTTTTGTGGGTAACTAAAATAATTATTCATTTTTTAATATTGAATATTCATTTTTTTTAATATTGAATACAAGCAAAAGATTAGCTTGTGCAGATAACCATAGAATGCATTTGCATATTGTTCTTAGGGAAGTGGAAGCTCCTTGAAAGTAGGAAGTCTATTAATTTTTTATTTTTTATACTCCTAAACTACGTCGTTTTGGCTAGGGACCACAAAAACCTACGTGGTCCTGGGACCATATAATAATTTGCGGGTTAATTGCGATGTTAGGTGGTATAATGATAAAAGTAAAAGAGAGAAAAATAAGAAAAGGAAAAGTAAATGGGTATTATGTGGTATGATGATAAAAGTAAGATAGAGAAAAATAAGAAAGAGAGAAGTAAGTGGAGTATTGTGTTGTTTTTTTTTTTTTTTGCCGAAAAAGGAATAAAATGAAATTGGAAAAAATTGTTGCAAGTTTTTTGTTACACCTAACAATGAAAATTGTTGCTAGTAATTCGTTACGGAGGGAGTAGTTTTTTTGACCCGTGATTTGCACGGGCGGGGCGACATCCGACATCATCTATACTGTTAAATGGGTTAGGTTCGGGTTGAGGGTATATGACCTGATAACACGACAACCCGAACCAGAACTGTTAACCCGATTTGCCAACCCTAAATATAATGTTTTTAAATATAAATTGACTTATTATCTAACAAAATTTTAAATTTATCAAATATTATTTGATAAAACCGTGCATAGCACGGGACTAATCTAGTTAATTAAATTTTAATTATATAATTTTGAAAGTATTGAATATAATGATATAGAAAATAAACACAATGAAATGTGGAAAAAATAATAAGGGTAAAAAAAATGTTTTAAGAAAATTGTTATGTGTCTTTTAACATGAATTATAGTGTTATCCTATATGTGTCATAGCTGAGGTGATTTGAGCGAAAGTTAATGATAATAACAAGGGTAATGAATTGAAAAGATTTGGGAGGACAATAAAGAAAATGTTTATAGAATTGAAAATTTAATTTAGGTGGAATAATTACGATGATGTGTTGTTGAGAGAGAGAAAAATGAAATGTCATTATAAGGAAGAGGGGGTGATGAATAAGAGGTCATGTGTACGTCAAATGTGTTTGAAAGAGAGCTTTAGTATACTAGGTAATGAACAGTCCATTCTTTGACTTTTTTCCGTCATCTTTTGCTTGTTTTTAGGCTTTTTAGTCTTATTTTAGTTGGCTTTTGGTATTTTAGCATAGACTTATCTTATTTCATGTTCTCGTTCAACAATTTTATGCTCTAGTTGTTTTCTTGAGTAATTAGGGTAAAATTAAAGCATTACAAGTTCTTTTTTTAATAATGCTCTGATTCAAACACTCATAATGTTTTACATATAAATCCTTTTTAGGAGATTTAAATTGGAAAAGATTTCTTGTCCCAAGAGCTTCCATTTGATATATATTTTACGTCCAATTTTGATGAGAAACAAAGGAGATATGAGCATTTTAAGACAGATTGCGTAGTCAGGGAAGTTTACTCGATCGAGTAAAGCTTAGCTCAGTCGAGCTAGACCTTACTCGGTGGACTTAGGCATTTATTCGGTCGAGCTAATGTTCATATTTTTACTCGATTCAAGATATAATTTTTACTCGAACGAGCAAACCCCCTATGACGCATACGAAACACGGTTTTCCACCCCATTTTCCTTATTTCCTCTTTGTTATCTTTGAATCTAAGCCCTTAGCATGGTATTAGAGAGAATAAGGTAGTTTTAGGTTTTACTTTCTCTCTCTAAATTTTTCTCTCATTTTCTCCATTGTTATGGTGATTTCCTCCGTTAATGAAGTTATTGTTCTTTTTTAGTGGATAATCTCTTTGTTTACTTGCTTTTGTTTTATGCTTTCTTTGTTTAATCTTCAATCAATGTTTGTAATTTATCTTCAATCTTCTTTTGCAATTTATCTTCAGTTCTCTTTTGCAATTTATTTTTGGGTTTTGTTGATTTTCTTTATTTTATCCTTTGATCTAGTGTTTTTAGTGTTAGTTGTTTATTTTTTCTCTTTTGATTATGTGTTCACTTAGTAAATGCTATCCTTTTCCACTAAGGTTGGGTGTAACCCAATCATTTATGTTGATGTTTATGGGTTTTGTTACTAATTTTGATGGTTTTGAGGATTGGTGTTTGGTTGAACCATAAATTTTTTTTTATTTTTTTATTTTTTGTAGAAAAAGGGGCATTAGATAGATAATAAAAATAAGTCACTTACAACCAATGTACTAATAAAAGTACCCAAAAGCTACTAAAACCTATTAGTATTAACCACAATCATCAAAGATAAAGTTACCCCCAACTGGTTTAAACCAATCCAAAATACAGTAAGGGGAGGGGGGGGGGGGGAGGAATTACTAACTAAGTTAGGATTACAATAATTGTTATACAAAAAGTTACAAGCATTACTTGCATTTTTAGCCAGTCTATCCGCCAATTTGTTGAGCTTCCTATCCTCGAACTGAACCTGAGAAAGTGAACAGAGATCTAGTAGCTCCCTACAATCACAAAACAAATTAGCCAAACTCATATATTTTTTGGCAAAGTCACTGTTATTGATATTGTCCACTGCATTTTTACAATTAGAAACAATCTTGCATCCTTTGTAGTTGGAAGTGCTAAGCCATTGTAAGGTGATCCTAATGGCTAGAACTTCTGCCATTATAGTCGAGGAAGAGAAGCAAAAGCCCCATTGACCTGTGATCCAGTAGCCTATGTTGCTAATGATGCAAAAAGCAATCCTTGTTTCCCAAGTGATAGAGTCCCAATAAGCATCAATAAAGCAGATTGGAGAAGAATGGGAGGATAGGTAGGCCTGAAGAGATGGGAGTGGACTGATGGAGTTGTTTGGGTTAAAAGTATGAGTGGAAGGATAGTTCAGGTTTGGGTTTGTGGCAGTAGGAAAAGAAGCATTATGGAATTCCCATGATTGGAACAAAGCTTGGATAAGGGAATCATTGGCAGAATTATTGAATCTTCTAAAAACCCAAGCATTTCTTCTTTTCCAAAGCCCCCAAAGACAGCAAGAGAAAAAGAGATTGAAAGGTACCCCATCAAAGTCAGAATGATTAGACAATTGATCTTTAAGCCAAGGAAATGAAGGACTTGAGGGGATGATGATAGAAGGAAGAAGGTTCCAGAATTGAACTGCTCTTGGGCAAAGGAAACTAATGTGAAAGGGTGACTCTTGAACATTTTGGCAGAAAGTGCAAGCACCACTTATGCCAAATGGTCTTTGGCATAGTGTGCCATTGGAGGGTAGCCTGTCCCACCAAACTTGCCATAAGAAGAACCTGATCTTAGGATGGATGTCAGCTTTCCAAATGAAAGAGAAGTCACAATCCTTGTCAAACTTGTTTGAGAAAAAATTATTATAAGCCCACTTGATTGAAAACTTTCCTTTCTTTTCGAAGAAAGAATAGTGGAAATCAGAAGAAGGTTGAGATGGGATAGGGGAATCCAGTATCATTAAATGGATTGAAGCAGGGAGAATAAAATCCAGGTGGGAAAGATCCCATTTCCCTGTTGGATACAATCAGCTAGAGTGAGCTCTGTGCTGTTGTAGTTCAGTGGCCCAAGAATGTACTGCCTTAACTTACCCCCAGGGGACCAATCATCATGCCAAAAGGAAATGAGGTTACCTTGACCAATCACCCATTTTGAAGCATTTGTGTAAAGATCCCAAACATATCCACAATCCTTCCAAATATGGGAGCCTCTTTTAAAAGAGATAGGTAGGACCCTATTGCCAAAGTATTTGGCTAAGAGTACCCTAGATGCTAGACTGTCAGAGAAATGGATAAGTTTCCCGCAAAGTTTCATGAGGCAAGCTTTGTTATATAACTCAAGGTTTTTGATCCCAAGGCCTCCAGCCCAGGTAGGAGAAGAGATGAAAGAAAGAGAAGCTAAATGAACTCCCCTTCTATGAGAGGAGCCCCCAGAGGAAACTGGTTACAATTGAATTAATAGAGGAAATGATAGGGGGAGGAAGCTTGCTAAATTGCATATAATAAAAGGGAATGGAGGTGAGAGTAGAGTTAATAATAAGACAAAGTCTGCCTACTTTTGCAAGAAAATTAACCTTCCATTAAGCCAATCTAGATCTAACCTTATCAACAATGAATTGATATTTAGCTTTAGATGGTCTCTTGTGAAGGATTGGGAACCCCGAATAGGAACCCAAATCATCTGTGCTTCTACAAGGAAAGGAAGAAATGAAGTAAGAGATGTTTGAAGCAGGAGTATTTGGGGGGAATTGATAGTTTGGCCTGAAGCCGAGGAAAAAAGGTCTAAGCAGTAGAGAACAGTGTTAATGGTTTTCCTATTGCATTGCCCAAACAGGATTAAATCAACAGCAAACAACAAATGGGAGATTTCCAACCTATTTCTGCCCATTTTGAAAGGGATCCAATCCTTTTCCCTGCAAGCTTCATGGATAAGGAGGGAAAGGCGTTCCATGCATAATATGAAGAGGTATGGAGAAAGGGGATCACCTTGTCTTATTCCTCTGGTAGGAAGAAATGGGGTAGTGGGCTTACCATTAATGAGAATTGAAGAAGAGACTGTGGTGACACAGCTCATGATAAACTTGATGGATTGAGGATCAACATTGAACCTAGCTAGACTATTTCTAATGAAGTTCCATTCAAGCTTATCATAAGCTTTCTCTAAGTCAATTTTCAAGGCAAACCAACCATTCCTTCCTTTCCTTTTCCTCATAGAATGAAGAATTTCCGAGGCAATAATGGATTAGTGTCAATTCCTTTGGAAGGAATAAAGGCACTTTGATTTGGAGAAATAAAATCATGGATTATAGGTTTTAGCCTATTGACAAGAATTTTAGAAAAAATCTTATAGACATTATTACAATGGCTAACAGGTCTGAAGTTGGAAAGAGTGGATGGGAAATCAATCTTAGGGATGAGGGCTATGTTAGTTGAGTTGATAGAATGGGGGATGTAACCTATCCTGAAATGTTGGGAAATGAAAGAGACTAGATCAGTTTTTAAAAGCTCCCAATGAGATTTAAAAGGGCTGAGAGAGAACACTGCCTTTTTTACTTCCTCCAGGGAAGGGATCTCTGAGATACAGATGGGAGGAGCAGTGGAGGGAGTAGAGGGGATGGGAGTGGAGGAGAGAAAGGAAGTAGAGAAAAGGGAACAAAAGAAAGAAGTAGCATGAGTCTCTATGGAATCAGGAGTATCCCATGAATTTCCCAAGTCATTAGAAAGATAGAGAATTCCTTCTCAACTGAACACATTTGTGGAAGAAGGCTGAATTCATTTCCCCTTCAACAAGCCAATTTATGCTAGCTCTAGTCATCTTGAACACTTGGTCTTGTTGGAGAAGAAAGGAGAGTTGTTGTTCAAGCTGAGAGCCAAGGTCTAGGAGGTAACTGGAGGAGGTATGAAGGCATAGAGACTTCTGAATACCATCAATTCTAGCAAAAAGTCTTTTCTTTTGAGCATGAGGCTGAGAGAAGGTTTTAGAAGCCCAATCAGAGATAGGGTCTTTGAGTGCTGAAAGGGCATTAGGGAAATCCAAAGGGTGAATCATCCAGTGATCATTGACAACAGATTGAAAGGAGGGCACTAGCCTCTAGAAAGGTTCTAACTTAAAAGGTTTAGCTGTTCGAGGGTAGGGATCAGGTTCTGGCTTGAAAAGAATTGGATTATGGTCAGCCAGAACACGGGGAAGATGATGGATTTTAGCATTTGGGAAAAGATCAAAAAGCTTGAGGTTATCCCAAGCTCTATCCAATCTAGACAGAATGGGATTTAATTTCCTCTTGTTTGTCCAAGTAAATTTTTTCCCAACAAAACCCAAATCAAGTAAACCATAGTCATTCATCAGGATGCATAAGCATTCATTTTTCTTTCTTTAGGGGGATTTCCTCCAAATTTCTCATGACAAAAAAGAACATCATTAAAATCACCTATAGCCAGCCAGGGCAAAGAATGAACACCAGAAATTTCATGCAACGAATTCCATAACAGTTTTCTAAATTTGAATTTAGGGTTAGCATAAATTGCAGAAAGCAAAACTAGATTTGAAGGGGAAGTTACCTGCACCACTCCACTGATATGCTATCTATCCTTCTTCACCAATTGAAAATCGATGTAAGAAGAATGCCACAACACAACAATTCCTCCAGAAAAACCCACTGGCTGCACGAATTCAAAGCTATCATAAGGCAGCCTCTCGATGATTTTCTCAGTGTTTTCCTTTCCCACTCTCGTTTCTAGAAGAATGAAGAGATTTGGTTTATGCATTTCATAGAGATGGGTGAAATTGGTTTTGAAGGAGGGCCTTGCCATTCCTCTAGTATTCCAAGATAGGACTGACATGTATCGAGGTGTTGGAATGAGCATCAGCAACTCGTCTCTTGCTTCCAAGTCTTCTAGGCTCTTCACACCCTCTATATTGATCCTTCTCCCCAGGGTATGGCTGTACAGATCCTTTACTCTATTCTCGAGTTAAATGCTTGTGAGTCTTTGCTCGTCCCTTGCCTCCTCCACTTTCACTATGACACCGAGTTGATTTATAACGTGTTGCATACAGGTGATCTTTAGGTCATTCGTGTGACTCAAGAACTCCATATGCAGGTAGATCGAAATCAAAATATAAATTTCTCGAGATGGTGGGAGGGCTGGAGAAGGGTTCATTAATTTCTCCCACTTAGGTGGAACCAAGGGGCAAATCCTTCTAGCTGTTCAAAGCATGAGTGAGAAAAGTTTTGATCAACTCTAACCTCTCGGGTGCTACACGAACTAGATCCAAGAGGCAAGGGACATGTGCTAGAACATAATTTAGAGAGACAAAATTGCTGGAGCTGTCCTCCTCCTGGGGGAAGAATCATCATGAATTCGAGCAGCTTTTCTTGTGTAGAAGAAGTTGACAGAAGAATCTGACAAAAATCGTTGTTCGAAATGGAGTTCCATTGAGAATTGTTGAAGTAGCCATACTCGATTGATTTGAATGGGACTTCCGACAGAGTCTCTAAAGAGGGAGAACGGCATAACTTCAATTCGTCTTCCCCTGAGAAAAAGATATAGACTGGTTGGGGTGGATCCAAAGGAGGGTTTGGGATATAGACTGGTTGTGGTGGATCCAAAGGAGGGTTTGGGAGTGCTGGAGAGTTGTAGGTTGGATGGATTGGAGGAGAACGAAGATGGGCTGAAAGGTCCCAGAAAAGGGGGCATGGAGGTATTTTCCTGTGAGACATGGCTGGAAGTTGAGTGAGCTTGAAAATCGTATTCAGGATTAGGATTAGGGTTAGGGTTTTTTGTAGCTTGGTTGGAAGAGGAAGAAAGAATGGATACGGTTGAGGAAATGGGGCGGGTGTTAGACGAATAGTTTTTTTTTTTAAGTTGTTGGGCTTAGAAGTTTTGTTGGGCTGAAAATGAAAAAGGCTTAGTGACGGGCTAGAAGCTGAAGCTTGATCCAAAGAAATAGGGTTAAATAAAGATGAATCATCCAAGTCACGTGACTTAGTAATTTGTTTCTCCCACCAAACTCGGTTTTTTTAAATTTGAACATTAGAATCTCTGTTTTAGTGGGAGAAACCTTGACTGTCACGAGACTTCTTCTTCTTCACTAAGTTCCAGTCCTCCATGGATGAACTCGCAGGCCAAACCTCGCGTGACTTGTTCTTCTGTTTGGTTGGATGAGTGGGTAGCAGAGATACCTCTTGTTTTAGATTCCCAAGCCAAACAAGGGGTTGATTGCAGTCCCTAAGTACCATAATCTTTGCATAACTAGCTCGATTAATCATTGCCCCTGAAAAATCAGCTTTGATGAAGATACCCAGCGAGTTGCCAATTATTTCCAGAATTTTTTTGTGGTGGTATTCCATTGGCCGTTTTGGGAGTTGAATCCACACCGGAGAAACGGAGGTAGGAACAGAGGAAGGCTTGAAATCTGGAGACCAAGGTTGAGTGAACACATAGCAGCCTTAGAGGAACCAAGGGCCTCCACGAAGCGCCTTATTGCAGTCAGAAGGACTGAAAAACTTCACTGTGTAGAAGCCCTTCCCAAGACCTATGAAGATGGTCTCATAAGAGGATTTCTATAGTTTAGGAAGCTTTGAGGAATGGCCCAAGACCTTGAATATTAGAGATCAACTCTAGGAAGCTCTGGTTGCCTCCAAGGTGGAGGGGGGGGGGGAAGAGATGGAACGATGGGAGGAAGTGGAAGAGGAGATCAGGGAAAACATATCTAGGGTGGAGGAGGTAGTCGGGGAAGGAAAGTCTGAGTTGAGGATCTGTTTGAAAGTCAGAGGGGGGGCAGGAAAACACTGAGTTGGAGTAGCCGGAGATAGCAGTGGTGGAGCGGGTGGGGGTTCCTGGTGGTTGGAAGCAGTGAGGTGGGGGTGAGTGGGGGAAAAGTTTCCGTGGCTCTCTCTCTCTCTCTCTCTCTCTCTCTAACATAATTTCAAAGTTATTATAAAGGGTTAATTTTTTTTAACCATTAATTTATTTAAACACCTTGAAATATAGGTTTTTACATACATAATGTGTGGTTCCATGACCTTCTAACCAAATTTTTTAGAGTATTATTGATTATTAGATTTCCTTCATCAAACCTCTTGATTTTCTTTGGTGATTGGTATTTTTAGTTTGATCAACTCTTGAACCTATATATAAACACCTCGAAATATAGGTTTTTATGTAAATTTGGGGCTTTATAACCTTCTAACCAAAGTTTTTGAAGTTATGATTGGACTGCTTTCATCAATTTCTTAAGTTTTCGATATTAGTGTATAAAGTTCATTTGCATAAGTATATTTTGGTTGCGGTGGATCCTAACCTTGATGGTTACTCCATTTAATTTTCTCGTTTATTTAATTTACTGTAGTGGATCCTAGCTTTGGTGTTTTTCTCCGATCCATTTAATTTTCTTGTTTATTTAATTTACTTTTTTCATTATTTTCTCCTTCAAAATAGCTTAATTACATTATGTCATATCGGAGATTAACACCGGTACCTATGGATTCGACCCTTGCTTACCTTATACTCATGTAATGATTTAGCTAGTTTATTCTTAATTTCGGGTGTTTGAAATTTGGCACTATTCATGGTCACTCTTATAACTAGTTTTTGTGCTTTATACGTGTAAGAAAAAGTCATTCATCTCATTGAATTTGTCTCAATATGGAGTTTATTAAAATCTAAGTTTTATAATTTTTTGGCAAAACTTATCTAAAGATATTAAGAATATAAATTATGCGTTGACAAACGTGCTATTATTGTAAATTTACAATAAATTTAGCTTCGGGTTATAGCGAGTTGCGTCTTATGGGTTTAGGTTTTTTTTTTTCCGGACAAAAAAATAATTTCATTAATGATTAATTATTGTGGACATAAGGAATTGTCCTTTTTTGTAGCATAGGGGGAGTATGCTTTGGGTTTGGGGTTAAGTATAGAAAAATAAAGAAGTCACCATCGTTCCTTATTTAGGGTTACACGAAACCCGATTAATCATATGGTCTGAGAACCTCAAACCTTTTTTTTAAGCGATCACTTTGATTTAATCAATTTTTAAATCTGAAGCCAGTTTGCCTAGATCTAAACTCTATTTAAAGTGATTTGCATATTTTTTCGGTCTTTTATTAAACCTAGAACTAAACCTAAATCTAGGTGATTAAAGCGAATAAAAAAATACAATAAAATACGTAAATAAATAAACGTAACCTAAGAAAAAAGTTTCTATTTATTCCGGATTCTACATTTTTTCGAGCCTTTATTTGGTCCATATTATTTTAGATCTAAGTGTACCCCGGAATATCACTGCTTTTCATCGTAAGATGATCAGGCGTCGTGACAATAAGGCCGACCCATTTGTTGAATTATACCTAAAAACAATAAATATTCCACTAATTTTTGGGTTATTACATGAGTACAAGGAAATAAAAATTACAAATTGAACAATACAAATGGAATAAATTAAAAATATATTATAAAATAAAAAAATAAAACAATGAAGTTTAATAGAATGGCGGCCTCATGTTTGATACCTTACATGCAATGTCGATCAACACAATCTTTTTGAAAGTACTCGAATGTGTTGTATATATATACTTTTTATTTTATGAATTGATTTCGGCAAAGATTTGTTAAAAATGAAAGAGATTAGGGGAGATGAGAGACTTTAGAGATCAGAGAGGGAGAGAGGGGTGAGTGAGAGAAGGGTGTAAAGAAGTGGAGAATGGGAAGAGGTACCATTTGCTTGAATGAATTGGACCTATTTATAGTGCTTGGAAGTCGGTAAAAGAGGTGAGCATGCACAAGGGCGCTGAACCAGTGCGTGTGAGCGGACAACTGGGGCATTTTGTGCGCCCCAGTGCACGTCTTGTGCACTCCAGCACACAGTCAACAACTTTAAACACCCCCTTCTTTGTTTCAAGTCGGATTTGGGCTTATGACCTACCGTTGGAAATATATTTGAGTCTAGTTTCCAATACAACTTGAATCGTCTCAATCCAAATTGTTTAGAGAAAGGTATGTCCAAAATAGTGAGAGATCGTCAAAATCCTTCGAACCAAATCGAACAATTCCAAGCCAACTCTTCACCTATTATCCACGGGACTCCGACTCATTGCACCTAAGGTCGTTATCATTCATTTTTAGCATTTTAAACACTTATTCGAGTACTTATTGTTTGAAGTTCATACTAGTAGCGACGCGGTATACTTTAATCATCGGCCTAGGTTGGGGACAAATGTAGGTGTCCACAGGAAGCCCCCCACTTTGACTGAGTCTGTAGGAACTAATAGTTCCGTAAGGCGATAATCAAAGTACTCAGTGCTGGTAAAATAAAGACTAGTCTCACTGGCATCTAAGTGTTATCCTTCGGGTGAATTACTTAATCAAAGCAAAGATTTGCTGCGGCTTTTAAGGATATCCCGTATAACTGCAACAAAAGAGGTTTTTTTGTACTATTGATGGTACCATGTTAAATTTTCCATCAAGATTTTTTAAAAAATTTATTTTAAAAGAGAGGTAAAGTTGAAGCTATTATTTTATGTATCACTCCTCGAATTATACTCCCTCCATTCCTTAAAGATTGCCCCATATTGACTTTTGCTACTGTTCATTTGGTAACTTTGACTCTCTATAATTTTATACATGTAAGGAAAAATATAGTCAAATGAGATCTCGTTTGATTCGGCTCAATGTGTACTTTTTAAATATGCAATGTTTATAATTTTTTATTATACGTATGTCAAGATATTTTCATTTAAAGATATGTCTCGATAGATGAGAAAAAAATAAATGGGGCAATCTTTTAGGAACAGAGAGAGTATGCCAGAAAATTTGAACGAAAGGAGACGTTTCCTAGTTTTCTTCAATTTCAAATTATCATGTGCAGCGATACTTTTGAATAAGAAACTTAATTTTCATTGCTTTTGAACTACAATAATCATGGATGTCTTTTTCCTTCAATTTCCCTCTCAGGCTTGTCAATATTTCATTGATGGTAATTTAAAGTTTTCTAATCTACCCTTTGCTTTGCTTTTCTTTTCTATCATCCTATTTTCTTGATGATATTGAAAGGACAGTCACATCATCTAACAGTAAGTTCCCTGTATTATTCTCACTACTACTTTCTTTTCTTTTCAATTTTTTTTTTTTTTTACCAATCTTTTTCTCATTAAATTTTTGTGTACCCGTACCATAAAGTAACATTAATTTATATTGGGACGAAGTTGAGGATGTGACAAAAAACCATTACCATTGACAATAGACCATTCTAACTTAGACTCTATGATGGATATGACATCTATATACGTTGGTTTGATATCAAATTGTATTATACTAGTATCACCTAGATTTGGCAAAGTTGGTACTGATTCAAAATTCGATCCGAAATATTCGATTTGGAACCCGATTGCAGTTTGAAAGAATAATCTGAAATAGCATTCAAAATTCGAATTATTCCGACCTGAAATCCGATCCAAGACTCATTTGGTCCGAAACTCACCCAAACTCGGACAGGTCCGATCCTTAAGCACCTGATCCAAACTCGTCTGATTCGAAAACAACCCAATGCGAACTCGATCGAAAAAAACTATTTAAGAGGAATTTGTCTAAGAATAAATTTGGGACATTACATGCATGGTTTCCACTTCCAATTCAATGAAGCTACATAAATTGACAATTCAGAAGACTAGAGAGTAACAATTATCTTAATTGCAAATACACAAATATTACTTACATATAATTGTTGAATCAAAAGAAAAACTATAATAAACAAATTAAATTATCACCACGATCATCAAGTTGAACCAAAAGCACCCGATTTGAAAATGATCCGACTTGAAACAATCTGAGCTGAAATAGTCCCTACTCGATTTGATCTAAAACCTTAATTTGAAACTTGATCCAGTCCCAGTAGTACAATGATCTGAATTACATCCGAATTCAAAATAGGGCGATCCAATCCGAAATTGGTCCAAATGATTCCATATGAATTCATCTTATTCGAATGGACCCACTGCCAGCTCTAGTATTACCTAAGAGTTTTGTTGGGCTAAGCCAATAATTTAACTAGATGCTGACCGAATTCAGATCAGATACTTTTAAATATGAGTAAAATCTTTGGTTTTTATCTTCTCAAATTCAGATCGGATACTTTTAGCTTACAGTTGGGTTAATTTGAGGACCAATCAATTCATTACAGATACTTAATACTCAGATACTTAATACTTTGGTATCATGTTATATATGTGTGTGTTGTTTTGCTGATTGTGAAATCGTTCGGATCTACTTTATGGTATCAATTTGTTTTACATTAGGTTATATCGGGTTTATAGTTTGTTATACATACTGTATTTGAATTTATTCGGATTTAGTGCAAATGTAATTCGGTTTTCAAATTATCATCGGGTTGAATTTAGGTTGTCTCCGCTTCCACTAACAGCAACCGCACTAACACTAACTCACCAGTCACCACAATTCACAAACAGTGAACCACCACCATATCTCATCACAAGGATTAGAATGTAGAATATTCTCAAATATTTTCAAAAATTATTAGGCTAATTAGAAAATGTCCTCCAATAATAAAGATGACACTAACTTACATACACACACATATTAAGATTGGTTGTGGAAATAACTATTTTACTTTAAAAAAAAGTGAGATAGTATTGTCTTAGACGTAACCAACTGTTTTACAAAGGGCCAAGCCCAATAAAAAAAGGACGCACGCATCAACCTAAACATCCAGCCTACACAAATAAAATAAAAATAAAAACGATGAATAGAAAAAAAATGCTCACTTTTCTCTCGATTTTCCACCATTAAAATCAATAAATTTAACCTCAATTAATTACGCTAATTCATTGCTTCATCAATATCAAAAAATGCAAATGCCAAATTTTGAGGACTCAAATTCAAAAACTTTACACGAATCATATACATTGGAAATAGAAGATCAAAACAAAGGTAACTTTTACGAAAATAAATTCTTCAATTAAGCATCAAAAAACAAAGATGATTTACTTTCAAATATTTATGTCTTACAGATTTTACAACAGGATGCAAAAACAAGGAGCATTCATCATCAAAATCATCGTCAATTTTTTCTAAAAAAGGTATGTCAAAATAAAATTCTACATTACAGAATGTTATTTTTTTAAAAAAAATAAAACTTAAATAAACCTAGAATAGTGATGAATATTCACTTCAGTTTTCTTGAAAAATATAAATTATTCATGGATAATATTTAAATAACCTAGAATAAATAAATTTGGCTCCTGTAAGAATGTTATTAGATACATGTGAAAAACTAAAAAAAAAAAAAAACTACCCTGGAAAATACACATGAAAAATATATTTGTTACCTGGGAAAATATATTAATAACCTGGAAACAATGAATACTTACAGTAAATAAGAAGTACCTCTAAAAGTATATTTGTTGCCTTGATGTTATATTATGAAACCTGGACAAATAACCCTACACCTGGAAGACATATTACAAAACCTGGAAGACTTAGTATCACACCTAGAGGACATATGTAGTACTTGGAAAAATAGTAATACCTAAAATAAAACAATGAATTGAGAAAGTGAGAAATATAAATTAAATCACTTAACTAGAACAACGTAGTTACCTGGAAAAATAAAGTAGTTACATAGATATATTTTTTTTGGTGCGAATGAGCTACAAAGAGCGGGGATGAGAATCGATCCCAGGATCACCTGGAATCGGGAGGGAAACTCTAACCACCTGAGCTATCCGTCATTATCAGTTACCTGGATATTATATTATGAAATCTAGAGAAATAACCCTACACCTGGAAGACACATTATCACACCTGGAAGACATATTTGGTACCTGGGAAAATAAAAGTAGTTACCTGGATATTGTATTATCAAACCTGGAGAAATAACCCTTCATACAGAAAATATAAAATGATTGTCTGGAAAAAAGAATAGTAAGCTTCAAGACTTTCTTGTGGACTTGCATAA
The DNA here is from genome assembly GCA_951394345.1 of Salicornia ramosissima. NCBI lineage: Eukaryota > Viridiplantae > Streptophyta > Magnoliopsida > Caryophyllales > Amaranthaceae > Salicornia > Salicornia ramosissima. The sequence continues at coordinate 43,200,372 of OX596237.1, read as the reverse complement.
AAAAAGATTGATACCTAGGAAAAAAACAAGTGAACTAATTACCTGGCACACAAAGTTATAACCTGAGAATTAAGCTTTCTACCTGGATATAATATTATCTTACATGGAAGAATAACAATTCACCTGGAAAACATTTCACAGAGTATTCACAGAGTAAACAATAAAACACACATGCATCATACACTTACATGGATTATTTAATTATTGTGCAACTGGAATACACAATGCATTACCTGGAAATTATGTTGCAGATGATAATGGATATTTGAACTACTTTAATGATGAACAAATTAAAGACATCCTTGTGGGCAGATTAGTGACAGACGTGAATGCCGGATACAACTTGTATTAAGCTCACACAAGGGCGTTTGGCTTCAGCATTGGGAGACAAACCCTACAACATAAGATAGGACGGTATATGAATTATAATTTGCCTGCTCAAAGAAAGGGGCATCGAAATCATCAAAGGGGAAAAGCAAGAAGGAAGAAGAAAACAATGATCTTGAAAAAAATTGCAATAACAGAGATGGAGCAACAGACGCCATGGAAAAAGAGGAAGACGAGATCTATGAATGATATCATAGTAGGCTGCAAGACAATGGTTAGGTTCAAATAAGAAAAATCAGATGCTGACTTTGTCATCGTAGCACATGAACTCTAGCATAACCACGACTTGGTCAACGAAAGGGAGATACATCATCTAAAATCAGAGAGGGGAATAAGTGAGGAATAAGGAGACTTGATCGAGAGCATGCACGGTGGACTCCGACATTAGACCGATAGAAGCCTATAACGTCTTGTGCAATAAGGCCGAGGTCTGAGGAAGTGCTTGGCCACATAAAAAGAGACTGCCTAAACTACGTCATATGGTATAGAACAAGAATGGTGGACAAAAAGGACATGTAGAGTGTGCTCGATTTGCAACATCAATGGGCCGAAGATGATCCGGGATTCTTCTATAGGCTAATGTTTGGAGACCATAACAACATTATAAGTTTTTTTGGAGGGATTCAATGATTCTTGAGGACTACAAAGCCTATGAAGATATTATGATATTTGACACAACTTACCGAACAAACAAATATGGTCTCATTTGCACACCTTTTGATGGCATAAACAGCCACTTGAAGATCAGACTACACTGTTTGCATGCGCATTCATTACAAATGATAAGGAAGAGAGCTTTGAATGGTTGCTCCAAAACTTCAAGCGCTCAATGTGCTAGAGGGAGCCGAAGATGATATTCACAGACCAAGACAAAGCAATGGGCGATACAATTGAAAAGGTAAAAATGCAATATGCATATACAAAAACATATATAATCCACATTTATAAGCAATAATACAAAATAAAAAGACATAAAAAAAAAACAATAACTTACAGGAATTTATTTTATGTGAATCTCATAACGGTCATAAGATGAGAAATTAAAGAAGCCTTAAAACCAACTCCCTACTAGAATCACCTTCTGCTCTCACGAGATAAGTTGACTTTTGAACATCCTTTGGAACAAGGACCCTAGAATCCTTTCCAGGATCCACAACCTTCTCAACAAGCATTTTAGGGCTGGGTTCAAGTTGTGAAACCTGAGACTTCAGTGTAGCCCTTGTAAGTGCGGATACATTAACCGCAAGTAATGTATTCTTTAGGTTAACACCAAAAGTAGTCATAACATTATCCAACTTGGACGACCCATCCTTCCTGTAAGTAATACAAGGAGTGGTTGAAGTCGAAAAGTTCAAATCTCTAACCTTAAAATTATGGACCACAACAAGAACAAGGGCTAGCATATACCCCTTTACATTCTGAGTCACACCAAAATTCTTCTTCTTCGAATCCTTCTTAATTCCTTCTCTAAACCCTTCTTAGGCTCCTCCTCAAATTTCTTCTTTGAATCCTTTTTAGGGTCCTTCAATTTCTTGATCTCCTCTTTGAACCCTTCCTAGGTACCTCCTCATTTGAACCCTTCTTAGATTCCTCCTTGGATTCTTTTTCTTGTACCCTAACTGAAGGATCCCACAACTAACCAGAATTCTTCTTCGTCATTAGTGAATCATGAAGTTACTTCACACCTTCACATATATAATTTGCAACATACCACTCTAGTTGTACGTTGTACTCTCATCAACCTTGTACATATTAGGGCAATAACTAATGGATGGATAACCATCTGTACATGTACATATTCTGAAGATCTAATAAAACTTTAAAACTAATCTCCCTCACAGCCTGATTTGGTCAGGACTAAGTTCATCAACAAGTTCAATTATCTATTTACAATGAGAAATGGCACGCAAATGTACATATTTCAAGTTCTTCGATATAAAATCATTGAAAAAGACAACGAGAAAAAAGTACAATCGAAAGCAATAGAAATTCAAGCACAAAACTTGACCTGAAGAAAACACTGACATAGAAACATGTAACCTAGACCTGTAGAATAGGCTACAATAAAAACTTCAAACCCCTATTGTCACAAAGATTCACCTTCCTAAACATGAAACAAAACTAGCAAACCTGGAACACTTAAACCTGGAGGTTTTTCAATAAAAATAGTATCCAGGTGCAAAAAAACATAAATCCTGGTAAAAAGGAAGAAAACTCCAGTTGAAAAAAAAAACTCAAATCAGATTTGTATACAACATTGACAAACCTAGGAACACTAAAACATGGAGGTTTTTTCAATAAAAAAAAAATCATCCAAGCTTAGATAGCTTGACAAAAATTGGTTAAACCTGTACATATATGTGTTTACCAGGGACACTTATTGATAATTTTTTTTACTCTAATTCTATTACCCTGGACACATATTTTTGTTCACCTACACATATATGTTATCCACCTGCACATACTATGTTTTAACCTAGCCTTGAGACATATTTTGTTCACCAACCCATGCATATATGTTATTCAGATCACCCGGACACATATTCTTTAAACCTGGAGAAATATTTTGTTCGCCTCCACATATATATTATTTACCTGGACATACTATATTTTAACTTTAACATATAGTTAATAAACGTGGACACATATTTTGTTCACCTGCACATATATATTATTCACCTGGACATACTATATTTTAACATGGAAACATATTTAGTAGACCTGAACACATATTTAGTAGACTTGAACACATATTTTATTCACCTGGACATACAATATTTTAAACTAGACATATTTTAATATACACATGGATATATATTTTATTCACCTGCACATATATGTTATTCCCCTGGACATACTATATTTTAATCTGGACACATATTGTTTAAATCTAGACACATATTATGCTCACTTGCACATATATGTCATTGACTTGAACTAGAGGTGATCATGGGAGGGGCCAGGTTCGGGTCGGGACGATGCGAAAAAATCAAGCACATAAAGCGGGTCGGGTTCGGACTGGACTTAGTTCAGGCCCAAATTTCTTAGTCAAAACCGAAAAATTTAGTACAGGCTTGGCGCACTTTTCGGACCGGGCTTAAAAAAGTAACTAAAAAGTCTAATTTTAAATGAACAAGGCCCCCGCGAAAACATAAAAAAGCGGGCCAGGCAGGCCCAAATTTGGACCTAATTTTTATGCCCAAAGTTCGCAAAAAAATGGGTTGGGCCGGGCCACTTTTGATGAGCTCTAACCTGAACATATATTTTAACCTTTACATATACTTAATACAACTAGACACGTACTTAATAAACCTAGATACATATTTAATAAATCTGGACATATTGTAGTTAAAAGAAAATATATACATTTATTTGCATATTAAACCTGGATGCACATGCAAAACTAACAATACTTACCATACCCCTGGTCCCAAAAATAGAGAGTAATTGCTAAACATGAACATTTAACCTAACTACACAAAAAAGTTAAAGTCAATAACATCAAAATTAAGTATCTAAGTAATTTAAACACTAAATTATATATATATAAAAAAAAAATCAACTTCAAGCTATACATGCACATAAAAAATACAACAATAAGCCCTAATAAAATGCAGAGAACAAAAAAAATCTAAAATCTTACTTCAAATTGAATTCATCCTTTTTTCTGCTGATTTCGAAGCTTTTGCCTTGTTAACCTTATTAGTATGAGAACTACATACAACAAAGAGAAAATAGAAATAAATACCAAATATAAAACAACAACAATAACAACAACAAAAGCAACCCAAAAACACACAAAATTCATCAAATGATAATGCCAATTAGCAAACCTGTCAGTAGCATCTCTAGGCCGGCCTTTTGAAGGATGATTGAGCTTTGAACTCTCTATTAGATTGTGTTGGAACATTTATGATTAAATGGGCTTGGTTACATGAACTAAGGAAAGAGAAGATTAGGCAAATAGAAACTACGAGTCCAACGGGTATCTCGCGACCCGCGAGGACCCGTCTCGACTCGTGAAAAGTTTCTGAAAAGAAACAAATCACGAGCCACGAGAAAGAGAAGACTCGCGACTCGCGAGCCCAGGTCGCGACTCGCGAGCCCAGGTCGCGACTCGCGAGCCCAGGTCGCGACTCGCGAGCCCAGGTCGCGACTCGCGAGCCCAGGTCGCGACTCGCGAGCCCAGGTCGCGACTCGCGAGCCCAGGTCGCGACTCGCGAGCCCAGGTCGCGACTCGCGAGCTCCTCTTCGCGGCTCGCGATTTGCTTCTGGAAAATTCGAACAGTTTTTGACTTTTCGTATGCTTTTGCCTAGGATGCTTGTACGTATTAAGCATGTGTTTAATGGCTTCATTGCAGTATTAAACAAGTTTTAAAGAGGTTTAAAATCAGAACTTGAAGGTTGCCTAGTGAATGGCATCTTCAAGGGTGTTAATTGTACACAATTAATCACCATTATTCTGATTTTATGGTGCTTTAAAGTGGTGTTTGTTCAGCTCTTTTGAGCTAATTCCTCTTGCCTTATATGCCTATAAATAGACATGCTTAGTTCATGGTTGAAGAACACAAAAAATATTCAGAATTTTCTACACTTCATACAACTTGCTTGCACTTGGTATACTCTTGCAATTTATACTAAGTGTGTTCTAAACACATAACAAACACAAAGTCTTTTAAGGTATACTCTAAGATCATATAGAGTGTACTATTTTCTCCATTGTATCTCACTAAACATTTCGTGGTAACCCGGTGATCTAAGGGGCGAATATGTTTAGAAGAAAAGTGTAGATTCCACGCATTGGAGGGTTACATCAACAATTTCCATACCATATTCCTAACAAGCTGCTAAACTTATTTCTCAAAAGATGTCTACTCTCAAAGACCTAGCCATGAACATTCAAAAGTTGGAGAGGTTCGAAGGTGTGGGGTTCCGCCGTTGGCAAAAGAAGGTTCATTTTCTTTTGACAACTCTCAACGTGGTATACGTTCTTACCACCCCGATGACTCCTTACCCAAAGGAGGGTGAAGCAGCGGAAACGGCCGAGACTACAAGGAAAAGGACTGAGTGGGAGAATGATGATTACGTATGCTGGGGGCATATACTCAACACTCTTTCCGACTCGTTGTTCGATCTCTACCAAAACGTAGAGAGTACTAAAGAACTATGGGATGCTTTGGAGGCGAAGTACATCGCCGAGGATTCATCAAGTAAGAAATTTCTTGTTAGAAATTTTAATTCTTTTAAAATTACTAATGACCGTTCAATCATGAAACAATTCCATGAAATTCATCACATTTTAAATCAAATCCGGGCTCATGGAATGGAGATGCATGAGGCCATTGCGGTCACATCAATAATTGATAAATTACCACCGGCATGGAAAGATACTAAAAATCTTTTAAAACATAAAAAAGAAGATAGTTCCATGGAGCAATTGGGTAGTCACCTCTTAGTTGAGGAGAATATCCGGGCTCAAGAGAACAAGGACAAGGACAAAGACAATAATAATAATAATAATAATAATAATAATAATAATAATAATAATAATAATAATAATAATAATAATGGACAAAAATCTACCATAAACATGGTAGGGGTTGGTGTGTCAAATGGGACAAAGAAATCCAACAACAAGAATTTTAAAACCAAGAATGCTACAAACAAGAAGCGAAATGCGGTTACTTGTTGGATATGTAGCGGTCCTCACTACAAAAGGGATTGCCCTTCAAAGGACAAGAAGGGAAAGAAGGATCAACCTAAGGGTGATTCTAGCCAAGGTACGGTTGCACTAGTAGCTTCAAATGAACCTACTCATTTTGTTGCTATGATTTCTGAAATTAATGTTGTGCAGGTTGACAACTCTTGGTGGATTGATTCAGGAGCCTCCAGAGATGTATGCAAAGACCGGCATTTGCTCAAAACTCTTCAAGATTTGAATAATGGGCCAATTTTGTATATGGGTAATGATTCTACGGTAAAGGCCAAGGGTATAGGTCAAGTAGAATTATGTTTAACTTCGGGAAAAACACTAACTTTAAAAGATGTTGTTTTTATACCCGAAGTTAGGAAAAATTTAGTCTCGGGGGGTATCTTGAACAAGTTTGGTTTTAAGGTTGTTTTTGAGTCCGATAAGTTCATTGTTTCTAAAGGTGGTATTTATGTTGGTCAAGGATATTATTGTAATGGAATGTTCAAATTCCACATAAATAATGAAAATGTTGATTCTATTTACTTGCTTGATGTTTCTTCTCTATGGCACAATCGTTTATGTCATGTGAATTATCGTCGTTTATATGACATGTCTAAATTGGGGTTAATCCCACCTTTCGATTTAAATTTAGAGAAGTGTAAGACGTGCATGTTAAATAATATCACAAGGACCCCATTCCATAGTGTGACAAGACAAACAAATTTGCTTGATTTGGTGCATAGTGATTTATGTGACTTTCATAGTTCACCTTCTTTGGGTAATAAAAAATATGTAATAACGTTTATTGATGATTCATCGAGGTTTTGTTATACATTTTTATTATCATCCAAAGATGAGGCCATTGAAAAATTTAAAATTTATAAAACCGAAGTGGAATTACAACTTAATTTAAAAATTAAAGTACTTCGGACGGATAGAGGTGGAGAGTATTATGACCCAAATTATTTTAATTCAATTGGCATATTCACGAAACAACCGCACCATATTCACCACAAAGTAACGGTGTGGCGGAAAGGAAAAATCGGACATTAAAAGAAATGGTTAATTCCATGCTTTCTAACTCGGGTCTAAGTGACGGTTTTTGGGGCGAGGCAATGCTTACCGCATGTTATGTCTTAAATCGGGTTCCGAATAAAAGGAACAAGGATACCCCATATGAACTTTGGTTTAAAAGGAAGCCTAATCTCACATACCTTAAGGTGTGGGGGTGTAGGGCGGTCGTCAAATTGACGGAACCCAAACGTAAAACATTGGGTGAAAAAGGGATTGATTGCATATTTATAGGCTATGCGGAAAATAGCAATGCCTATAGGTTTTATGTTCTTGAACATAATGATTTTGTGTCTATACATACCGTGATAGAGTCAAGGGATGTAATTTTTGATGAAACTCGTTTTTCATCGATTCCTAGACCAAAGGACATGGTACCTAGTACTAGTTCCGGGAATGTAGATAATCTTAATAAAGATCATGATACTACAATTCCGAAAATTAGGAAAAGTAAAAGAGCTAGAAAAGTTAAAACTTTTGGACCGGATTTTCAACTATTTTTATTTGAGGGGTCAAGGGAGTCTATTGAGACTCAATATTCATATGTTTACCATATGGAGGAGGATCCGAAAACCTTTGGTGAGGCTATGAAGTCTCATGATTCCGCTTTTTGGAAGGAGGCCGTGAATGATGAAATGGATTCAATAATGGGTAATAATACTTGGGTTTTATCGGACTTACCTCCGGGTTGTAAACCTCTTGGTTGTAAATGGATCTTCGTTAAGAAGAAAAGGGTCGATGGAACCATATTAAAACACAAGGCCTGGTTAGTGGCCCAAGGTTTTAGGCAAAAATATGGTATCGATTATTTTGACACATATGCTCCGATAGCTAGAATAGCTACTATAAGACTTTTGATAGCTATATTGGCGATTCATGGTCTTGAAATTCACCAAATGGATGTAAAAACGACTTTCCTTTATGGTGAATTGGAGGAGGAAGTGTACATGAATCAACCGGAAGGCTTTGTAGTCAAAGGACAAGAAAACAAAGTTTGTAAATTAGTTAAATCTTTATATGGCCTAAAACAAGCACCTAAGCAATGGCATCAAAAATTTGATGATGTAGTCTTGGCTAATGGATTTAAAATAAATCAATCCGATAAGTGTGTATATAGCAAATTTAACAACGGTAAAGGAGTTATAATTTGTTTATATGTTGACGATATGCTTATTTTTGGGACTGATTTGGATGAAGTGAAAAAAACCAAAGCATTTCTCTCAAGGAGCTTCTCAATGAAATATTTGGGTCAAGCGGATGTGATTCTTGGTATAAGAATTGTGAGAGGTAAAAGTACTATTTCTTTAACACAATCTCATTATATTGAGAAAGTGGTAAAGAGGTTCAATGAGTCGGTTTCAACTCATTTTGCTACTCCGATGGATCCTAATGTTAAATTGATTCCGAGTAGTGGTACTCCAATATCTCAATTGGAGTATGCAAGCTTGGTCGGAAGCTTGATGTATGCTATGACTAGCACACGACCGGATATAGCTTTTGCTATAGGGAGGTTGAGCCGATTTACTAGTAATCCTAGTATGGTACATTGGCAAGCTTTAAGAAGAGTGTTGAGGTATTTGAAGAAAACCAAGGATTTTGGTTTGACATATACCGGTGAGCCTTCTATTTTAGAAGGGTTTACGGATGCAAGTTGGATCTCCAATAAGGAGGATTTTTCATCCACAAGTGCATGGGCATTTCTTCTTGGAGGAGGTGCCATTTCATGGGCCTCTAAGAAGCAAACATGTGTCACCGATTCCACAATGGCTTCGGTGTTCATTGCTCTTGCTTCATGTTGTCAAGAAGCGGAGTGGCTTAGGAATGTATTAAGTGAGGTTGACTTATGGGCAAAACCAATGTCACTTCTAGCTATCCATTGTGATAGTGCGGCAAAAATTGCCAAAGCTTATAGCGTGGTCTACAATGGCAAGTCAAGGCACATTGGGGTTAGACATAGCTATGTACGTGAGATGATTAAAGATGGTTGTATAACCATTGACTTTGTTCGGTCACAAGGTAATTTGGCGGATGCATTTACAAAACCGTTGCCAAGGGACTTGTTGAACAAAATGAATTTAGGGATGGGTTTAAATCCTGTTGTACAACCTTAATGAAATGAAACTCAATTCGACGTCCAATAAGACATTGGATCTCAAATTCAATGAGGATAGATTTTCACTTAAGGTTGTGAGCACTTGAAGATATTACATCTCGAGGTAAGTGCTAAATTTACTGCAATGTAAAGGAGGTTGAATTGGTAAAATTCTTAATAGATCTTTGTAATTGGCTCAATTGCAGGAGCATGTGCGAAAAGATCTACCTATGTAATAACCCGAAATTTAGGGCCAGAAAATTTCGCGGTTATTAATATTATTTTATTATTCTAAGTCCAAAAGGCCCGTATATTTGGACTGTTCTAATTCTTATTCCATTATCTTATTCTGAAATTGGGCCTATGACCCAATTTCCTCTTATGTTGGCCGGCCCTCTTTAGTGGATGGCCAAGGATAATTCTTTTTCTTTTCTTTTCATTATTAATTAGATATTTATTTAGTTAATAATATGATTATTTATTTTGAATTAGTAAAACTATCCCTAACCATTTCTACTAAGTCCCCCCTAATTTTCTCCCACTTTCCTACTACTACTCCAACCTCACGGCCCCCCCTTATATTATTTTTATTTATTTTTATTTTTCTTTTTCTTTGGTTCCTTATATTATAAATAGGGAACAAGCTTTTTAACCTAATATCTTTTACAAATTTTCTTATACTACAAAACTCAAAGAAAAACCCTAAAGTTTCCTAAGCCTAGCCGTGTGTTTCTAAGGCACAAGGGGTGATTTTTGTTGGATTTTTCTTGCGATTTCAGGTAACTAGACTAACCCCCTTGAATCTGGTATAGTTTTCTATATAATTAATTAGGATTAAAACTAGGAAAAATTAAAAGAATTAGTATAATGTTTTAGGGCTAAAGTTCGAACCATATGATATTTATGTACATGTTTTTTTCTTGATATTATTATGTAATCTTTATGAATCTTAACTGATTTAATTGATTTTTATGCATGAATTAATTGTTCTAATTATATTCATAATGAATAATTGTATGATAATTGTTGAATCTTGTTCTTGATTTTCTTTGATGAATGTCGAGTGGTATGATGGAGCATATGATGATTTTTTTATGCATATTTTCTTGAATTAAATTGATGTCTAAGATTAGTTAATTGATTTATTAAAGTCTTGAATCAAAATTATTATTTTTGGTAATTTATTCCAAAAATGTCGAGTGACATGGGAACAAAAAGGGAAATAGAAATCTGATTTTTAATGTTGAATCTTGATAAATGTTGAATTAATATGTAATCTTGAATTTAATCTTCAATTTAATCATGATATTATGAATTCTTGAAATTTATCTTGATATTGTTGTAACCTTATTGAGCCGTGTGGTATTTATGTTCAAAGGATTGATTTTGATCTTGTTTTGATTCATGTTGTATGATTTAATGTTCAAAGCATGATTTATTTGATTGTAATTAAGTTTATGTGATTAATTATCGATAATTGTATTTATTTAATTAGTTATATAATTTTCGAAATTTTCATATATAAAAGTCGAATGGTTCAAAATATGAAAATAGGATTTTTATCATGTTTTAGGCAATTTATGTTGTTAAATGTTATTTTATATGATTTATTAAATTGTTTATATGATAATTTTATGAATTCATTTAATTATTATTTGATTAGTGAAAATGTCGAATGGTCCCTTTTGATTTTAATCAATTTTTAGTTTAATTTTTGATTTATAATAATCTAGATTATAATTTTAGGAATTAATATAATTTAAAGGAATTAAAAGGAATTAATAGGGATAAGTTGCAATATGAAGGAAAGTAACAATATGAATAAGAAGATAAGGAAAGATATGATATGATATGAATTAGTGGTCTCAAGATGGCCTTTAGATATTGCTTGTTAATTAGTGGTCTCACGATGGCCTTTAGAAAAGACAAGATACGTAAGGATGCCCATTTGATGATACACGAGTCATCAGGTCGGGTTAAGTCGAAGCCACTGCCCTACTGCGGTCTCTGGGCAGTTCTGGATCTTAAGATATGTAGTCGTCTAAGTAGTAGTACACGAGCTGCTATCTAGGGGTTATGGTCATAGCTTAGGCTTAGTTCTTGCAAAGGAGGGCTACGGGTTGAATACACGAGTTCACCCCGGCATGTTTTAGGAAAGTTATGGTGCACACGGGATCCACAACGAGCATTATGACCGGTCCGTTAAGAAGGTTAAAAGAGGGTTTAAGGGTAAAATATGATAAATAAGTAATTCACGGGAAGGGTTATGTGAATATATGTATTGCCGTGTATATATGTATAATTTATGTAATATTATGTCTTCCGTTGCATACGTCTGGTAAGTCTGTATTTTTATGGTGTATTTCTGAGTATATGTATGATGTACGCATTCGTATCTGTATGATGTATGTATTTGTATTTGTATGTTGTACGTATCTGTATCTGTATTGTATACGTATTCTATATGTATTTCTAACTGTATTCTGCAGGTATTTTATACGTATTGTACTTGTATTTTATACGTATATTGTACGTATTCCTAATCGTATTTTGCAGGTATTTTATACGTATTTTATACGTATTTGTATACGTATTTTATACGTATTTTCTACATATTTTTATATGTATTTTTGTACGTATTTCGTATGTATTTCGTATGTATTTTTGTACGTATTTTTTTACGTATTTTTGTACGTAATTCCACATGTTTTTGTATGATTTCCTCGTTTGATTCTATGCTATTATATGGCTAACGGTCCCTCATTTAAGCGGGACAGCCTAGTTACTCGCTACTGACGGTGGACCCCCCCCCATTTCAGGTGAAGATGCTGAGGTTTAGAATGGGCTTACGTCGGCTCGGGTTGTGTGTTTTAGAGTTATTTAGTGCAATCGTAGTTTGTTTTGAGTATTTTCTTCAGTTTATTTGTTAGTTGTTCCCAGCCTGTTGGGAAAGACTTTATCCAATTATGTAATTTAAGTATTGTTTATTTACCTTTGGGATTATTATTTCAGTATTTAAAGTAATAAAAGGAATTTTAGACTTTGATTATAATATTGTTGTTAAGTTTTATGTTGGTGATGATCCATTTGTCGATTTCCTCCATAAATCGACAGCCTAGAAAAGTCGGGTCGTTACAACCTATGTGGGCAAGAAGTTTGGCCACTTCATCAAGTCTAGGCTTTGCTTGAAACGTTCATGAATAGATACGTACACCATGGCGACATAGGTGTAGAGGGTTAAAAGTTGCTTTGTTTGTGTTTATGTGTATTGTACCTTCAATAATTCGTAGTGTTTGTATAATTCAAAGCATAGTCTATTATACTAAATGGAATTATTGTAAAGTGTGCATATACTAAGTAGAAATTCAATCTTTACGACATTTCTATTTATGCATAAACATGTGTTTTGTGTTATGATTATGCATGTTGTGGTTTTAAGCTTGTCAACATTTAGATCATAAATGGGAGGAGGATTGTTGGAACATTTATGATTAAATGGGCTTGGTTACATGAACTAAGGAAAGAGAAGATTAGGCAAGTAGAAACTACGAGTCCAACGGGTATCTCGCGACCCGCGAGGACCCGTCGCGACTCGTGAAAAGTTTCTAGAAAGAAACAAATCACGAGCCACGAGACAGAGAAGACTCGCGACTCGCGAGCCCAGGTCGCGACTCGCGAGCCTGGGTCGCGAGTCGCGAGCTCCTCTTCGCGGCTCGCGATTTGCTTCTGGAAAATTCGAACAGTTTTTGACTTTTCGTATGCTTTTTCCTAGGATGCTTTTACGTATTAAGCATGTGTTTAATGGCTTCATTGCAGTATTAAACAAGTTTTAAAGAGGTTTAAAATCAGAACTTGAAGGTTGCCTAGTGAATGGCATCTTCAAGGGTGTTAATTGTACACAATTAATCACCATTATTCTGATTTTATGGTGCTTTAAAGTGGTGTTTGTTCAGCTCTTTTGAGCTGATTCCTCTTGCCTTATATGCCTATAAATAGGCTTGCTTAGTTCATGGTTGAAGAACACAAAAAATATTCAGAATTTTCTACACTTCATACAACTTGCTTGCGCTTGGTATACTCTTGCAATTTATACTAAGTGTGTTCTAAACACATAACAAACACAAAGTCTTTTAAGGTATACTCTAAGATCATATAGAGTGTATTATTTTCTCCATTGTATCTCACTAAACATTTCGTGGTAACCCGATGATCTAAGGAGCGAATAAGTTTAGAAGAAAAGTGTAGATTCCATGCCTTGGAGGGTTACATCAACAATTTCCATACCATATTCCTAACAGATTGTTTAGAATCCATAATAATTCAAGTAAAAAAGAGAATTCAAGAAGGATCGGAATTGATACCACACTAGCAGTCTAACAACAAAACGATTCAATTCAAATTTAAAAATGTAGAGCGAGGAAAACTATTATTTTGAACGTAACGATGAAGAAGAGTTAAACAAATTGCAAGTAAATTATGAAAGATGCAAGATTACTGAATTATGTTACCAAGTGCAGTAGTGGAACCAAGAAGAAGAAAATGCATAATATATAAAAATAGAAAGACAAAGAAAATAGTAAAGAGGCCCGTAAAATTCATATCACAAGAAGTGAGCCAGCCAATTCTTATTCCACGGGAACTATTGTCTCAGACCCTCATACCCACACAAAAATTATATGATCTTGCTAGAAATAAATCATAATCACGTGTGCATATTTAAATAAACTAGGTTTTGCCCCGGCGTTGTTCGGCTGGTTGCCTATTTTCTTAATTGTCATTGGTACAATTTATTTAAATTGGTGTTTGTTTACATTGTTTAATAACGATTCTTATAGATTGTAATTTACTATGAATTTTCATAGTATATGTTTCTTTTTTTAAATTCAACTTAAGCAAAACCTTTTTTTTTTAAAAAATAAAATAACATCAATACATTGATTAAAGAGTCATACGATATCTACAAAAGAGTATTGAAAGAAGGATCAATTTTTTTTTTTTATGATGGTTTATAAGTTGAGTGAGGGAGAGTTGGGATGATAAGGTGGTGATGTGTCAAAAATAGAGAGAGGTGCTTTGGATGATAGAGTGATGATGTGTCATTTTCTTAGGGAGAGAGAGAGAGGAGATAGATCACTTAATAGGTTGCCATGTGTGTTTGAGGGGGAGAGTTTTTATATACTAGGATAGATGGACTTACTACTAACTACTAAGCATCATTAAATCTTATAAGATCATTTTCGATAAATATTCAATTAAATAAAGTGTACATAAGCCAATGAATTGACCTTACAGTGAGAAAAAAATTGGTTGACCCACTAGGTAGACTACCCACCCCTAATATAAGGTTATAATAATTAATTATGTTAGTGGAGTTCAACTTGACTTAAATATTAATATTTTAATAATCTATTGGTAGTGGATAGTCTATTCGATGGGTAGGTATAATGTCCCTTACAGTGGCATGTTATAAAAATTAGAGTTATGGTCGAATATGTTTTCGAATTTCACACATATTCATGCATGTGATTTTGACATACTCCCTCATTTTTTTTTAATTTAGTCACATTGCTTTTCACTCTTCCTGATACAAAACTTTGAAGATAATATCTTTAAGAGAATGTATTGTGTCAGACTGGTCTGACAGTAAGCTTACTATCAGACCAATCCTACTTACACAAAGCTGGAATATGGACAAACCTGGACAGTAACACAATGTACAAACCTGGACACTATACAAACCTGGACTTAAATTCATGAAACCTGGACATTTGCAAATATTAATAAACTTGCAAATATTAATAATAATCAAATCTGCATACCATTTTTAAAGCCTGGACAAATGTCCTAAAGTACAAACCTGGACAGTTACCCAATCTACAAAGCTGGACACTATACAGACCTTGTTGACAATAAAAAAACTGGACAATTATACAAACCTGGACGCTACAAAACTGGACAAATATACAAAGTTGTACTATGCACAAACCTGGACACATGCTATACTGACCAGTCATACTCAACCTTATGACACATGCCATACTAACCTGGACACATGCCTGGACACATTTGTAAACCTGGACACAAAACTGGACATATTACTAGACCTGAAATTATATTACTAGACCTGGAATTATATTAAAAAAACTGGACATACATTACAAAACCTGGACTTATTCCAGTAAACCTGGACATATATTACAAAACCTGGACATATATTACAAAACCTGGACATATATTACTAAACCTGGACATATATTACTAAACCTGGACATATATTACAAAACTTGGACATATATTACTAAACCTGGACATATATTACTAAACCTGGACATATTGACTTTGATCTGGGCACATTCTTTAAACCTGGTCATCATCATCATACTCATCCTCATCCTCAGAGAAGACTTGCAGTTTCAAGTATTAACATTGTGAAGTTCGAATTCATTAATGGTGGTTCGAAAATTCATTAATGGTGGTTTGAGAATTCATTAATGGAGGTTCGAATTTGCCAGATTCATCAATGGAGGTTTGAAAACGTTAGATTTATTAATGGAGGTTTGAACACGCTTCATTCGTCAATGGAGGTTCGAACTCGCTAGATTCATCAATGGATGTTTGAGCTCACTAGATTCATCAATGGAGATTCGAAATGGTTGTTCGAAATCGCTACATTCCTGTATGTTGATGATGTTGGTTTTGGGAGGAAGAAGGTGATGTTGATTATTTTTGTGTTAAAGAATTTGTTGGGTTTCAACCGTCTGACAGTAACATTTGGTCAGACGGTCTGACCCAATACTTTCTCTATCTTTAATTGTGTGTTTATAAAAATAATAAAAACTAGATATTCAAAAACTTTGTTGAAACGAATCCAACGAGACTCCACATGACTATGTTTTATCTTATATATAAGTCACAAACAATAGTCAAGGTATACTTTGTGAATAGTGACAAAGTCAAATTGAGTAAACTAAAAAAACGGAGGTAATATGTGATAAAAAATGGTTTCATTCACTTTCACTAATGACCCGTTTGCTAGCTGACAATAAATGACAGTAATAATAGGAATAAATTTATTTGAAAATTTGGAAGGAAGATCAATATCCATTTTTTTTTTTCTGAAAATTCTTCTACAGTCGTCGGAAAAACGACCACCAAAATCAAAATAATTTAGGCTGTTGGTTTTTTATGTTAATTAAGTTGATTTTGATAATTAGATTTGACTTTTATTGTAAATAAAAATATACATACATTTAATTTTTTTTGTAATATTAATTCATTTTTAAAATTTTTGGATTCACCTAAATTAATTTTAGATTTTGTTATTTTAAAAATAAAATTAAAAATCCGAAATTAATTTAGATAAATCCAATAAAATTAAAAATGAATTAATCTTACATTAAAACAATATACAATGTTTATTTTTTAAAAGTCAAATCTAATTACTAACTAAATGATTTTGACTTTGGTGGTCGTTTTTTCGACGAGTATAGAAGAAACATCCTTTTTTTCCTTAGGTAAGAAAACCACCAGTTTATTGAGAATAGTGCAGACTTATAATCTATCTATTTTTTTTTATTTTTTTTTGCTAAATATCCATATTTATCTAATACTACCTCCGTTCCAAAAAAAACGCAACAATTGTCATGGCACGGACTCCTAGACATTTTTTGTTGTGGATAATTAGAAAAAGTGAGGGGTAGTTGATTAAAATAAATGGAGAGAAAAGTGGGGACAATTAAAAGAGTTGTGAGAGAGAGTGGGGACAATTAAATAATTGGAGAGAGAAAAGGTGGGGACAAATAAAGAATTAGTAAGGGTATTTATGTCTTTTAAGTAGCAATAGTTTACTATATAAGGAAAATAAAAATTTGTTGTATTTATTTTGAAACATCAAAAAATGGAAACTGTTGCGTTTTTTTTGGAACGGAGGAAGTATCATATTCTCCATTGATAATGAATGGTAATAGAAAATATGAAGAAAATTTAAGATTGAGAACGAAAATATGCATACATGTGTAATATATGGTTTCTTCCTTAACCAAATCTAACTTTAAATATTTAAAACATGATGTTCTATTGCCACGTGTCCACCTTTTAGCCCTCTTCGCCATGACACGTCACCTCACTCATTCATCAACCCACCCATTAATCTCCGCATAATCAAAACTTGTGTGTTACTTTTTCATTTGCATGACTCTTCATTTCAGTTCCTTGCTCCTCAATCGTCGCTCCCCTTCATTGTTGATTGTCTTTCATCTTCCTGCAATCAGTTGAGGATGACTGCCACAATAATAATAAATAAAATAAAAAATTTAATGATAAATTATCTAATCATGTTTCTAATCTCTTTAACTTCCTTACATTGCCTGGTTTTTTTAATTCATAACTTTTTTTCATATCTTAATTTAATATTAAATGTATACTTTTAAACTCTTATTTACCGAGTACATGCTCTTAGTTATATATGCATGTTTAATTCGTTTATTTTTTTAATATACATTGTGTATATGAATAGATATTTCTTATATATTTATGGTGAAATCTTGTAATTTTTCTCTTACGTAGTCAATTTATAAGTCAAATAAAATCATGTGCAAAGCACGGGGTCAAAACTAGTTATATTTTAAATCCATTCTCATTAGCAATTTAATACATACCAACAACCAAACAAACCAGGTGTGCATTTAAATTCCGGTAATATTTTTGATGTAAATTAGTCATTACATTGATTAATTGATTATATACCACCCTTTAGCGGTTACAATAATGTAGACATTGTTGTACATAAAGTGCTTGTTTGGTTAAAAACAAATATATATATAATCAAATTTTTCTTAAGAGCCCAATAATATAATATTTAAAAAGTTCTATTTCCCACGCAAAATAATGGAGGAATTTATTTATCTGAATCCTCTATCAACTAAACACTATTTTACATAATGTAATTCAATAATTTCCTAGGAAGGTATTCCTCATATTCCTACATTGAACCAAACAATGGATAAAATATCTGTCATATAGCATCACATGAGAACATAATCTAGCAATTTGTGCTCCCATCTCTCATGTATGGGCCACGAAGGAAAGCATGAAAGAAAGAAAAGGAGCATATGTTAATTTATGTGAATGATAAAAAGCCAAAAAAGATTGGTATCTTTAAAAGTTGGGTTTTTCATTTTAATCCCACAAACGCAACTATTGCTCTCCTTTTTTCCTCACTCTATTCTATTCCTTGTTTCCAATTTTGAGTGCTTATCTAGGTTCCATGAAAACGGGTATGGGTTCGAGAACGGTACAAAACGGACACCTCATACGTCATTTTTAAATTAAGGATACAGATATGTAGCAATAAGGAAATAATACATAAAATATATATAAATATGAAATTTTATGGAAATCTTCATTGTAACATGGAAACTATATTTGTAAAAACACAGGATGTCAAGTAAAATAGTAAAACCCTTTTCAAAGAATAATATAAAGACGGACAAAATGGCTAAAATAGGATAAAATATTATTAAAAATATAATAAAAATAGAGTGAAGTATTGGGTATCCGTGAATTGAAGTATCAGTATCGTATCGGTAGCCGACATGGGTACACCTACCTAATTGAAGTATCCATGTATCCTAGATGCTTATACATCTGCAAAAATTGTACCGGAAAAAGAGAAAATAAAAATTGAAAATGATAAGCATAACCCTTTAATTACGAATGAGGAGCTTAAATTGGTAATATATAATTTTGCCAAGCATTAATTACATATTCTAAGCATGATTTTGTCATAAATTTACAAATCTATGATTAAATATTTAAAACAGGAAGTTGAAACGCCACGTGTCATCCAATCATCCCTTTATGCTACTCTTTACTTCAACCTTACAATTATTTTTTCTTTTCATTTTTCTTTAAACAATTTTCATACTTACTCCTTCATTTGTCATTAATCTAATATAGTTCTTATAGACTTTTTTCATATTTTCTTAATTACTCTTTTCAACCTCTATATATTTTAAACCTTATATGTATGTTATATTAAAAAAAATTGATTCGAATTAACAATATTTTCTCTCAATTATTTTTTAAAATTACTCTGTTCATCGAACGGGCAAAAAACTAGTTATTTTCATTTTAGGAAGCACAATAATGTATAGTACATCCAAGTATAATTTTGTACCTTCAAGGATAATTTTGTCACACATTAATTAGAAATTCTTATATACATTCGGGTGTATAGACAGTATAGTACATCCAAGGATAATTTCGCTCATTTTATAATTTTTTCTCATTTTTAAATTTAGATTGAACAAAATTATTTAAAACAAGTAATAAAACACATTAGATACACATACCTCTTCGTGCATTCATATGTATAATAGAACAATTGCTTATGCATGACCTTTAGTCCAATAAAACTTCAATGGGTCTATTACGTATCTGGATGCGCGTGAACCTATGTATATCCAGGGTTTTTTTTTTATAAATATTAAAAAGTTCAAGGATTAATAAAATGAAAAACATATAAATATTTAAACCCACATTTTCTCTCTCCTAAAACCAACATTCTCTCTCGTCCAACCCATTGTCTCTACTCTATCCCAATATCTCCATACATAAACTTCATTTTTTTTCACGCAATTCCAACAATATCAATTTCAGATTTGATTATACAAACATGAATCAAATTAAACCAAACAAAATTTAACTCACGAACATTATGAATACAAAAATTTTTCTTTTAACATTGCCAATGGAGGAATAGAGGAAAATCAAATTTCATCTTGAATTGTAGAATCTTTATTTGAAATGGAGTCAATTCAAGTAGAAGGTAATCATTAAAACATTTTTTCGAACACAATACAAATTTAATGCATGCTAAATTCATTTTCATTTAAAAAACGTATACAAATGGTTGAATTAATTGCAAAAAAAAAAAAAAAAAAACAAAACAAAACCTAACCCTCAAATGAGCAACCTGGACAAGAAAATGAATAAAAATTTGACATTATATATGTATGTTATTAATATGAAATACGTAAAAAGAAAAAAAGAGCAACCTGGATAGAAAATGAGTAATTTTACATTCTAAATAGTATAAATGTATGCCAAATGTGTAAAAAAAAAAAAGCAATTTGTAGAAAGAATGAGTACTATTGAATTAAATTAGCAATGTAGAAGAAATGAGCAATATTGAAACAAAATGTTCAATATGCAGAAGAAAAAATGAACAACATTCAAATAAAATGAGCAATCTGGGTTACAATTAACTCGTTACAAAATGAGCAACATTCAAATAAAATGAGTAAATTGCAATTAAAAGTCAGCAAAATACAACAACATGTTACAAAGAAATAAAACTAAAGAGAGAAATGAGTAAAATTATTTCGCACAATACGTTTTTTTTTTGTTGTTGCAATTTGTACATAAATTTTGGTGTATAATAGAAATTCTAATAAATTATAGGGAAAAAAATAATTAAAAAATTTTAAAGTATGGTCTATCTTCTAAAAAACAATGTCATTTATTTTATAATAACGTTTATAAATATGACATGTCTTCTAAGAACATTCCCAATTTGGAGTTGTTGGTAAAAGATAATAAATATTCGATAATGATTTTGAATAAGTGTCAAAATAAGTGTTGAAATTTACTTAGAAAAGAAGACCTTTAAAGTGCAAGGACCTAAAAGCCCAATAATTGTCTCTCAGAAGCCGAAAGCGCTAGGAGTATTATAAATAATTTTGGAGGTATTTTTAGAATAATTTTCTTATTTTTTCAAAAATTAAAATAATTTTTATAATTATTTGTTTAATTATGAAAATTATTTATTTTTTGAAAAGTTAACGAAAAAACCACGAGAAATGAATATCACAAACGCGAGCATGTGCAAAAGCTGGCACCCTCATGCTCTCTAGCGCACGAAGGCATGCCCCATGTACACCCAGCGCACAGGTCGTGCACTAGCTAGGGTGCACAAAGGCCTTGCCTTGTGCACCCAGGTGCATAGGCCGTGTGTGACGACCCAACTCGCTTAAATCGGCGCGGAAGAAACCGACGAGTCGAATATTCAAAACTAACAAACTAAAATACTTAAAAATTAAAAACAAACCTCAAAATATTATATTACTAAACCAAAAAGTACGAATACCCACAAGTTTGTACATTACTAATCCAAAAGTCAAACTACTACTACTACTAACAAACGTAACTCCAAATACATGTCAGAGTTATAGTAAAGTATACAAGTATCACTACTATAGTCCAAACTAACTGAAAACATAAAACAACAGGAATACAACTATATAACTATATCGACGCTCGCCCAACCCAATGCTAAGCAAGAACCTCATCATCAGAATTACCTGAAAAGTAAACAACAGTCCACCGTCAGTGGCGAGTAACATAACTGACTCACCCTAACGGGAATACACATGAACATAGCACAAATCAAACGACCCAAAACAAACAACCCAAAACACAACATCAAAACATGCGAATCATACAAATACATGCTTGACTCAACTAACTTAACCAATCTTATCTTTGGCGCAATCATTCGCAAACTAGACCGGACTACGCTTGTACGAACGCCTCTTACGCGAACGAACTTTCCATCTATGCCAGGATTGAGAATCTTACTCCCAAATCCTATGAAACCAATCTTACTGGAAATCCATGTCAAAGACGACATAGTGGTAATCACTATCCCAATACCGCGGTCAGGATAGGGGCAATGTCTTAACCCAAAAACATAGAATCTTACTCTAAGTTTCAGGCGTCTAGCTACGAAATCAAGCTAATCTTACATTCTTTAACTTTAATCCGAAGTTTACATTCTTAGTTACTTCTTAAGTTGCATCTTACGCCTTGACTTAAGAAAATAACGTGTAAACCAATCATCTTATCATTTTCTTTAACCTTTTTTTGAACTTTCTTTAACTTAAAAGACTTAATCAAGAACTCATAAAGACTCTTAAAGAACTCATCAAGAACTTAAAGAACTCATCAAGAACTCATCCAAGATTCAAGATCTTCAATCAAGAACTCAATCAAGATTCAAGAACTTCAACCAAGAACTCATCCAAGAATCAAGAACTCATCCAAAAACATCATATCACACGCATAAACTCACTCTTCAACATATCAAATCATGAACTTACTATCATCCAAAATTCACCAAACTTGAACATGATAAACATAAACTTACTACTAACATAATCAATCATAAAATCATCATATTCAATCATCAAATCATCATTAAACCACTTAAAAATCAGATTTACAATCATACTCAAAACATGATCAAAACTTCATTTAAACTAATCTTGTTCATTTAATCTATACTATGAATCATAGTACACCAATTAAGTTGAGAAAGCATGTTACCTTGATGAAGATTAACAAGGTAAACACTTAAAAACTCGCTGCCCGGAAACTAAACCACACGGCCCAAGCCACACGGACCACCACGGCACACACGGCTTCACCACGGTCCTTGCACACGAACCGCACGGCTGCCCAACACGGCCACCCCACGGCTGCACCAACACGAACCACCACCGTTCCTTGCACGGCACCACACGACCCTTGCACGGCACCACCACAGTCACCACTCGAACACCCACACGAACACCCACACGAACCGAGCCAAAACCAACCCAAACTAGCGATCTTGAATGCAAATTATGTGGTTTGGATTGTGTTTTGATACTTAAAGATCAATGGAAGTTGAATCTTTAAGTTTAGGTATTGAAAAGATGATGAACAAATGTTCAACTTGGAAGAGCCAAAAATGGCGTGTGGTTTGGGAGCAAATGAGAGGGAGTTTTTGTGTTTGAACTTGATGGCAAGAGCATAAGATGGCAAAATGTATTTAAATGGCAAATGAGCAAAAGGGATCATCAAGCCTTACTAACCCTCCTATATATAGAGGTTAGTTAAGGTGTGAACATAAGGCAAGTGGCAAAACTTGCCATGCACAAGGAGGGGGCCGGTTTTTGGCTTGCAAAATGGGCCAAAATGGGCTCTCGTGATTAATTGGGCTAATTTACAAAAAATTGCATGCTTAATCATGCTTAAATCGATTTAGCCCGAAATATTAAATAACTAATCAAAATAAAATAATTCGAATTAAATCCAAATTATTCACATAAAACAAAATAAATAGTTCAAAACTAAATTTGAACCATACATAGCAACACATAAATACACATAATCACCTGGCAGAAATACCTATAAAAATCAGGGTCGTTACACCGTGTGCCCCA
Source organism: Salicornia ramosissima (assembly GCA_951394345.1). Classification (NCBI taxonomy): domain Eukaryota; kingdom Viridiplantae; phylum Streptophyta; class Magnoliopsida; order Caryophyllales; family Amaranthaceae; genus Salicornia; species Salicornia ramosissima. The sequence continues at coordinate 43,176,863 of OX596237.1, read as the reverse complement.
TCGCATGATTTCACGGCTCATGCGGCTTGAGCACTATAAAAGGACCCTTTTAGGATGAGCAAAGGTCACCAATTCCTATCAACAATCCCACTCTTTAATTTTCAATATTCCTTCCTGTCTTTCTAATTCTCGATTTATATATATATATATATAGAAACACAAAAAAAAACCCCCAAAAAACACATTAAAACACTACAAATTAAATTAAATTCCCATTTTCATTTACGTTATTTAAATTTCATTTATATTGTTCAAATTGCAGTAATTTAAATTTTTGTATCTCTGTACTCATGTAACAACTAAAAGAAATAGTGAAACATTTATCACTTTCCCCACCTAGATTAAATTAATACGGACTAAATAAAGGCTCGGTAGAGTGTAAAATTCGGACTAATTAGAAACTCTTTATTTAGGTTTATTTACTTATGCATTTTATTTTATGTTATTTCCGATGCATGTTTTAATCACGTAGATCTAGGAATAGTTTAGATTTAGTTTTGGGTTTAATAATAAAAGACTGGAAATAATGAGCAAATTACTTTAAATGATGATTAGTTTTAGGCAAATCGGTTTTGAAACATAAAATTGATTAAATCAAAGTGATCGCCTAATACTAGGTTTATTTGTGCATTCAAGATAAATAAAACCCGCCTAGTAATTGCTATGTGTCCATAGGCATTTTAATTTGGAAAAATGAGTGTTATTCAATTTAATAAAAATGAAATCACAAATGAGATCAAGTAAAGGCCGCTAGATGCGGGCGGACTTTGTGATCTACTTAGTCCTTACCCTCGACCCTGAATCCAGAATTGGTGATTGACCTATTCAATCGGGTCCCGTGTAGCCCTATATAAGGCACGTTGGCGACTTCTTTATTTGAGTATGCTCACCCCATGTGAAAAAAGTGGACAATTCCCTACGTCCCAAAACCAGAAGGAAAGATAAATCCAACTAGTCACATAGAGAGACCACCTGATTAACTGAGTTTGAAAGAGACAAGTACATTGTGACTGCCAAAGACATGCATGTCTGCTACCACTATGGCAAAAGTGAGCATAAGATTGATGATTGTATTCACAGGAGGAAGAGCATGGAGAAAAACAATAAACATGTTAAATATGTCTTGGTTAAGAAGGACCACTATGAGTTAACTGTTTGTGAACAGGGACCTAAACCAATTTGGGTTTCTAGGACTAATGTTTGATGTGATTTTGCGGGGCAAAGTGAAAAGTGATACCCACTAGTATTTAGACACTGGTTGCTCATATCAAGACACATGTCTAGACACAAAAAAAAAATTCTTTTCACTTATAGCCCATGATCTGATGGGAAAAGAGTTACTCCCTCTGTAACATAAAACTGTCAACATTTGGTTTTGCACGCATTTTGAGGAAGCGATTTAAGGGTGTAAACGAAGGAATTAACCAAAATAGTTTTAATACAAGCAAGAATGTGATTATAAGTTTCTAATATTAAAATTATATTGGCTAATTCCTTCATTTACACCCTTAAATCGCTTCCTCAAAATGCGTGCAAAACCAATTGTTGAAAGTTTTGTGTTACGGAGGGATTACATTTGAGGACAATAGTAAGGGTACTATTGTTGGCCTAGATAAAGTTGGCAAGTCTCTTTCCTAATCTATTGATTATGTTTATTATGTTGAAAGCTTGCAACATAATCTCTTGAGTATTTCCCTATTGTTTGACGAAGGCAACAAATTTTAATTTCAAGTCGACCTATGTCACATAGCTAACATTCAAACATGCAAACTGGTTTACCAAGGAACTACAAATGATGACATTTATGTTACCTATCTAAACCAGATTCTCAAGGATAAGTCCATTTGTTAAAAAGCTATAACCAATAAAAATCAATGGCTTTGGCATATATAAGTGGTTTGGACATGCTAGCCTTACACTTTTGAACAAGATTAAGTCAAATGACTTAGACGTAGACTTATCTAACATCAAGTATGTAATTGACAAAGTTTGTCCAGAATGTGCAAGAGCCAAGCATGTAAAATCCTCGTTTAAATCAAAGACAATGGTCAGTACAAGTAGACCACTTGAATGGATCCACATTGACTTATGTGGGCCCATGCAAGTACAAAGTAGAAATGGACACCAGTTTGTTTCTGTTTTTGTTGATGACTTTTTCATTATTCTTGTCCTCAAAGTATGCGACTTTTGAAGATTTGGTCAAACGAGTGCGGAACCATTCAACTTAACCGGTTGCTATCAGATCAAACCATGGCACTGAGTATGATAATGCAAGCTTTATAGAGTTCTGCAGAGAGAATGGAGTACATCACAGTTTTTCAGCCACAAAAATACCCCAACGGAATAGAGTTGTTGAGAGGAAGAACAGGACACCGGAGGAGATGGCTAGAACAATGCTACTTGAAAGTGGCCTCCCTAAAGGTTTTTGGGAAGAAGTTTTCCAAATAGCTTGTTAAATTTTTAATAGTGTCTTATTAAGACCATTATTGAAGAAAACATCTTATGAACTTCTAAGGGGAATAAAACATGATATTGCACACTTAAGAATAATTGGCTATAAATGTTTTGTGCACAATAATAGGAAATAATAGTTGGAATAAGACCCTAGAAGTGATGAGAGAGTCTGTCTTAGATACTCTCCACACAACAACGCATACAATGTCTTCAATAAGAGAACCTTTTGTATTAAGTAGAGTGTTCCTGTAATTTTTTGATAAAGTTAACATGTTCTTTGAGATTTAGCAGGTAACAGATGATGACTCCATTGATCTAATGGAGTATACTGGAGAACAGAAAATTGGTCAAGGCACTGAGGAACCAACGAAATCGGGCTCACACACTGTACATCCAAATCTGAATGGAGGAGAGCATGGAGGAGCTCAAGAAGACTCAAATGAAGATCATGTAAAAAACTCAGGGGGAACTGGAGATCCAAGTTCCATTTCAACTGAGGTGCAAGTAACTATATAGAACGCAGGGATTGGGATGTTTGGTGAAGGAGGTGTTGTTAGTTCAATGTATACTCAAGAAGGGGGGATTGAATTGAGTATGTGTGTTTTTCAATCGTTTTCAAGTTTTGTTTATACTTTTGTGAGAACAACGAGAGAACAGTAAGTAAAGAGTAAGGACACAAAGATTTAACGAGGTTCGGCTTCTAAACAAGCCTACGTCCTCCACTCTCTCACCAATATTATTAATCAACTCAGAATAATAACAAGGTTACACACTCAATTAAATGCTACAACTATGTAACACTTAATTCTCCAACTGTTAACTCTAACAGTTCACTCAGTGTTCACAGAACACTCCCCAACCACTTCCCTCTAAGTGGTTCAAATATTACAAACTTAAATCTCCGTAAGTTTTTCTCTAAAAGATGGATATGGAGATAGTTTTGGACTAAGGATAGACTCTCAGAAAGTATGACTTGGTTTTCTTTGGAGAGCAAAAGTCCTCTAGGGTTTTTTGCAAAGATTGTATTTATAGACAAAGAAGACCGTCCTCTAGAAGTGTGCTGGAAGCTCCCCTAAATTGTGCAAAAAGATCAGCTGACACAAGTGTACAGTTACCTGTTCCAGACCTTTGTGTCCTACCACTGTTTGCAGCGGTTAATACCCAAAAGTCTAACAAGTACATTGCATTTAATGAGCTGATTTTGCAAATCAATTTAGCAGATTTCCAAAGTACAAGTGATCCAGATTTTTCAAATAAATTTTCAAAAATGATTTTGAACTCGAAAATCTGTACGGATCACGTGCGTAATACTGAGGTCTGTTCCCACAGTGGTCTCAGTACTACTAAGTCTACATCTGGTAAAGGGAACTGTTCCAAGCTTGTTCTTTGCCTGTTCTCTTTACTGGATGTACACTTAAAGTCTTTTTGCTCTTTACTTAAAAACACTAAGAATATTTTCCTAAGTCTATTTTACAAGAAGATCCTAGAAATATAAAAAATAAATAGCTCCAAGCTCTTGGCTTCTGATCTCCAAGTATCTCAAGGCCTTCATGGTTGTCTTGATGAGTCCTCACTTGATTCAACCTGTTCATATACAAATATACATAGACATCAAGTATAGAGGATTGGTTTGTCATCATTCAAATCAAACATGGTTCAACAGGTGTCCCTATGGTTACTTTGGGTGAAGACTAGCTCAATGTCAAGTTTCCTATTTTTCCCAAGTTTGATTCATAAGTCATAAAAGTAAAAATAACTAATTGACTTCCTGGATTAAACCTAAACTAAGTCTTCAAAGGAAGGTTTCCCTTAGACTTTGTTCACAACTATAAGAACTAGATTGAGAAAATAAGTTTAATGGAAATTTTACCTTTTGCAAAAAAAAAAAAAAAAAAAAAAAAAAAAAAAAAAAACTTTCATTTCGAAGTCATTGTTCAAAAGCAAGTATTCAATTTTTTTTAATAAGAGAAATTGTAAAAAATAATTCAATATTTAGTTGATCTTATCAATTTAAGTCAACATTTTGATTAACTCAAAATAAGTCAACCTAATACTCATATCTTCTCAAATTATGTTTTTTTCACTATTTAAATTACTTATTTAGTTAATAAACATTTTCAATGAAAAACCATATAAATAACAACATATTAATACACCACTTTGATTTTTCATTTAAATTGTTAAATTTATGCGCCAATAAATTGTACAAAAAAACTAATTTGAGGGAATATATAATAGATTGACTTATTTTGAGTTAATCAAAAGGTTAACTTATTTTGAGAAGACCGGCTAAAGATTGACTTATTTTTTACAAATTTGATTTTTTAAAATCAATATTTTTATCTTTTCAAGTATCCAAGAATCGAATTAGCTAGATAGAGTTTTTTAACTCGTTGAAATAATTAATTAAACTAGTTTTGAAACCATTTATCATTGCATACATGTTATAATACTTATATTTCCACTAATATAGGTTTCAAACTAATAGTATGTTTCAAAAATTACTTACATAAGGAAGTAAGATGTATTTTACGTACTCTGCAATTAGAGTTGAGAAAATCTATTACACTTTGTAAGAAGAAATGAAATTCAAGATTGAAAATTAACTCTAAACCAAACATCAAAATTTGATTATCTAACTCAATTATATTACAAATACAACTATTTTAATTCCTTCCAAAATTTGTTTGTGATACCTACCTAAGTAGACCTAGTTATTGGGCAGGTCGGGGCGGATCAGGGTCCAGCCGGTGCGGGTCGGGTTAGGGCCAGGGTCGACTAAAAAGGGTCAATAGCGGGTCGGGCCAAAGTGGGTCGTGGGTCATTAGCGGGTCGTTACCGGTCGGGCCTTTAAAATATTAAATATAAATAAAATTTAAGGTAGCCAATAGTTAAAACAAATGTATACGAATATAATAATGTAATTATTTTTGTCAAAACTTTTGTTTTGAAAAATTTATTAGGCTATTATTTTTGGCCCTGTATTGGCCCTAGTCGATAAGGCCTTATCCATTAATGGCCATGTCCAGTAAAGACCTTATAACCTTACCCTAACCGCATGCCATTGGATTACCCTGTCCAATAACCAGGTCTATATCTATGTTTAACTCTAATTAATTGGATCTCAACTCTCAACAAAACCAATTATCACAACATGCAACATATAATTTTTTTAATTCTCATTGTTAGAGGACCATCTCAACTAAAAGCATAAGTTAATAGTTGAGGCCTAGGAATATGTTATATACTCTATCACTCCTCCTCACATGAAATATCCTTGTTGAGGCCCAAGAATATGTTATTTACTCTATCACCAAGATGCTTAAAGTCCCAATCTGATCAATACAATACATTTTAAAAACTAATTATCATTCACATTTATCAACGACCATCATCAAAAAATAGCAACCTCAATATAGGCTCCAAGACAACAACGAACAATTAACATCAAAATTAAAATTTAAAGTAACACAATTACTAATAAAATGAAAAAAATTGATCATAATAATACGACCTATACCGGGTGGAAGGGTAAAAAACGGCTTTGTACACAAGACTTGAAACAAATGATGCGAATTGATTGGCTTTTGTTTATGATGCAGTACTTACTTCAGCTTATGCAAGCGATCGTTTGTTGATTGGTTGAAAAAAAAATAAAAAACATATAAAAATTATACAATATTTTTTTTGAGGGGAAGAAAATTTTAGATTATTTCATACTAAAGCAATTATTCATATTTGCTTTAATTTATCACAGAGTATCTTTTATCATCGTATTAAAATATATTCCAAAGATTTCATCATTAAAAACTACTCGTCAATAAAAATAAATACATCATTGATGACACCTTGCTTGATTATTATCCCCCCTCCCCCTAAAGAATCAAATCAAATTAAATCCGAAAATTCCAAATCAAATTAGATCAAGTAAACATAGCCCAAGCGCTAAAAATTACCATGTTGCTAAAAGATTCATTTATCCATTATAGTTAATCCTAACACAAACCTTGCAACCGTAACATATTCAAATTTGTCACTTTGACAAAGATTTATGATCTACACGTACTTTTTCGAAGTGAAGTGAGTTCACGCTAGATTAGTCTCGTCAAATATTTTTGGGAACATTGAAAACTAATAAATAATCATCCACCTTTCACACTTATATTTAATTAATAACCCCACCTTTCATACATTAAGGAATAAACCCACATTTTCATACCGTATCCATTTATTGCACTGTTTTACAATACTGACCTGATTTGAGGTTAATTTTGAAGGTCTGTTGGACACCAAATTCAGTTCCTAGAAAACACAGTTCAATCTAAAAAATCATAATACGTACGTAGGGTGAGATTCAAACTCAAGATTTCGAACTGAACTTGACGTTTCCAAAACTTGATAGAATCTTAGGGTGCGTTCTATTCAACTTTTTTTATCAGGTTTAATCAACTCAAGTAGAATAAGTTATAATCGAATTAGTATTAATTGATTTTTTCTTAAAATCAAATCAAATCAAATCAAATCAAATCAAACCAAACGGGATCCAATAAATTAAAAAGACCATCAATCATACATGGGCACCAAATAGACATATACTGTACGTTGTAGTCAAGTAGCTAATTCTAGCTGTAGATCGAAAGAGGAAGTACTAAACTAGTAACAGGAATTTTTCCCAATCCCATTAATATTATTATTATTAACGATAACACATTTAGGTAAGCTGACGAAAATTTATTAGGGATCAGCACCCTTTCACAGTATAGTACAGTAAAAATTTCCCCACATCTGCAGCACCAACAGCAGATGATTGCGGAACACGTGCACCCTCATCTTTTCTCTTTTTTTAATAACTCACATTGTTACAGTAACAAAAACACTGATTTATTATTATTATTATTATATTATCACCCTTTTAATTAAATATTTAAAATAAAAACCAAACAAACAAAACATTGGTATAATACCCAATCATATTATCTGACACCCCCAATCAATCTTTTTTTTTTCTTTTTTATTTTCTCTCTCCTCATTCTTGTTGCTTCTTCCTCCTCCATACACTTCACCATAATTCCCCATCTTCATCTCTTTTCTCTCTCTCTTTCTCTCTCCCCCCCTTTTTTTTTTATTAATAACTTTAATGGGATACCAGAATTTCCTGCTATATTTGAATTAATTTTATTGTTTTTTTTATTATTATTAATAATTGAAAAAAAATTCATCTGAAAAGAAGGGGAAAAAAAATTAATACAAAAATGGCAGCATACTATCACACTCATCCTCACCATGGAACAAATACAGAAATTCATCAAGACCATAATTCTAATAATTTCCATACTCTTATTCTTATGAACCCAAATTTAGCTGATTCTCACCACCACCACCACCAACCACCACCACCACCGCAGCAACAACCGCAGTCCCACAACATGCTGCTCCTTAACTCGGCGGCTGCAACAGTGGCATCCACCCTCTCTCCACCACCGGTGCAGCCTTTCCTCGGTCACCCCCACCAGTTCGCTCGCGAACCCAACAACATCACCTTGTACGGATACCCACCCCAAGAGGCGCGTGATATCCCACGCGCCAGACAAGGCCTCTCTTTAACCCTCTCTTCCCAGCACCCCTCGCTAGCCGGCGGGCCCCACCACGATGGTGGGCCCGGGGAGGGCGGTTTGGTACTGGGGTCTAAGTACTTGAAAGCTGCTCAAGAATTGCTTGAGGAAGTTGTTCATGTTAGTGATGACAGTCCCAACTACTTCAAACCCAATAATAATAATAATAATAATAATAATAATAATAATAATAGTAATACTGATAATTCCCCTAAAAAGGGTAATAAGGGCGTCGCCGATTCGCCGTCAGAGGAGCCTGCTGGGGGCGGAGGCAGCGGTGGCGGCAGGGGCGGTGGTGGTAGTGGTGGTGGAGCCCAGCTTAGCACTGCAGAGAGGCAAGAAGTTCAAATGAAGAAAGCTAAACTTGTGACCATGCTTGATGAGGTATATATATATATAATATATGATATGATTATATTGGAAATTGGGGGAAATTGAAAAAATATATAGTCCTGTAATACTGTCTGAGACAGAGTAATTGGGATGTTATAAGTTATGGAATTTAGAAATAAGGGTCTTTTTCAACTGACTTTGATTCAATCTGCCTTTTAACAGAAAATTTTGTGTTATTGTGTGTCAGAACTTTCTGTTACAAGTTACTATCACTCATACCTCCCTTATTAGCTAGGATTGTATTTTATTTCTTTGTTTTTATTTTTATTTTTCCCCCTTTCTTTGTTCTATAATTGTCAAATTCATGAAGAACACTACACTACACTTTTCTATCTTCCCCTTTCAAGGTTCTTTTCCAATAAATTAACCAAAATAGAAAAAATAACATAAAAACAAATAGTGGGATTTGATTAGATTTCTTTTTGGACTTCAATCATATTATCTTTACATAGTATATGTATATACTATTGTACTTAGTTAGCATATCAAATTATAATAAATTATATCATATGGGGGTTTTGATTATGATTGCTGTGAAACAGGCAGAGCAAAGGTACAGGCATTACAATCACCAAATGCAAATTGTGATAGAATCATTTGAGCAAGCAGCAGGAATGGGATCAGCAAAGACATACACAGCTTTAGCTCTGAAGACCATTTCAAAGCAATTCAGATGCTTAAAAGATGCAATTCAAGCCCAAATTCGAGCCGCCAACAAGATTCTTGGAGATGATCATGAGGGTGGTTCAGGGTCCTCAGCTGGTGGCAAGATCGAAGGGTCGAGATTGAAATATATTGATCATCAAATTAGGCAGCAACGCGCTCTCCAGCAGCTTGGAATGATCCAAAACCCTAATGCTTGGAGGCCTCAAAGAGGGTTGCCTGAGAGATCTGTTTCTGTTCTTCGTGCTTGGCTCTTCGAGCACTTCTTACACCCGTAAGTATTTTTATTTTTTTAATGAATGGTCGTTTCGATACCATGAGAAGTTGATTCCCATCGAAAGTCTAATTTCAGTTCAGTTCATGCCAGTTCAGTCTGGCTTAGCTCTTGATGAGTCTCAGGTTTAGCTTAATTCAGTTCAATTCAGACTAATTCAGTCCAAAAGAACAAGGCCTAAATTCCCTTTTTATAATTTCACTTGAATTATGAGTGAACCAAACTACCCACAAAATTTATTGATTTCACTAGTTCAAATTATGATTTGGTTGGAAGTTGACAAAAGCACTAAATATCTTGAATAATTTGAACTTGTCTTTTTCAGGTATCCAAAGGATTCTGACAAAATCATGCTTGCTAAACAAACTGGACTCACTAGAAGCCAGGTAGGTTTAAGGGGAAAACACACAATCCTTGAATTTTATGATCAATGTATTTCAATGCATTGATTGATGTTATGGTGAAAAACAGGTGTCTAATTGGTTCATAAACGCGCGGGTGCGTCTATGGAAGCCAATGATAGAGGAAATGTACATGGAAGAGATTAAAGAGCAAGAACAAAACAATGGATTATTATCAGAGGAGAAACTAACAGCAAGCAACAAAGGAACCAGCAACAATGAGGATAATAATGCAACCACTTTAAATCAGATTAACAACCAAGACAAAGTCACCATTGCTGAAAACCATCATCAACTTATAAAAACCTGCAAAGATCAACAACACAATGCTCCTCCTCCTCCTCATCCTGTTGTTGCTGCTGCTGCTGCTGAGAACAATAATGGTTCCTCATTCATGAGCATCCCTCAAACCCAACATGGGTTTACTCTAACAAGCTCATTAGAAATGGAAGGTGGGATTTCTCATAGAAGTCCAAAGAGACACAGAAATGATGATGTTTTTCATTACAACAATGGGAACAACAACAACAATAGTAATAATGGTGAGATCTTGATCAAGTTTGGGAATGAAAAGCAAGGAAGAGATGCCGCGAATGGGAATGGGAATGGAAACGGGTATCCGATAATTTCAGGAGGAATGAACTTCATTGGAGGTGGAGATGGGTTAGGGGGTTACCCAATTGGTGAAATTGGGAGGTTTGAAACAGAGGATTTCTCAGCAGCAACACCAAGGTTTCTTCATGGGAATGGGATTTCCCTTTCTCTTGGACTCCCACCTTCTTGTGAGAATCAACAACAACACCAACAACAACAACAACTTGATAATCTTTCAGCTACAAACCACTCTTTCATATCAGCTAATAATCCAAACATCCAATTCAGAAGAACCAATGAGTTTGGATCCATCAACAACAACAACAACCCTTCATCTGCTGCTGCTGCTTTCGACTGTATCGATATGCAGAATCGAAAAGGGTTTGCTGCTCAGTTGCTGCCTGACTTTGTTACCTGAAAAAAAACAACAACAGCCATGGATGCAATGGAAGATAAAGCTATTTATATAAATAAATAAAATAATAAAGTAAGTAAATATAGGATTTTATCACTATACCTTGTTTAGCATATAGAAATTAGAGATAAATATGTATGTAATGTAATGTAATGTTGTTCAAATAGTTAAAAGATTGGGGAATAGTATAAATAGGGGTATTGGGGAATGTATATTAATTTTTGTAGCATATTATTTCATGTCATATAAGGAGAGTACATAGATTGGAATGTTATTTAATTAGAACACATTTTAAGGTTTTTTTTTTTCCAGGTAGATTATTTTGGTTTGCTACAATAAAATAAAAAAAAAATGTAAGCTTTTTGCTGAATTTTAGCTATTAAATTACTAGTACAATGTTTCAGTGTATCTTTCAGAAATGATTGTTTGTGATGTTCTGCGAAAATGACTAGCTAGATAACTAGCAGAGCTCATCAGATCAGATCAGCTGATTCAGCTTGTTGAATGTTGACAATCAAGCTTTTCTATTATTTTCTTTTGTGATCTTGATATGTGTTGTTGTTCCCTGAAACGATCTCTTTCAATTGAAAGTAGCGCATGCAACTAACTAATCCCAAGAAAAAAGGAAACGAGGAGTTCTTTACAATAAAATAAGATTATTGCGAGACTACTGAAATCATAGTAGTTTAACAGGTAACAGGAGAATTGATATTGGCACAACTAAAATTGATATGGGCACGACTTTTGTAAGAGGAGCATGAAAAGATGTTATCTTACAATGGATTGTGCCAATATCAATTTAGTTGTGCTTTATCATTTCCCGGGAAACAGAAGTATAGAGGGATGACAGAGGTGCTGACGTAGAGTAAGATTGTGTTTGATTATTTATTGCACTATATGAATGTGAAGAAACCTGGGGCCTGAAAATAACTGAACTGAATTGAAAAAGAACTTCAATTGGATTATATTAAAATAATTGTATTTTCATAAATAGTTGTACTATATATATATCGAATATCAATATATACTCAAAAAAATCTTAAGTATTGAAACAAGATTCATATCCAAAATAAATAAAAGCATATATACTCGAACACAATTTCTAGGGGGTGGATTGAATGATGATACGTACCTTTAACTTCGTTGTCTGTGCATATTTACAAGCTGAGATTTTCATAAACTGTGTTATAGTTTTCATAAACAGGGAAATTGTGCAATATATTACCTTCTTGGACTATCATCATCTTCCCCCACATCTTCAAACCTGTAAAATGTACTAAGAAATATTGCATAAACAACAAATTAGCATAGAGATCAGATTTGGGGCTTCCCATGGAATTCTTCATCCATGGTAGCCCCTGAAAGTCTAAAACTAACAATTTAACTAAAACTGATTTAAACGTACTAAATATTATCGAATTGATCTAAACTTTAAAAAAACCAAATACTGTCTCCGTATCGCAATATTCGCAACCTTTGTCATTTAAAACTGTAACTCAATGCTTGCAACAAATTTTTTTTTACTATATTTAATATAAAATTACTCATGTATAACTTTTTTTTAACTTTACTTTTGTTGCGATACAGAGGTAGTAAAAAATAAAATTTAACTGAAACTGAATTGAACTCGAACTTAAAATTATTTAATCTCAACTGTTTTGAAACAGAACTAAGCTGAACATGGACTGAAATCGTAACTGAATTAAAGTGAATTGAAAATGATTTAAATTGAAACTATTTGAATAATTTATAGAATCATATGAATACGTTTTGAAAAAACATCATTATTATTTAATTCAACTTAAATCCAAAATTAAAAATAAATATTTAAAGTAACCACTGAAGTTAATTGAAAATTTGATTTTGTCAATGTTGTTGAAATACTGATATTCAAAATAATTAATTGTTACTGTTTATAGCTAATTGAAAGTAAAAAATTTACACAATAATCTCATCTAATTCCAATTATATATTACCTTCATTTTTGTTCGTTTACTCAGTTTGACTTTTACATTGTCTACATAGTAAACTCTTTTACTATCATTTGTGATTTATACATAAGAAAAATAAATATATAATTATGCATTTGCGTAATTGTGTTGATTTAATTGTAATTGCTTACAAATTGCATGTTGCAACTTTGATCTATTCGATTGCTATTTCCGAATTTTTTATTCTCAAAAATTAAATCAAAATTATCTGAATTTAAATTGAAACTATAAAATAATTGTATTAAAAATTGAATATGAATAAATAGAACTGAAACTAGTTGAAATTAAAACTGAAAAAACGGTTAAAATTTTGTATCTGAAAAAAAAAAACGAAACTAGAATGAACTGAACTTAAACTGAAATAACTGAAGCCCAAACTGAAAAGAATTGTGACATTTTGAACTGAACTGAACTGCAACCATTTGAATTTTCAATTGTTTAGTTAAACCAAACAAATAACTAAAATTAAAACTAAACTGAAATACGTATGTACAAAATATAAACTGAACTGAAATTAAATCATAATTAACTTAAAAAAAATTATGTAAAAATAACTGAACTCAAACGACCCAATTAAACAGATTTCGTCAAAATTAAACCGAATTATTCACCTAAACTGATGAGAGTGCTAAACCTAGCTACCCCTTCCTTTCAGAAAGTTTACCTTTGAAATCTTGCATAGGATAGAGGAGAAATGTTTTAATCAATGAAAAATCTTTATTATATTTAAGATAAACATATCAATGTGAGATTTTGTTAGATTCGTTTAGATTAATTTTGGTTTTGTTTCCCCTTGGAAGTTGGCAAAATCAATGATACATCTTGTACGAATACTATAACATACAAAATGAGTCATAGCGGGGGCTTTAGGAGACTCATTAATAGAATGCTCCTTAAACCCCTACATACTAAATAAAAACTAGGAAATATTTGCCTAACTATTAGCAAAAAATGGAATTCATCCGAAAAAAAGGGTATAACTAACTTGGTCACATCAACAGAATTAAAAAATTTCCAATTAATTTGGCATGAAAAAGTATACAAAATAGCATAACTTAGGCCACCAGAAGCATGATCAACGCCGCTAGCTACTTCAGTGGAAACCACTCTTACTTGGAAAGTAGGAAATGCAAATTCCATACATCTGCTCACGAGTTGATCTGATTTGAGTCTCCGTCATTTCAATTTAATTCATTTCAATTCACCTCTTAAAAATATCTAAAACTTTAGTCAATTGAATTCAATTAAATTTAAATTAAGAAAAAAATAATGAGGAAGACCACTCCAAGGTGCATTGTAGATTTTTAGATAATCCTTATTTTCAATCACTCAAAGTGTTGAGTTGAGATTTCAGACTAGCAAATCTAGAAGCATAGTCGGTAGGAGGGGGGAATTCAGGACCAGCCGCCTTAGCTGCCAATTTGTCCATTACGGGGTGGAAAAACACCTTAATTCACTAAGGGCTCGTTTATATTAACTGAATAGAGATGAACTGAACTGAACTGAACTAAACTGAATAGAAGTGTATTAATTGGACTGAATAGAGATGAACTGAACTGAACTCAATAGAGATTAATTTAACTGAACTGAATATAATCTGAAGTAAACAAGCCCTAAGTTAAAAGTGAGCGAGAAAAAAATTTACACATAACTAAAAGTGTACAAAAGATTCCCATTTTTTATGAGCGTGTGCAAAAAACCCAAAAAGCTAAAATAAAAACAAAACTAAAAAAATAAAAGTTAATAAAAATAAAACTTTTGTTGCATGACTTCCAAAAGAAGGGTGACCTACTGATGTTAACTACAATTCTGATCACTTTCCCTTTTTTTGGACATTGGGTGATCTCATCATCTTTAGATGATATTCTTCCGTTCTTATTTACTTGCTAAAGTCCTTCTAGCACAATATTTTAGGAGAAGCATATGTAGTGGTAGAGATCATTAAAAAGTAGAGGTATTTATAAAGAAGATGATAAAAATGGGGTAAAATAAGCTGAATAAAGAGGGAAAACACACATTCTAAGATACACATTCCTTATTTTACATAATTGGACTAGAATAATGTTATTGATCTTATGAGACGTGATTGTAACTTATCTAATCTTACCTTAAAACAAACTTTTTATTATAAAGGTAGAACACATACCCTCAAATCTTTTAAAGCTCTATTCAACTTTTCTTAATACATAAGAAAAAATGCTAACGATCAAGTAAAAACCACGTTTGAAAGTACTATTTTCAATTCATTTTAGCTCGTTATGTTAATCATTTCAATTTAATTCCATTTATATTTTTTAATTAATATTCCATTCATTTTAGTTAATTTCAACTCATTCTAATAAAAAAGGGTATGTTGGAACTTATATGTGTGCATGGTGAAGTTGTGCCACTCATCAGACAATCAGGAGAGAATGAAAAAACGATATTGTAAGCCTAAAATTACTCCTTCCGTTGTCTATTGATTTTGGTATGAAATCTTCTAGGGCTTGACATACTCTCGATCATTCCCAATATTAGGTTCTCGGTGTTCGTTTCTTCTAATCAAATATGAATATCACGCTGGTATTCCTTGTGGGTAAGGGAAGGGGCCGAGAATTATCATTTGTGAGAATCGAACCTTACATCTTGAAGATGTAGGGGTGACTCAATCCTCATTCATTGATGGTTTTTGTTTGTACATGGTACAGTAAACCTAGCCCTAGAGAAAACTCATATCATAAAAGTGTTTCTTATTTGTTCTCTTATTTGTTCACGGTAGAGTAAATTGAGCCCATATGTAAAACTCCGATAAAAATACCTCTTAATTATAAGATGTACTTCAGTTTCATTGCGTTAAAACTTGATACTCAATGAAAGAACAAAAATACCAAAGAATAATATGCATTACTTAAAGATGCACCCAAAATAATAATAAATAAATAAAATAATTAATAATTAGAAGAAGAAAAAAAAAAGTGGGAGAATTGTGGATTGGCAGTGGACAAATTAAAAGAGCAGTACTAATATACGAATCTAGTAATTTGAAAAATAAAATGAAACATATATAGTAGGACACAAAGAAAATGACCCTGGACTATTGATGTTATAATTTGTTTACAATGGATAAAAGGATTAAAATATGTGAATTTGCATTGGTTAGATGATGTGGTGTATAAAATAATCCCAGACGTCAGCAAACAAGGTTAAATTAACACAGGATGACAAATATATAAAATAAAACCAAATAACCCACAATAATTGTGCATGTTTCATGATAGACACAAAAGAGCAAAATTATCAGCTTAAAATTAATAAATAAATGATACTTGTGCTTCATGGGTCACATTTGTCAAGGATTTGGATGTTTTAAATGCTAGCTAGCGTGAGATTGCTTGTCAAACAAGGATACCCTTTTTTTTTTTTCCTTTTACATTTCATTTATTATTAGGATTAATATATTATCATTGGTGACTTTTGTTTAGTCTACTATTCATTATCCCACTTTTTTAAAGCTTTTCTTTCATAATAAGGTGAACTAGTTTAATGTTTGGCGATGCTCGGGATGTACAAATTACAATATCTTTTGATAATAGGCATACTATGAAATTTTTATCCTCATTTCTTTATAGGTTGTTAATTAGAGATTGTTTGTTAAAATATTAGTAACCCTGAAATAATAAACTCCATTGCATTTTCAAATTTCATTTGAACAGATCAAGAATTTTCTAATAAAAAAGTCATTAAAAAAAATGCAAGCAGAAACACAACAATAAATATGGAAGAAAGCTAAAAGATGGTGTAAATATGATTAAATGAAAAATCCAACAAGGAAAGATGGAAGCTGTGAAGATTAGAGCGCGATTACTCCAATTAGTCATATCTAGTTTTACCATTAGTACACCATGTAGCCCAAATGTTAAATCATAAGCATGAAATCCATCCTACTGCGAGGTACGATCTCTAATATGAAAAGCAAAGAACACCATGTAGGTCAAATGTTAAATCACAAGCATCTGGATATATAATACTGATCTCTCAAATTAAGTTGCAAACTTTGGGATTGTGCAAATGCACCATGAATCAACCTTGTATTGGATACATCCCACGAATCAGCACACATGGACAAAACTTACTACCTAAACAAATTGGTAACAAATGTAGGAATTTAAAACCATTATATCATAAATAAATATTTACAGAACACCCAGGGCCAAGATTAGTGAAAATTAAATAGCAATGTGTGGGTGTATATATAATGTTAATCAATATAAATTATTTGCCAACTATATATTATTGGTGCAAATTAAAATTTCTAATTTTACCTTTAATCTGTAAGCAAATTAATGTTGCAACGCCTGTAAATTTGAAATTGCTAATTATAGAACATCCAACCCACAAAATTAACTTGAAATTAGAAAAAGAACCAGAACCAAAGTTGCGATTATACGAAAATAAATATCCAACATTCTAACCCACAATGGCGAGAGACGGTTGTGATGATTTTTATTAAAATGTCAATAACCCCGAACCATAAATAGGGAAAAAATAACCAAAAAAATCAAATAATGGAATAATTGATAATGTCAACTATAAATGAAGGACATCCGAAAATAAGTTAGTGGCCATATATAAGCATATAATCAACTCAATTAAGAGATAAACATAGTGGCCATATAAACACATAGAACATAAATATCAAAGTTAACCAACTAAGGAGTACTACACAAATACTCCAATACCATTAGAGAAATGATTTAAAATCAAATCAAACAATTTATCATCTAAAGAAACCAATTTTTAGTCAACAGGGAAAACAATAATGAAATTAATTCAACATTGAACATGTTACGATAACATGAATTGAAACCAAAAAAAATAACCCACAAAACTGAAGCAAATGGGAGATGGAGAATAAGGGACAAGAAAGTGTATAACTATTATAGAATAATGAGGTGGTTAAAGATAATCTACATGTAAAAATTGTACGATTTGAATGTGAAAAAAATGAAACAATAATCGAAATATGATTCCATTAAGCACCTCAAAGACTCATATTGAATGGAAAAAAATAATAACGAGCATAAAAGCTTAACCTACCAAATCCGCAGAGAAAAAAATGAAACAAAGAAATTGGAGCATTGTGCTCTTAAAATTAAGAAATTAGAAGGTAATTGGTAGTCATCCTCAATTGATCATAGGAAGATGAAGAGAAATCAATAATGAATGGGAATAAAGAGGAAGAAGGTGAAGTGAAAGGAAAAAGTAAGATTTAGTGTGTAAGATCAATGAGTGAATGAGGGTGTGCCAAGTAGGATGTTGGATTAGTATTTAGATATACTAGTACTAGGTTTAGATTTAGCATAGGGGTTGTTTGGTTGTTGGAGGGGAAAAAGAATCACTTTAGGAATGAAAATAAGGGAGAATGCAATGTAAAATTGTTAGATTTATTAGTTGTTTGGTTAAAAATGAATGGATTTTGCCTCCACCCCACCACCACCATACTACACCACCACACCAACTCAAACAGAGGACCACCACCACCGACCCACCCTCACCAGCACACCGTATCATCGACCAAACGACCACCGCCCTTGCCCACCCTCACCAGCACCATTGACCAGACAACCACCCTAACCCTAACCCTCAAAAACCAAAAATACAACTTTTTCCGTGCCTGCTGGGGTTCGCGAGTGGGGCGGCGAGGGTCGGCAAGCTTGTGTTGGCTCCAGAGTAGGGTGGGGGAGGTAGGTGGGGTTTTGTGATTTTTTTGGGTGGTTAGGGTTTCGTGGGTTTAGGGTTTTGTGGGTGGGTTTATTATTTTGTGGGGTTTGTAGTTGGGTGTGGGGCTGGAGCAAGCCGGCGAGGGTGGGCGAGCAAATGTTGGCGCCGGTGAGGGGAGGTGGTGGGGTTGTGTGTGTTTTTTGGTGGTTAGGGTTTTTTACGTTTAGGGTTTGTGGTGGTTAGGTGGGGCGAGGGTAGGTGGCGAGGTGGGTGGGGCGAAGGTGGCTGGGTGGGTGGGGCGAAGTTGGCTGGTTGGATGGGTGGGTGGTAGGGAATGGGTTTTGTATCCCTAGTAAATACTAGAGAATGGGAAAGAGGGGGAAAAGGATCGGATAATTCTAAAACTTAAAATGGGGAAAAGGAATGCAAAAAGAAAAAAAAAAGGCAAACATAGCCTGGGTAAGGGAATAATGGGCTTCTATTCCCTTACCCTTTTCCCTTACCCAACATTTAGCTAATTTAGGCTGCTAATTCCATACCATGACATGCTGGTTCCATCTTTGCATCCACAAACTTTCCCTTATTATATGAAATGATATTGGTAGTTGACCATAAAAAAGAGGCTAGTCGGTTTTTCTTTTCTTAAAAAAAATTATTTCTTACATTCTAGCACATGTTAGCCATGCACCAATGCGTTTACATTTATTTATTTATTTAGGGGTGGGGAAGAAGTTGAACATGCAACCTCAATGATCGGAGATGCGCCTTTAACCAAAAAATCAAAGGTGCTTCGACTCTTACCTTTTATTTACTAGGAAAGGTACACTTGTCGTCTAAGCCTTTGACTCCTATTTTATTTAAAATGATTTGTTGTTGATAAAAATTAGAGACCTCACACCTCCACGATTTGAATTAAACTACAACATCACAAATTGATTATCTTCCACTTAGCTTTATATGTGTAATATTAATCATATCAAGATGATCCTTTTGTCGTCCCTAAAATAAACACTCATTTTATTTTATTTAGATCAATATTTGTTGAATATCTTTGAACTTAAATTTGTAAAACATGAAGTTAATTAGTATTCCCGTGAAGTAATTAATAGGAAGGCATGATGGAGAACTTGAGATGGCTTATATATGGTGGTATCAATCATATTTTTTACTATTTACAAAAAGCACACCTAATGAATACTAATAATAATATTCATACAAGCTAAAATAATCGAAAGTGACAAATACATGCGTGGATAAGCTGATATGAGAGATATTTTAATTAAAATAATGGTCTCGATTTTGAGTCTTGAGATCGAATAGAGGTTTTAGGACAGTTCCTTTTTCCCTAGCTACTTGTGATTACTTTTTGCTTGAATCCAAATTTTTTGACCCTAATTAAAGCCCCGAATTTTGGATACATTGCATGGAAGAAAACATAAACTGATTGAAGAAATCAAAGGCAAATTAAGATTTATTATTACATAAAAAGGTAAATAACGCCAGCCTAGTATTGCTAGTAAGAAAAGGTGGTAAGAATCGAACTTGCAACGTCTCAGTTGTAAGGTGCACTACAACACCAGTGTGCTAAATTTCAATCTTTAAAATAGTGTTATGTTGCTACAAACTTTTTGGCCACTTTATAGTTACTAATGGTTTGTTCTCTTAGCGGGATTACATTCCTGATCAAATCCATTATTATCCAATCCAATCCATTCTAATTGATTCAATTCATTCCAATCCATTGTTAGAAATAGTATGTATGCAAGAATGTAAAAACATAAAATGAAAACCTTCAAGGCACAAATTAATGCTTTCCTAAAGACTATAATCTGACCCAATTCAATGGAGCAAAGGTTATCCAGATATGCCTTTGAGATACAATGAAGAATTATGTAAACAACAATGTTGTTGCTCATACAACAATGTCATTATGTGTGTAGAATGTTAGAGAGAAAAAGATGATTGAAACTTTGGTGCAAGAGAGAATAAGTTAGTTCCTTTCTCTCTCTCCTTATCCACTTAAAACATCAGCCAAGAGGTGTGTAACACATCAGCATAACTGTTCAAGTAAGTCCCAAAGTGTACGTTGAAAATTAAAACCGAAACAAAGTAAACCGCCAAGCCTAGACCCACGCGGGTGCGATAGCCCCTGGCGCGGCCACGACCCGTGTTGCTTCGTCTGTGCTTTGTTTCGCGGGCTTGGCGCGGGCGTGTTAGATCCTCTGTCCTCGACACTTCACCTACATATGGCTCAACCCGACTTTTGTCCGGATTCGGATCCCGACTATTTCATAGTCGTATATTAGTCGTGTAATTATTATATTAACATTTATAACACCGTGCCCACATAAACGTTACATATAAACCTTATGCTCTAAATCACTATTTTCAACATCCATTCCAATCCAATCATATTCCTTCAATCTATCCATCATAATTCATTCAATTCCAGTCTAATCTATCCATTATCATTATTATTTTGGCAAAGGAATCTATCCATTTAGAATGTATCATTATAATTCATTCAATTCATTCCAATCCAATCATATTCCTTCAATCTATATATCCATCATAATTCATTCAACTCCATGTTGGAACATTTATGCATAAATGGGCTTGAACATGTGAACAAAGGAAGAAGAAATAAGGCAAAAGGGGAATCGACACAGGACCAGGTCGCACCTCGCGACCCAGTGAGGTCGCGACTCGAGACTTTAGGTCGCACCTCGCAATTTCTCACTGGATCGTGGCCCTGTTAGTATGTTTACTCGGATGTTTTGCCTTGGATACTTTTATGTATTAAAGCTTGTTTATTAGGCTCTAATATTGAATTAAGATGGTATTAAAACATGATTAAATCAGAATGTAAAGAGCTTGCATTGTGAATGGTATCTTTACATGATAATAGCACAATTCAAGTCTCATGAATTCAGATTTTATTATGGTTTTAATGGTGACTCTTCAATCATCTTTGGCTGATTTCTTCTTGTGGTTTTGGCTATAAATAGTCATGTTATGTTCACTTGTTTGGTATGAAAAAGATGAGAAATTCATATCACCTCTTACAACTTGCTAGCACTTAGAAAATCCTTGCAAACTTTTCTAAGTGTGTTAAACACAATCTAAAATACAAAGCTTTTAGGTTTTGCTCTTAGGATCACATAGAGTGAATAATCTCCATTGTATCTCATTAGTTATTTCGTGGTAACCCAGTGGTCCATAGTGGGGCGAAATTAAACTAATAGGAAAACGTAACTTCCGTGCCTTAGAGATTCATATCCGGTTCCCACTAACACATTCCCTAACAATCTATTAGTTTAATTTTTTCATGGCGGATATGAATACTTCAATGGTGGTTTGTTTGATGGAGATGATCGGTTGCGGTAGTGTTGCAAGGAATGATCAATATCATGATGTCTTGATGTATGAAGATAATTCAAAGATACTTCATGGTTGAAGAAATTTCAAGTAAGAAGTTTCTTGTTATTTGCTTTGAATTTTACTTATTATTTAATAAGTGTTAAAATTCATGTTGAATGATGCATATTGTTTATTGGTTTTCATAATGGATTTATAACTTACATGGAATCTGTGAAATCATATTGCTAAGTGCAATCATGGTCAACTTTCATGGTGGAATAATATTTATTATATTATTTAGTGGATTAAAGTTCTTTAGTCCATGTATGTACAAAATTTACTATCAATATTTTAATAATTTCAATGTCATATAATTGGTATATATCCACTTTTGTTAAAGGAGGTATGTTAAACAAGATAGTATTTTTATGATGGTTTATTCATATATAAAGATTATTTTGTTTATGTTCAATTTGGTTGTATAAGTGCATATATGTAGCAAATTTTGATGACACAATTTATTTGTTTGTCAAAATTTGTATATATGGTCTTTTTAAATTCTTATACATGGAACCAATTTGGGATTATTTTAAAATTATTAGGGACTTTGTCTTTCATGATATCATGTATATACATGGAAAAAGAATTTTTATTCTTTGGGAAAATCATGATGAATATGATAAAGTTTTATTGATGGTGAAAGTATGTCAATAAAGATGATTAATATAATCATGTAAATTAGCATGGTAATAATGCTAATGTATGACTAATTTTAGTATTCATGAATTATGTGTTAGTTAATTTTGTATGTTATAATCTATTAATGGGAATCAATGCACATGTACATGTTGTTTTGTTTTATTTACAATGTTTATTTTTCCATCTAATGCTTACTAGTAGTATACTTTTTTAAGTATGGTTTTTAATGTAGAAGAGGTTTTATTTGGAGTAATTAACTACTTCATGGAGGAATAAATATTATTTCCTTGTTAATGGTTAACGGTTAAATGCATGATAAATATATATTTATTTTGTTTTCCTTGGTTTAAAGGAGAATGATGTATCATATTTTTTTTTAATATGGTGATCAATTTTATAATTGATAGTATTCTATGGTTTAATAGAATTGTGCATTTGTTAAACATTGTTCATGGGAATATTTCTTGTATTTGATAATTAATGTGTGATTATGAGTACTTATCTTCATAAAGATAGTATGGTTATTGTGATGAATATTTTCACAATGTTGCATTGAGTTTTGTTCTCATAATAAATCAAAAGTATAAGTGTTTATATTTCTCACAACAAGAAAATCTTGATCGGCCGACCGCTTTTACCGACCGACAATAATATTGTCGCCAAATACCGACCGTTTTCGACTGACAACAGTCGTAAAATTTTTCCGACCGTTATAACAGTCGGAAAATAGTGTACCGGCCGACAAAGTGGTCGGTAGAGGTCGGTAAACACCGACCGACTATGACGGTCGGGGTGTACCGACCACTACCGACCGCTTCGTCGGTCGGTAAACTTTTTTTCAGAATTTAAATGGAGTCGGCTCAAACCCGACTCCTCATTATTTCTCACTCCTTTCTCTCTCGTCTTTCTCTCGATCCCTTCACTCCTTTTTCTCTCTCATAACTCCGGCCACACCGCACCACCGCCGCTCGTTCGCCACACCGCCGTTCGCCACCGCCGTTCTCTTTCTCTTTCTCCCTCCTCCGCCTGCAGCTTCCTTCGCCTGAAGCTTCCTTCGCCTGCAGCTTCTATCTCTCTCCTCTGCCTGAAGCTTCCTTCCCCTGCCGCCTGCCGCTTTTTGCCACCGCCTGTTGCCTCCCATCATTCCCCTTCCCGCTGATTTAGTAGTGGTGGTAAGGGCTTTGCTTCTTTTTTTTTCCTGTTTTTTAGGGTTTGTTTTAATTTTATTTTTTATAAATTGCAGCTGCCGGCCTACCGCCAACCGACCACCGACCCACCGCTGCCGCCCTCTCTGCGTGGTAAGGTTTTTTTTTCCTTTTTTAATTTATGTGTTTTTTTTTTCTGTATTTTTTTACAAAAAAAAAAAATTAAAGTCTTTGGAGGTTTGAATGTAGAATGTGTATGTATGTATTTTATTTCAGAAATTAAAGTGTATGTATGTATATGTTTTTTGTGTTTTTTTAAGCTTTGAATTTTTTGAATTTTTGGTATGAATATGTTATGTATGTATGTATATGCAATGTGTGTATGTGTACGTATTATGGGTTTTTTTTTATGTTTTTTTAAAAAAAAAAAATTAAAGTGTATGTATGTTTGAATGTAGAATGTGTATGTATGTATTTTTTTTTCAAAAATTAAAGTGTATGTATATGTATTTATTTGTTTTGAAGCTTTGAATTTTTTGAATTTTTGGTATGAATATGTTATGTATGTATGTATATGCAATGTATGTACGTGTACGTATTATTGGGTTTTTTTTTAATATGTATGTGTGTATGTATATGTATGTGTGAATATGTGTATGTATATGTTTTTGTCAAAATGTGTATGTGTGAATATGTATGCGTGAATAGGAATCACCTAATTCATAGGAATTGAGTTAATTTTTCATGTATAACGAGTCGAGTTCTTGAGTGAGCTTTGATAACTTAGTTATGTACGCTGATTGATAGTTATTGTCGTCGAATTATTTTGAGTCGTATTTATTCAAATGCTACATACCTTTAAAACTCAACAAACTCGTTCCCCATAGCTTTGAATAATGAAAATAAACTTGAATATTTGGGCAAATAAAACTTATTAAGGGCGGAAATGGCCAATTTTCGGCCATTTTCGTTCCCAAAACGATCGTAGGACCCCTAAAACTCGACAAACTCGTTCCCAATAGTTTAGAATAATGATAATAAACTTCAATGTAGTGATAAATCAAGAAATATGATTGTTGGTTGAAAGTTGAGTTGTATTTATTTTCAAATACAAAATTGCCTCTGTATTTGATTTATTATGAATCTTTGTAATTGTTGTGAATGAATACAATTAAAGTATAAGTAAATATGACTTAAATATATATATATAAATGTGCATTACATAAGAAAGCTTTAAGAAGAATTAAGAAAGGCTAAAATAAGATAGGAGTGAAGACATTGAAGGATGTTTGAATGCAGGAACATGTCAGATTCGGAGGCTCAGAGTCAGAACTCCCAGACCCGCCAGGATTCTCCCTCTCAGTCTTCGGTTCGTCCTACTGGGTCTAGGCCGATATTGCGTCCTGGTGACCTTAATCGTCGTGTTGAGTCATCTTGGAGACGGTCGGTGATTTCACCTTCCACTCCTTTTCAGCCTACGTTTACGTTACCTCCACCACCACAATTTACTTTACCTCCAGTACCACAGCTTCGCCCTTGGAATCGTCCACTTCGTCCTCAGCCATCTGTGTCTCAGGCTGCTATGTCTCAGCCTACATCGCTGCCTGAGCCCACTCCTACGTCTGAGCTCACTCCTTTGTCTCAGCCTACTCCATCCTCGCTGCCTCCGGTCACTCCTTTGTCGCACTCAACTCCTCCGCCTGTGACTACGCCGACGCGAGAACCCGAGAGACAAACTGGTGAGGTTGAGGGTGGAGACAACGATCAGGGAGAAGCTTCTACATCCACAGCTGGGGTTCGAGAATTGGACCCCGATGGCGTATGGTGAGTTTTTATGTAATTTTTTAATGTTTTCACTATTGAAATTAAGTTGTTTTCATATGTTGTTTAATCTTACTATGTTTTGTGTGCAAGTTTTGACAAGGGCGCTGTTGTTCGATCAATAACACACGTCATCAAGTCCTACTTCCATCAGCCTTTGAAGAACTACACTGAGGTAGATCAGGCGACCAAGGTACATTGGTGGAACATGTGGAAGGTCAGTAAGACGAATTATGTAATTTGATACAATATGTTTTTAAATATAATCTCTTACATTAACATATTTGATTGTCCTTGGTCTAATGCAGAGACAGTACACTTGGAGGCCTGAGCTCGAGGGCACTGTGCG
Organism: Salicornia ramosissima; assembly: GCA_951394345.1. Taxonomy (NCBI): domain Eukaryota; kingdom Viridiplantae; phylum Streptophyta; class Magnoliopsida; order Caryophyllales; family Amaranthaceae; genus Salicornia; species Salicornia ramosissima. The sequence continues at coordinate 43,150,992 of OX596237.1, read as the reverse complement.
GGATGCGTATGATACCAAGGCTGGATTACGGCTGAAGGACATATTCAATGAAACAGTGCACAAGCGGAGAGACCGACCAAATTGGCTTGCTGATGAGATGTACCAGGCAATGAAGGGTAGGCTCGATGACAAGGGATTCAAGGAAAGGTCGGCTCGAGCGAAGGCAAATAGGAGAGGCGGCGACGCTAGTGGCAAGGCCCAGGCCTCTCACTGCGCGGGATCTGTCTCCACTACTTAGCGAGCTAAGAAATTGGTTAGTCTACTATTTCATTAAATTATTGTAATTAATGCACATTTGATTATATATATCCTACCCTTACGCACATTTGTTTGTTTTGTCCAAGGCGAAAGGAGGGAAGCTGCCTGATGCTGCGGATCTCTTCCTCGATACTCACTTCAAGAAGCAACCAGGGAAGGATCCGGTTCTGATTAGCGATAAGGCCAAGGAAGTGATGGCAATGCTTTCTTCTTTACTATGCATTTGATTTTTAGAGCGGAAATCTGGCTTCAAAGCCGAAGAGTACGAATAGGATTGATTTTTTATTATTTGCAATTGATGTTTAGAGCGGAATTCCGGCTTCAAAGCCGAAGAGTACGAATAGGATTGTTTTTTGATTAATGTTATGATATGTGAATTTGGTTTAAAACATGATCTACGTTGATCGGTGCGAAGTTGGGAATGAAAACACCCAAAACGAGCCAAAAATGGCCTATTTAGGTTGTTTTTGTTCCAAAACCCTCTAAACTTTCCCAAAAACATGCAAATAAGTGATAGAATGTCTATAATAATGTTATGAGATGTGAATTAACCTTTAAAACATGTTCTACGTTGATCGGTGCGAAGTTGGGAATGAAAACACCCAAAACGAGCCAAAAATGGCCTATTTAGTTTTTTTTTGTTCCAAAACCCTCTAAACTTTCCCAAAAACATGAAAATAAGTGATAGAATGCCTATAATAATGTTATGATATGTAAATTAACCTTTAAAACATATTCTACGTTGATCGGTGCGAAGTTGGGAATGAAAACACCCAAAACGAGCCAAAAATGGCCTATTTAGGTTGTTTTTGTTCCAAAACCCTCTAAACTTTCCCAAAAACATGCAAATAAGTGATAGAATGTCTATAATAATGTTATGATATATGAATTAACCTTTAAAACATGTTCTACGTTGATCGGTGCGAAGTTGGGAATGAAAACACCCAAAACGAGCCAAAAATGGCCTATTTAGGTTGTTTTTGTTCCAAAACCCTCTAAACTTTCCCAAAAACATGCAAATAAGTGATAGAATGCCTATAATAATGTTATGATATGTGAATTAACCTTTAAAACATATTCTACGTTGATGGGTGCGAAGTTGGGAATGAAAACACCCAAAACGAGCCAAAAATGGCCTATTTAGGTTGTTTTTGTTCCAAAACCCTCTAAACTTTCCCAAACACATGCAAATAAGTGATAGAATGTCTATAATAATGTTATGATATATGAATTAACCTTTAAAACATGTTCTACGTTGATCGGTACGAAGTTGGGAATGAAAACACCCAAAACGAGCCAAAAATGGCCTATTTAGGTTGTTTTTGTTCCAAAACCCTCTAAACTTTCCCAAAAGCATGCAAATAAGTGATAGAATGTCTATAATAATGTTATGATATGTGAATTAACCTTTAAAACATGTTCTACGTTGATCGGTGCGAAGTTGGGAGTGAAAACACCCAAAACGTGCCAAAAATGGCCTATTTAGGTTGTTTTTGTTCCAAAACCCTCTAAACTTTCCCAAAAAATGCAAATAAGTGATAGAATGTCTATAATAATGTTATGATATATGAATTAACCTCTAAAACATGTTCTACGTTGATCGGTGCGAAGTTGGGAATGAAAACACCCAAAACGAGCCAAAAATGGCCTATTTAGGTTCTTTTTGAATTGTTTGAACTAACTCTGCCCATAATTTGCAGGAACAATATAACCAAACCTTTCGGAGTCTCAAGCTAGTGGCTCGGAGACGGATCCCAACCAGGTCTTCTTTGATACAATTGGTGGCTTCCGGAAGGGCGAGGTTCTAGGGTTCGGCAAAGACGGAGCTTCTCTCTATTATGAGAGAACCTCGCGGCGGCACGTTGGATCTGCCTACTCTCCATCAGTTTCCGTTCAACTGGCAAAGATGACCGAGCGTTTGGAGGAGTCAGAGCGTGCGAGGACAGAGTTAGAGGAGCGAGAGCGCCGTCTGGAGGAGCGAGATCGTCAACGGGAGGAGCATCAGCGCCGTCTGGAGGAGGATCAGAAGAAGCAAGCGGAGTACCTCGAGCAGATGAAGGCGCAGATGGACGCTTTCATGAGGCAATTCGGCGATCAGTCTTCCATTCACCGATGACCCCCCGACGATCGCACAGACGGTTCTGGCGGTTCTGGAGCCTTCGTAGTGTAGTTGTTTGTTATATATATATTTCGGTTTATTAATTTACGTTTTTGGAAACTGTAATATATATTACATACTTTTGTGTATTACGAATTATTTATATAAATAATATCAAATATTATTTCGTATGTATAAACTGTTTTTCATTAATAAATAATTTAATATGTTTTGGAAAGGTTTTTTGTTATTTAATGAAATGAAAGAAGTAACAATTTAACGACCGCCAAACGGTCGATATCCAAAAACTCAAAACCTCGAAAATAGTAAATATTAAAATTAAAAAAACCGCGAAAATTAATATGCCGACCGACACACGGTCGGTAAATTATTAGGCGCGAAAAAAATTGGCTGGAATAAGCCATTTTCCGACCGTCATGGCGGTCGATATTACCGACCGTCATATGGTCAGTCGGTACTTCCGACCGCCATGATGGTCGGAAAATGGCTTTCCAAATTTTTTTTTAAAAACTTTTACTTAGTCGGTAAACGGTCGGTACACGGTTGGTAAATTATTTCCGACTGAAAGTCGGTCGGTAAAAAAATTTTACCGACTAATTATACACCGACCTCCTTTTACCGACCGGCGACGGTCGAGGCACCGACCGTTAACGGTCGGTAAATGGCGGTCGGCCGAGGACTAGTTTTTTGTTGTGTCTAATTTTTGAAACATATGAGTACATGGAAAATTAGTACATATGGTTTTAAAATCTTATACTTGATTTATGACATATTTTTCGTTTTTCAGAAAATATTTTATTATACATAATATTTGTATAATGAGAGATATAGTTTATTATCTTGAACCGACTTTATAAATTAATAGTATAAGTGCTCATATTGTCAAATTTGGTAACATATGAGAATATGAAAATTTTGTGTATATATGAGAGGAAAATTCTTATACTTAATTTATAAAATAATTTTATTTAATTAAATATTGTTTTATTGTAACACCCCGTATTTTTGGGGTTGGAATTTTCGGAAAGTAAATCGTCTTTCCAGTCGTCTTAAGAATTTATTTCGAAAACTATTAATAAATTCTCTGTTTTACAAATGGAAAATTCTTTAAAAGTTGTTTTTCGGGAATTTATGCTATTAATATTTTATAACGTTGTCAAAGTATTTTTCCTCTAATCTGACTATCGTATATTTTCTCTTGACCTCAACCCACTAGGTACCTAGAACTTTACCTTATGGCTATTCATGGTTGTGGACCGACTCAGAATTTATGTTGAATTAATAGTGGATCGGCTAAGTAGGGGTTAGAAGTAATTTTAGTCCCTTCTTGGTAACCGGACTTGAATAGCCTTTTGATATGATTTTTGGGCCAAATTAAATCTTCTGGCTTATCTCGAATTTGGGCCGATGACCCAATTATTTTTCCTCTTGTCCGGCCCCTCTCAAGTATGGCCCATAATTATTTTTTTTTCTTTTTATTTATTTAATTAATTGGGATAATTCTATTATTTAAATTAATTAAATAATTAATTATTTTTAATTTGCTAAAACCTAGTCAACCTAAGCTATTTAGCCCTAATCACTAAGTCCACAACTACCCTATTTTCTCTCACACCTCACAGCAACCCCCTCCCCTTTATAGCTATTGTTGTTTTTTTTTTTATTTTTATTTTATTTATTCTATTTAAATAAGAATATCAATTGTATTCTTTACCTTATTCTAAAGTTCATAAACCCTAAAAAGAAACTTCTCTTCTTTTCCTCTCCTCTTGGCCGAGCATTTTATTCACCAAAGTGGTGAATTTTCCTTGGAATTTTTAGCGATTTGAGGTAACTAAGCTCTCTCATTTAAATCTGGAACAAGTTAGCTATATAATTAATTAGGATTAAAACATGAAAATTGTTAGGAATTAGTGTCATGATCACCTAGAAAATTTCGAATCATATGATATGATATTATGTAATTTTTCTTGATGATAATATGTAATCTTTAAGAATTATTATGAAATTTTCTTGATCATTTTATGTAGTCTCTTGAAATCTTTAATTGTTTAATAATTATTTGTATGAATTTATTTCTTAATCAAATCTTGTTATTTCTTGATGAATTTTTCGTGGAAGTTTTTTTATTGTTTTATTATGAATCATGATTTATTTCGTGGCAAAATTCGTCCTTTTCTTGCTTATAATAATTTAAACTTTCAAACCGGTAAAACTGTCCAGATTTGGTTTACGAATTTATTAATATAACTAATCAATTCGGATGGCTATGAAATTTTATTTTGAAGTCATTAATAGTGTTTTACAGCTTTTGTTAAATTTTCGTAATTTTTAAAGATCGTTTGCTATGGCAGAAAAATCTGAAACTGAATTTAGCCTAATCTGATTTGTTAGTTATAAAATCCCTTAAAAATAGTAAATGACGTTATTTTTGGACGAAATTTATGCACGTTAAACCGTGAACCTATATCTAGCTTCCATAAAAATTTCCAGATTATTTGAGACCTTTTAAAGGTCGTTCTTAATTTAATTCTTTAAAAATCAGATTGTGTAAAATAGTGTGATTAAATTATTAAAACATGTTATTTTGAATTCTTGAATTCAATCTTGATCTTTTTTGAACCCTATGATAGCCGTGTGGTGTGATGTAAATAAAGGAATGATTTGATCTTGTTTCCATAATTAATCTTGACATATTGTGTTTTAGGGATAACTTTAATGTTTATTATAAAGTTTGTTATGAATTATTGGTTATTGAATTTAATTAATTAAAGATGTAATTTTTGGGTATTGTAGTTCATGATTTTCAAGTGGTATAAAATATGAAGAGTAGAATTTTTATCATGTTTTGGGTAATTTATGTAGTTAATTGTATTTTTATGTAATTTATTGAATTAATTATATGATGATTTGATGAAATTATTTAATTATTAATTTACTCCTAAAATGTCGTGTGTTACTCATTTATTTTTGATCAATGTTAGTTTAATTTTGACTTATAATAATATTGGGATAATTTTAGATATTAATATTATTATAATTGTTACTTGTTAAAGGAACTATCAGGGATAAGTTGTAATATGAAGGGTAATAGTATGACAAAAGGAATAAGTTGCAACATAATAATAATAAAAGGATTTCAGGGATAGTAATTATATTTGTCACCATAATATTTATTATCATTGTTATTATTAAGGGAAGTCAGTAGGGATAAGTTACAATAGGAAGGAAAGTATAATAAGATATTAATAGGGAAGGAAAGGAAACAGAGTAAAAGGTTATTGATTTGTTTCGATCTCTGGCTAGTAAAGACTTGGTATTTAAGGTGGCCAATATACGTGCCGCACCTCTCTTTCCTAGGACTTCGAACATTTCATTCCCGATTACGATCACCTAGTACTTCCAAGTATAAGAAAGATAATAAGTTAAGGACGCCCCTGCGATGACGCAAAGGTCATTAATCGGGTTAATAAGATAGGACGCCCCTGCGATGGCGCAAAGGTCACCAATCGGGTTAAGTCGTTGCCACTGCCAGACTGCGGTATCTGCGCAGTTCTTGATTCTAGGATATGTAGTCGTCTAGGTGGTTCTCGCAAAGGAGGACTATTTAGGGGTTATGGCCATAGCTTAGGCTTAGTTCTCGCAAAGGAGGGCTACGGGTGGGACGCAAAGGTTCACCCCGGCATGTTTTCGGAAAGTTGTGGACACAAAGGTTCACTACGAGCTATAAAGACCGGTCCGCCAAGAAGTTAAGATGATATGATAAGTTATGATAAGAAGTTATGATAAAATACGATATAAGTATGATATGTTATGGTATAAAGATGGCTAAGTTATATTTATATTTACACTATAAGATAAGAATGAAATGGAATGCATTAGATGATATGTATAAGCCTTCCGCTGTGTACGTCTGTATAAGTATAAGTACGTCGTATGTATTGTAAATGTATATTATATGTATAAGAATGAGTACGTATTTGTATGTATTTGTGTATACGTATATGAACCTGTATGTTGTACGTATTTCGTATATGTATTTTGTACGTATTTCTAACCGTATTTTGCAGGTATTATTATACGTATTGTATACGTATTTTTATACGTATTTTTGTACGTACCATTATACGTAACCCGTATGTATTATTTGTGTGTAAGGTTATATGTTATGGTTTTCATGAATGGTTCTATGCTATTATGTGGTTAGCGGTCCCTCATTTAAGCGGGACAGCCTAGTTACTCGCCACTGACAGTGGACCCCCCCCAGTTTCAGGTGAAGACGCAGAGACGTAAGTGGGCTTGCGGTGGATCGGGATGTCTGATCTGTTTGAGTGATAGAGAACCCTTAGTTTAGTTTATGTTATTTCTTATTTATTAAGTATTTATCCCAGCCTGTTGGGATTAAACAATATTTCAATATGTACCTTAGAGTTTACTCTTGGATTACGAGACTTGTAGTTATGCCTTAATTAATAAAAGATCAATTATACTTAGAATATGTTATTTTTGTTACATTTATGTTTAGTAATGATCCATTTGTCGATTTCCTTCGTAAATCGACAGTCTTAAAAAGTCGGGTCGTTACATTTATACTTGATATAAGTATAATGGAAGATAAATATTTTATCTTTGACTTGCACTATTTATTAGACGGGTATACTTGATAATATTATGTTAGTTTATTATGGAGGAAAAATTACATTTTAAGATGATTTTTCATTAAGATAATTTTTTTTTTTGGAGGTAATTCTCTTGATATCCATAATAAAGTTGCATATTATTTTTAAGTATTAATATTGTCTTGAAATTAAATAGTGAAAGGGATGTAAATTGGTATATGAAGTGTTTTGGACATAAATCCATGTTTTATCACTAATTATTGTGATTTACTTCAAATTTATATCAATTGGTAATCATGTATATAATGGAGTCATATACATGAATGTGCAATAATTTTTATGTATATGATTTTATATAATATGGGGTCGCAAGGGTTTATGCAATATATTTTAACTCCGATGAATAAATATTTAAATATTATTGAGTTGAAATAGCATAACAATGAATTAAAATGATGGGTTGTAACCTATTTGACAACGTAAATGAAATAAAACTCAATTTGACGTCTAATACAACGTTAGATCTGAAATTCAATGAGTATAAAATTTCATTTGATAAGTTGTTGAATACTTGGTATGATTTTAATTCCAAGGTATGTGGTAATTGCTACATGGAATTTATCTTTCATGATTTCCATTATTTAATGGGGGAAAGAATTTAGTATTCTTGAAAATCAAGATGAATAAGATAAATTGATATTCTTTATTTTTAAGTATCACATTTGGTAGTGAAAATAATAAATTTTCTGATCTACTAAGGGGTGTGACAAGAAATTTTAAAGAATATGTTTGCAATTATTTATTTATTTATTTCATTTTGTTTTAATTTATCAATTAATATATTTATGGTTCATAATGTAATATAATTTATTTATTTTATTTAATTGTGGGGGATATCTCATTCTATTACCAAATAAAGGTGATGAGGTATAAGTAAAGATTGAATGCATATGTATTTTATGGTAAACTTCATAAATTGTTTCTTAAATATAATATTTAAGTAGCAATCTAATGTATAATTAGAGTATGTTATGCATTTGTTATTTATACTCAGATTTATATGTGGATGGAATTTTGCGTATGGTTATAATTTGAGTATTGATTATGACGGGTTTGTCGTCATGTATAATTTTCTTAATAATAAGAAATTATGTTTGTATATAATACAAAGTGAAATATGATGTTCATTTTCAAATATGAATTCATAAAAGATAAATCATTAGTATAAGTGTATATATATCAAATTTGTAGACATATCATAATGTGTCAAAATTTGTATATATGGAGGAGGAAATCTTATACTTGGATTGATTTATGATGGAATGCTTATTTTGCATGATTATTAATTCTATACTTATTATTGGTATAATAAAATGGATGGAATATTTATTTTCCATGGTTATTACTTATACTTATTATTAGTATAAAGTGATTGAACTTTATTTATTTAACTTATCATATTATTTAACAGATTGATGTCATCATAAGACTCTTTGATTCTTTGGTATATAAAAGAATGTTTAATGCAAAATGTTTAATGGGTTAAAGAGGAATTATTATTTTTATAAAGATGATTAATTTCTTTATGGAGATTTTTTTTTTTTTCATAAAGGCTCATAGTCTTTATGGAGGAGGTTTTATTCTTCATATACATAAAGATGATATATTTCTATGGAGGAGGTTTATTCTTCATAAATATATTATGTCTTTATGATGGAGGTTATTTATTCATAATGATAATATTTCTTTATGAATGGTGTTTTAATTCCTTGGAATCCAATGAGTTAAACTTGCATGATATTTTATATATTTTTAATATATAAAAAGATATGTGACATATAATCTTGTAATTGAATAGATGGTGGAATGATGATAATAATTTCTTTGAGATTATTTCCATGGTTTATATCACTAGTGTGTGATATGTTACATTGTAATTATATTGTTAACAATGTAGGATTATATTTATAATGTTAATTCATGACTCATGTGCGACAATTTTTTATGGGCGTGATTTTATAAATATAATTAAAGTCGTGTGTAAGAATTTTGTACGTTATAATTTAACTTGGAAAAATCTTTGGCCAAAGTGTTGTCAAGTTAAGGTTACGTTGTATAAAATTCTGGAGGAATGGTAATAAGCCTGAATTAAAATCACTAGTAAAGAAACTCGATTCAACGTCTAGTACAACGCTAGATCTTGAATTCAATGAGGATCCAAATTTGCTTAGTGGTTTGGAACACTACAATTTTAATTCATCCCAAGGGTTTGTGTTTGTTACTGCAATGATAAAAGATGGTGAACTAAGGTTCTTAATAAATCTTTGATATTGGCTCAATTGCAGGAGCATGTGCGTAAAGATTTACCTATATGAGTTAGAAGTTTGGCCGCTTTGTCATGTTTTGGGCTTAACTTGAAACGCTCATGAACGGATACGGACACCATGACTTCTAAGGTATAGAGGGCTAAAAGACCTTTGTTAGTGCTTGTGTGTATTGTATCTTCGGTAATTCGTAGTGATTGTATGATTTAAAGCTTAGTCTACCATTGAGATTGGAATTATTGTAAAGTATACTATACTAAGTAGGAATTCAATCTTTAAGATATTTCTATTTATGCATGAGCATGTTATTTTGTGTTGATTTCCGTGAGTTGTGGTTTTAAGCTTGTCAACATTTATGTCATAAATGGGAGGAGGATTGTTGGAACATTTATGCATAAATGGGCTTGAACATGTGAACAAAGGAAGAAGAAATAAGGCAAAAGGGGAATCGACACAGGACCAGGTCACACCTCGCGACCCAGTGAGGTTGCGACTCACGACTTTAGGTCGCACATCGCAATTTCTCACTGGATCATGGCCCTGTTAGTACGTTTACTCGGATGTTTTGCCTTCGATACTTTTAAAATGTATTAAAGCTTGTTTATTAGGCTCTAATACTGAATTAAGATGGTATTAAAACATGATTAAATCAGAATGTAAAGAGCTTGCATTGTGAATGGCATCTTTACATGATAATAGTACAATTCAAGTCTCATGAATTCAAATTTTATTATGGTTTTAATGGTGACTCTTCACTCATCTTTGGTTGATTTCTTCTTGTGGTTTTGGCTATAAATAGTCATGTTATGTTCACTTGTTTGGTATGGAAAAAGATGAGAAATTCATATCACCTCTTACAACTTGCTAGCACTTAGAAAATCCTTGCAAACTTTTCTAAGTGTGTTAAACACAATCTAAAATACAAAGCTTTTAGGATTCACTCTTAGGATCACATAGAGTGAATAATCTCCATTGTATCTCATTAGTTATTTCGTGGTAACCCAGTGGTCCATAGTGGGGCGAAATTAAACTAATAGGAAAATGTAACTTCCGTGCCTTAGAGATTCATATCCGGTTCCCACTAACACATTCCCTAACATTCCATTCTAATCTATCCATTATTATATATTATTATTTTGGCAAAGGAATCTATCCATTTATAATGTTGTTAGAATCCATTCCATCTTTTTTTTTTTTGTGAATTGGTTGAGCTTTTAAATTATGGAATCTCATATCCAAGGGGTTCTAACTCCATTCCATAACCCTAAGAACTTGTTCTCACCTCCCCCTAATTAAGATTCATAATTCATTCTATTAATAAAGTTTAGAATTATTCATTCCAGCCATAAAACTTTAAACAAGTATGTTTAGAATCCATAACTAAGTATGTGGTGGTATGAGATTCAATTCCATACCAATTCATTCCAACCAAATGAACCAAACACCCCCTTAATCTATTCCAATCAATTTGAATTTATCAATTTAATTAATTTATTCCAATCAATTCGAATCTATCCAATTAATATGTTCCAATCCATTCTAATCTATTTCAATCCAATTTAATCTATTACAATCCATTCATTCTAATTCCACCCATTCATTCTAATCTACTCCAATCCAATCCAATCTAATTCCGCGAAGAGAACACACCACAACCCTAAATGTAGACCCATTCATCACTGGATATGCTTTATTTCAACTTTGAACCCTCATGATTAAGTCATCAAAAGTTCATAACCTATTTGATAAACATCATTAAAATAAAGTTGTTAGCTTAGCTAAAATCAAAACATAAAATTTTTTATTTTTTTTTTACAACAAAACATAAGTTTACTTTTTTAAAAAAAAAGTTTATTTCTCTATTATCACGACTTAATTTCTACTCTCGCAAATGAATCAAACGGACAACAAGAGAGATAACAATTCACAGTTCACCAAGTCTTTAATTACCGGCATCTATCACAAACACAAGGGATTCGAAACATAACTAAAAACTCCAATTAATCATGATCAAAATTAAATTGCCATGATATATTTATCAGAAACTCAGATTCTCCAATGAGATCATCATAAGGAACTAAATATATTATCTCAATATTTACGAAACTGCTTTTCTGATCTCTGTTTGGACCTTTCATACTAATTCCATGCTTTTTTTTTTGGGTATATATAACTACGACTCTACAAGTCATCTCTAAGTCTCTAACTCTATTTTTCAATGAAAAGCATATGCTCCGTTGTAATTAATATATAAAAGAAAGGTAGAATTTGTTGGACATGGAAAAATTAAGAAAGTGTTAATATAAGTGTCTATCTATTCCAATAGTACGAGGCTTTTTGGGAGGTCTCCAAGAACCAATCGGTGCGGCCTAGATTCAAAGCGAACAATATCATATAATGCCATGGTCCATAAAGCGTTGTAGGGCCCAACAAGTGGTATCAGAGCTGATGGTTCAGCCAGGAAGAATGCAAGTGACATATAGGTGATGATGGCTTAGTGCGAGAGTATGATGTTGTAGAGCAGTATGGCTCAATGACGTCGTGTACAAGCCTTTGATAATGTTGTATGGGAGACGTTCTTTGTGTGACATTGCAATTAGGGAGAGCTGTTTGGTGTCTCGTGTCAAAAGTCTTCTTGAAGGAATGGACAGACGAGTTGTCGTCTAGGGGAGGCCATTAAGCTTTCTGGTCCTTAGTTTGAGATGAGGATTGTTAGGATTGCAATGAAAAACTTAAGAAAATGTTGTCCTGAACATGCATAAGTCCACTTATCCCATTAGTATATATTAGGCCTTTGGGAGTTGTCTAAAAATAAAATTCGTACAAAATCGACCTAAAGCGAACAATATTATTATACTAACCCAGAGTCCAGTTGGTATCGTGAGGTCGTACAGAATTTCATGAACAAAGATATAATATGTCAAATTGAGATAGTTTTGCTCCTTAAAAGTTATGATGTGTTGTTGAAAAAAAAAATCAAATTAGTACAAATAAATACGATTAAGGTAAGCAACCGTCGGTATACCTAAATGGTTAGGCATGGAATTCAAAGAAGTGGAGGACCACATACATAATGTGATAATGAAAGAAAATTATCGGAAACGTATAGTAGGGTTTGGTCATTGTCTTTGGGGTTGGAGTAGGAGCATAGGATTATTATGCTAGTTGCTAGCTAGCTAGCTTAGCTAATGTGATGTTGGGGAGGTCCCACAATAAATTTGTCTAAGTTTACAAGGGAAATTTAGGTTCACATAATTTAGTCTTTTGACAACTTTCCCTTTTAAACACTCTTGTCCTTGCCCACTACCACAACTGGACAGTGCTTTGTGGCCCCCTCTCTCTAATCTCTAAAAACAAATAATTCAACAAAGAAATACTATAAAGTTATTTCATAGTTGCAATGTAATTGTAAATTTGTAATTGCCCTCTCGTGTTTTGAATTCTTAATTAGTTGCATCACTTTTAATTTTGATTTTCCACACTTTTAATTTATTTCATAGTATGCTATACCCATATAAATATATTTTTATTTTTATTTTTTTGGAGAAAAAGTAAACAATTGAAAGAAAATCAAGATGTCTTCCTCTGGAAGAGATATCCTGATTTATCTAGTGCTAAGAAATAAGAGAATTTAGCATCTAAAAAAGGATCGATATCGATGTGCGTAGGGGTCCAATGCCCGAGAGACACGATATAATCCGTAGTGTGGTTGACTTCACGGAAGACATGAACAGAAGAGGAGGTCGCAAAGTCTCGGAGGATGGAGCAAATGTCATCCATAAGGAGTTGAATTTTCCAAGGACAACTGAATTTACCCTACAAAACACGAATAACTGTTAAGTTATCGTCTTCAATAAAAATGGAAGCCAGATTATGACAAAATAAAAACATATGTATACATTATGGTATATGTATATATTGGTATGAAAGGTTGCTTTACATTATTAATTTGCAATCAAGCCCTAGCTAATTTCCACGCAATGCTAGCAGGACTGTTAAGGGAACATCTTAACCAAACGTTTAAACTTATAGTTGAGACACAATAATATGTTATATATTCTATTACTTCTCCTTAAGCTTCTAGAGAGAAGAGATTCGAACCCGTGACCTTTACGTCACGTTGGCTCTGATACCATATTAAATGACTATCTCAACCAAAAGCTTAAGTTTATAGTTGAGACCCAGGAATATGATATGTTATATACTCTATCAATGACATTTATGTGAGACTGTGAGACTAGCCACAAATTGGTGTCTAACCTATTTTAACGTGTTAAAAAAAAACTCTTTGATATTCGACCTATTTCATTCTTATACACGTGGAAAAAAAAAGTTCATAAAGGCTTATTAAACCAAATAATTTTAAATTGTAATAAATAAAAGAATAAAGAGGAGATAATCAAGCGAGAATATAGAGAGGAAAAACATATTCCATAGGCATGTCATATATATATATATATATATATATATATATATAGAAGTAGGCTCATGTGAGAAATGTAGTTTTGGTGAGAAGGGTGAGAAGCAATCTCAACCCTTTGATCAACAAATGAATGGCTAAAATTATATTTGATTTTCCCTCTTTATTCCTTCTATTGTTTGGAGTCAATGTATCTATGGCATAAAATCAATGTATTTTTACTCAATGTATTTATGATATATTTTTAATGTACCTATAGTTGTTAATCAATGTATCTCTAGGTCATAGTTGATGTATTTATCTCTTCTCACATTTCTCACCATAAGAAATTTCTCACCGCAACCCAACCCTATATATATATATATATATATATATATATATATATATATAGACACACACAATAATGATTCCAAGATGTACATTGATCTGATATGGACATCCACACTAATTTCATAACATAAAAAACTTTATAATAAGAGCTTTTGAAATTCTAAGAATTTGAGATATAGAAACATAAGTTGAATAAAATAAAACCTTGGGGCAAAAATCAATGAAAAGACTTCCTAATTGTAACTTGTATGTAGTAAGTTTATAGTAATGCAATAAAAGCTAGGTTTAAGAATTGAAAGTGACCAAGTATTTATGAGATATTATTGTTGTAAGATTGCGTTTATATTACTACTAGATCAGATATTGCAAATAAAGAATTTTGAAAGAGGAAATTAAAGGAGTGAATGGATTCCCTTTTTGATGGATTTTGGGATAGTTGGTGAACGTGGTTTACCTGCTTCTTTTTGTCTTTATTTATATAACTTTATGTCTTAATCAAACCAATTTTAATAAAGAGTTCCCTCCTCTTTATTTTGAAGTTTTCACTATCACACATTCTCTTAGCTAGCTTATCTTCATAGTGCATGGAACTAAGCTAAGGCTAATCATTCATTCTTCATTCCTATAAAGGATCTCTTTAATTACCACTTGTCATTCTATTAAGGACCTCTTTAATTCTTTATCTAGCTAGTTTAGTAACTCACTCTATTCCAAGCCAAGTTCACTTAATTAAAATTCATGTTATTTTTGCTTTGTAACAAGAACAAAACAATTAGTTTCTAGTTGAGCCAATTAAAGCCTAATCAATTGTCAATTATTTTCTCCTAATAACATGTGTGCAATAGTCTCAAAGGCCGAGCAATTGGTTATTGTAGATGTTCCTATAGTCAGAATATCGAGTGTAGATGTTCCTATGGTGGAATACTGAGCTTAGCTAGATTTTCCTATGTTGGAATATCGAGATGTAGATGTTCCTATGGTAGAGTGTCGAGTGGTAGGGTTCAAGTCTATGGCGTGGCGCTGAATCTTGTTCCCAAATGGATTCTTGGTAATAGGTTAAGAATATGAAAATATTAAGGCCCGAGACGAAATAGCAAACAACGGCCCTATAAGTTGGCTTAGAAGTATTAAATATAACTTAAAAAAATACATGTAGATGAAAATTGAGGACGTTAGCATACCCTTCTAAATTGCATGTAGAGCTTATCTTTGAAAAAATAATTAAGTTTCACATCTAAAATTAATAATATAGGATACACTTAAATTTATAAGCAATCAGAAATGTAAATAAAAAAGCCATTAAATTAATTTATTAGTTTTGGAAAATAAGCTTTGATATTGATATTTATGTTTTACCTACTATTAGGTTGTTATTGTTCAAAAAAATTAAAGGAATAGAAGCAAATAAATACCTTAATTGAGAAATGTGTATTTCAAATTTATTATGTATGAAATCTTATATACCAATGACAAATTTATATATACTTTATATTCGAAGTATAAAATAAAAACATCTTATTAAACTAATTTTTAGTAATAGCTTCCAAAATTTAAATATTAAATACTAAAAGGTTAAATATTGTACTTATAAGGCTAGGTATTATACTCAATGTTATGCTTGTCATTTTTTTTTCCAGTTTTTTTAATATAAAATAAAAAAAAAAACAAGAAATCTTATGTTAGTTTTCAAGAAACAAGAAATCTAATGTCAGCTTTCAAGAAACAAGAAATCTTATGTTCGTTTTCAAGAAATAATAAGAATTTTTTCTAAACCAGAGGTAAACAGGGAAAGTTAAGTTGTCATCCTTTCGAATAAACAATCCGATTTGTCAACCGCTAGGAAAAAGGAGAACTTGGCATCCATAAAAGGATCAATATCAATCTGCGAAGGGGTCTAGTGCCCTAGAGACGCGATGTAATCTGCGAAATAATTAGCTTCACGAAAGATGTTTGTAGAGGCATAACAAGTAAAGTTGCGGAGGATGTTCCGAATATATGTCATTAACAGCTGGATCATCCAAGGGCAGCTGAATTTACCCTGCAAAACATTGATAACAGTGAGATTATCTCCTTCCATAAAAATGGCTTCGGCAACCAAAGGGGAGGTATTGCCAAAAAAGAAAGAGCGGGCAGCGAGACAGATCCCTTGGTGGTCGCGAAGAACTACACCAGCAACAGTAAATTCTCCTCTAGAAGAGACGTCAAAGTTTAACTTAATGGTTCCGGAGAAGGAGGGAACCATCGAACCCAACGAGGTGTTTGCGAGGGAACCGGAGTAGGAGGAGACCAGTGAATGGAGGCGAGGGAATCGACAGAAAAATGAGCCTTCCACTCCTGAAAGTAAGAGAAAGCACTAGAGAAAATATCTACAGACAAAAAAGGAGTGTTATCGAAAACTAACATGTTTCTTACCTTCCAAATACTCCAAAGGATGTGGAGGAATTTGACCTGAGAAGGATAGTGGGTTGAACGAAGATGCAATAGGAGAGACAGTAGTGAGTACATATTGGAGAGGGGAGCTAACCTGGCAAGCGAATAGCTTGACAATAAGACCAAACCGGGACAACATTGGGACAATGAAGGAAGAGATGATCGTAGGACTCTTCGCTAGCTTGACAGAGGGGACAACATAGAGAAATCGGAATACCCCGAGTGATCAGATTTTTCCAGACCTGTAAGCCGTTATGTAAACATTGTCAAACAAAAATCTAGAGTTTAGGATTAATATCAAACTTCTAAATCCAGTCGAAAACCCATTTAGGAGCATAAGCGGGAATGTCGCGAACTAGCCAAGTGGCTGATTTAACCATATGAAACATGAATCTTATGTTAGTGTTGGCATGGAAGTTTTAATGATGACTTTCAAATGAACAAATTTGCCTAAAAAAGTTTTGAGTTGTTGATAGTGACACATGTTCACAAATTCTCGATGCTGCTGGAAGGAACTTGTGGAGTAATAAAATTTCTAAGCAACAAATAAAGGTGTTCTATGCTAAGAAGTGGTCAAGACTAAATTATCAAAGAACAATTGAGCTCCAATACTTTTAGAGTTAAAATTACTTGGTGAAACTAACAAAGATTCAAGTCATGTTCTAGAGTAGGAGAAATGTTATGATTGTTACTAAGTTCCAAGTTAAAATGAGTCATGAGTTCTAAGAAATCCGGAAAGCTAAGAGTTTAGTTTTCTAAGAATTTTGTAAATAAGTTGGGGTCACGAGTCTGACATGAACTCTAAAAAAATTCTATGAATCTAACTGAATTAATCTCACATTTAAGTCCAAGTTACGGTCAGCTAAAATTTGTTTTAATTAGTTAAGATTAAAAACTAAAAGTGCCCTTTTTTTAGTGTATGGTTACTGATTAGTCCGTTTATGACTTATTTTTCGGCTTCTTTAAACTTATTTTTCGAGCATTTTTGCCTTTATTTTGGTTGTTTTAGGTTGTTTTAGTTTAGTTTGTATTTTTGTAGCTTTTGTGTGATTAGTGTTCGTTTTGCTTCTTTAATTAATAATTTGGTCGGTTTGTGGACATTTGAGCTTCTCATGCTTTGTGCAGGCTTTTCGTGTTTGATATATGGAAGTTCAAAATTACGGAGTACAAGATAATTAAAAAAAAAAAATAACATGTTCACTTTAAAAAATCATTGTAGATACTTAAAAAAAATTGTAATCAAGCAATATATGACTTAATTGGTTAAGTGACAACTTAATGCACTCGCTAATGTAGATTTGATAAAAATTAAAGTCTAAAATTTTTGCGAAGTTGAAAGGCAAAATGTTGTCATTAATGCAAAGGCATGAATGCTTATGGGAATTGGGGCCCTCACAAGTAAAATTTATTTGCAAAAAGTGGTTTAAAAGGTTTTGAACTTAAGACGTTGAGCACATAAGACATAAATCTTTACCGTTAGAGTATCCAGATTCCTTTTGCGTTTAATGAAATAAACATCACTAAATACAGTTTGAGGCCCTACATGCTAGAGTTGCCATAGATCTATATTTTCTCCATTATCGAAGTTTCTAGTGTGCTTCAACTTTTTAGATTTGAGCTAGCAATAGTCTTCTCAATTCACTTCCTTACCTCTTCATGAAGCTTCTTCATTGTCTCCACCTTATATATCCTTATTCACTTCAAAACTAAGCTCTCCCTCATGAATTTTTGGGACTGAGTCCATAGGGATGTGAAGTATGTACCCATGGACTACTTGAAAAGGAGTAGTGCCAGTTGCCATGTAAGGAGATCGGTTGTAAGCAAACTCCACTTGTGATAATTTGAGATCTCAATCAAATATATTCTTACAAGTTTTGAGAGACTTAATTTGGAATTGTAAGTGTTCAATTTACACATTATTTATAACTGAAAATGATATATATAGCCCTTAGTGCTGTGTTTATGGAACCTACAATGGAGAGTAAAAATTAAATCAAGCATTTATTACCTTGATTATTGTGTGATTTTTTCTTATTTTCTCAAATATTTACCAATTATAAAAATGTATTAATTTCTTATATGTAGAGTGCAATACCAATATTGTTCGTGCCTCGTGCAAATCATAATAAAATGCTGGAATCCCTCTTTTTACGGAGTACATCCAGATTAATGCAGCTAAGGCAAAGCATTAATAAACGTAATTTATTTATCAAAAACAACTAATCTCAGCCACCTAAACAACTCATAAAATGTAACTGTGTAAGCATTGATAATTATGATAAACATAGAAAATTACATTATAAGATAATTTATACAAATGAAGCATCAACAGGTAGCAAATCTTTTTCTGGCAACCTTAGACCTATAACACCATACCTCAAATGCCTCAGTTAAGTCAGGATACTCAATATGTTGATTTTCCAACCATTCTGACAAAATCTCTGCTTGCTCCCCTGAAGGCAATGCTAGTATGGTTGAGACAAATGCAGATTCCAATGTCTGCCACACGTCACAATCGACTTTTGGCCTCGAACTAGCATCCTCCTCAGTGTCCGACGGAGCAGCATCGGTCATAGGCTTCATAACTCGTGCAAATGGAAGCCATAATTTTACCATTTGAAGCCTCTTTGAAGTTGGCAAAACAACATTTCCATAACCTACAGCTTCTAAAACTTTTGTGGCTACCTCAATCACCTTCAACTTCATCTCAAATGTTTCAAGTATGGAACTTGCTTTCTCGATAAGCTTGAGTACTATAGCAGAAACCTCCAACCAAAAATTTACCAAATCTCTCATCATTTCCAGTCTACTTGCAATTTGACATGCCCATGATATATCAAATATATATGATTGTAACAGCTTGAACTTTTCAGCTTTGAAAACCGATGCTTCGAGTTCATTCAATGAAGATCCTAGAAGAACATTAAATCTCGATAATAGTCTGTTAATACATTCAATCGCCTCAAACTTTACGTCACTACATGAGGTGACAAGTGGAGCATCATCATCCTCAGCAAGCATGTACTCTAGCTGATCTTGGGCAGAAGATTTGAGATCCCTCAAATATGGAGGTGGTGACGATGTTGCAAATCGAATGGTTGATACAAATATCCTCCAAATGGCAGGCTGATCAACCGATTGAAGGCGAGAAAGAATGGGATCTGCTGTAGGTCCAATGGCTGGTATAGTTTGTAAAATTTCCTCCTCGTCAGCCTCTTCCCAAGGAACAGCTTCCAAGTACTCTACAGCAGAAGATATTATTTTAGGGCACCCAAGCTCAACAGCCACTTTTAGGATGCCAAGAGTGTTTCCAACTCCATGCCAGCTTTCAGATATCGAGCTGTCAGAAACATAGAAAAGGCGTAGAAGAATGATATTGTAGTCAAAGTCAATTTCTTTGCAATAAACCTCAACGCAACTGCGTGCATCAATTATCTGACATATTGGCCAAGTGTCAGAGAGTCGGTCAGCAAAATACTTACTCTTCTCAACAAGGATGGTAGAGTGACAGTATAACCACTCATCACGACCTTCAAGAGTCCGCAACCTCACGACGACATCACTAGTTGGTCGGTCATTAAATTTGAATGAGGAACCAATTCCGTTATCCTGACATATGGCCATAATTATAATCAAATGAAAAAGTGAGTAAAGGAAATTTAGTACCAACCAAGCACAGATGGAGGTTCAACTTGATTTAAGATCTATGCAAAGTTCATCTGTAGATTGACTCAGAAAGTCAGAAATCTACTGAGCAGGTTAATCTAGATAAATTCTTAAAGTTTCATCTATGTTGGTTCAATGATTCAAACATAGGTTTAGTAATGTTAGGAAAATCAGTTACATGCTTCCAACTAATTTGTTTTCAATTAGTCAGAGTCTAGTTAGTAGAATCTCACGCTTTGTTACTGGTTAGGGGGCTAGATACTAGGTAGTGGTTTCCTATTTTTTTGTTATGTTAGTTTTATCAAAAGCCTTGAATTTATTTCCTTTATGCAGAATAGTATTCAATAAAAGTTAAGTTGCTCATATATAATCTCTTCCTCTTATTTACAAGTGCACTATAATGGTATCAAGATCCATTTGATCCCAGGGCTTGTAGGTGTCAAAATTGCGAGTGTTCATCCAGAAAATCTCTTCCAACAAATTTTCTCTTTCAATTCCTATCTTCAAAGGAGAAAACCATCAGTCATGGACAATTAAAATGAAAACATACTTAAAAGCCCAGAGTTTATGAGATATAATTAAGAGTGATATTGATCCTACCCCTCTTCACAATATCCATGAAGAAGGGGCCTGAAAGGCAAAGGCCCTTTTGTTTTTTCATTTGGCGGTGTAGGGAGAAATTTTTACAAGCAATATGTCTTGTGATTCTCCCAAAGAAGCATGGGAACTTAAGGAGAAGTGTGAGGGAAATGAACAAACAAAATTAATGCAAATTTTAAACCTCAAGAGGGAGTTTGAGATGGTGGAAATGGAGGAGTAAAAGAATATGGTATTAAGTTGATGTCCATTATTGATCAAATTAAATTCCATGGTAGAGAATTTGATAATAAAAGAATGGTGGATATATTGTTAGTTTATATCCCGGAAAAATGAGGCAAAATTTTTTCCCTTGATGAGAAAAAGATTTGTCAAAATTAAATCTTGCGGAGGTAAGCAACTCATTAGATATTGGGGATCAAAGGACTATGAGAAATGAAGATGGTGGAAACTATCTAAGAAGGCCTTATTAGCCAAGTCTAAGAGTAAACTGGTAAAGGTAAATTTCTGCACTGCACGAATTGTCACAAGGTTGATCATGGAGGGACAAATTGTTGGCATAAGGGAAAACCCAAGTGTTTCAAGTGTAAAAAAATTGGGCATAAGACAAGAAATTGTAAGTCCAAAGATGAAGAGCAAGGGGCCATGGCAGAAGTGGTTGTTGCTCATGGTTAGGCCATTAGGGTGACCTAGCTGGATCAGAAGTATTGTGCCTTATTATTCTTGGCATGCACAAAAAGAGATAGGAAATAAAAGTTCCTAGAAATAGTCTAATACTCTAATATCTGTGATCTGGATGAGTTTTCTCTTTAAAAATACGTTTGATTTAAGGAAGTCAGTGTGAATTTATATTACTACAGATTGACTGATTCACAATAATTGCCTCTCAATTGCATCTGGTTGTAATTGCTTCTGGTTATAATATTAGGCAACATGCTAAAAACATAACTCCTCTTTTTACGCTCTACGTAGGGTATATGGATTTTCCGAAATGTAGAATCAAAACAAGGAATGAGGGACATGGTGTGGAAGCAGGGTGTCATTGGAAAAATGGCCTATAATGTGATGAAGGCATGAAGCTCAAAAAAAAAAAAAAATAGAATTAGTTTGTTCCAATTGTTTGCTGGCTTTTTTAAAAAACAAAACCAAAACCGCATGCTTTTTCACAAAGAAATTTGTGATCAATTAATTTTGAAAGGAGTGAAAAGGTAAGTAAAACCTGATCACACATCAATAAATTATGATACGAGTAGAATTCAATAGAAACCAACACGTTCAATTGTCAAGACATGTTAGCCTGCATCCTGGTAGCAAGTCAATTGTCAAGGACTAATCAATATACAAGTATAAAAGTTGAGTTGTACAAATCAATTATTAGGGACTTCAAAGTCCAAGGATACATTCAGTCTAAATATTTGTTTGGCATCAAAGTTGTGGGCTTTGTTTATCAAAAACTCCACCGAATTATTATCAGCCAAAACAAGACCAAGAGAACAATTTAAAACACAAACCTGCCTAAAAAAATCGACGAACTCAAAGTCAGACTAAACTCTTTGATATTGATTGGTCAACAAGTTGATTGCATCATTTGTTATTGCTTACCAATGACCAGGCAAAAGAAAAAATCAGATCTCAGATTAGACACAAAGCCAGCAAACAGAATCCTCTCTTTTTGTGTTTTTTGCAAGCATTATTTGACAGATTACCCCAGCCATAATCAAAGCGTTATTCATAATAGAAGGGATTGACTGTATGGGCAACATGCATATTGCTTTTTCAAGTGCCAAATGGTCTTCTAAACTTAGACCGTAAATATCCTTTTTAACTCCTTCCATTCAATTCATCTGCCTAAAATCCCCATCAGTATGTGAAATTTTCCACCTTCCTTGATACACTTGCACTATAATGATACTAGCTTTCTATGCACGCTTTGCGTGCGATGGTAATTTTAATACATTTCTTAATCTGTCTAAACAAACTTTATATAATTTTTAAAATTTTCCTTTCATTTGTTCATCCAACGACAATGAACAAAAGAAATGTTTTATTTACCATATTCTATTGGTTATCAAATTTCTACGATAATCAAAATGTATTTTTTTGATGAAATATATCAATATGGATATCTATTTATAGAGAATTTAAAAATATTAATTTTGAAAATTTTGTTTTATTTTTTTGAATTTTATATTTTGTACTATTTTCATTTAAAAAATTTCAAAAATTGTAACAACCTTCCTTAATAATTAGGGGGTGATACAAATTGAGATTTTAGAAAGTTTTGAAGGGTAAGATGGACATTTCGAGGGGGACACCATGGCTCCCCCTTGGCTTATATAATAGAGATCAAGAGCCAATTGATCCCAGGGCTTGTAGGTGTAAAATGTGTGTGTTCATCCAGAAAATTTCTTCCAAAAAATTTTCTCTTTCAATTCCTATCTTCAAAGGAGAAAACCATCAGTCATGGACAATTAAAATGAAAACATAATTAAAAGCCCAGAGTTTATGAGATATAATTAAGAGTGATATTGATCCTACATTCCTACGGTCCTACCCCTCTTCCACAATATAGTTAAGGGTTATTTTTTAGTGGGATCCTGTCTGGCTCAATATGACAAGAAATTGTAAGTCCAAAGATGAAGAGCAAGGGACCATGGCACAAGTGGTTGTTGCTCATGGTTAGGGTGACCTAGCTGGATCAGAAGTATTGTGCCTTAACCAGTTATCCTTGGCATGCACAAAAAGAGAAAGGAAATAAAAGTTCCTAGAAATGGTTTAATATCTGTGATCTGGATGAGTTTTCTCTTTAAAAATACTTTTGATTTAAGGAAGTCAGTGAATTTATATTACTACAGATTGACTGATTCACAATGATTGCCTCTCAATTGCATCTGGTTGTAATTGCTTCTGGTTATAATATTAGGCCAGACAGGATCCCACTAAAAAATAACCCTTAACGAAATGTACTATCAAGTACGTTGCAGCTTCTCTAGTTCAAAGATGTGAAAACTTACAAGAAATACTTAATAAAATGTTAATTGTGCATATTAAGTACAAATCATGGATAGAGACATAGAGTTCCCACTTTCCAAGCCCAGCTGCCCAGGTTCAAAATTTATCAAGCAAACCAACGATAAGCCAAACTCAAGCTTATTAATGATCCCTACTCCCCTAATGTTGACAATTTTCTTGCAGTTAAACAGTCCGACAGGGAAAACAACTCAACAAATGTTTACTTAAAAGACAATTTCAACATCCTATTTTTCCATACAACTTGCATAGAGAAGACAATTAACAGTAAAACAAAAAACAAAGGGAGAGAGAGAATGCAATAAGATCTGCATCATTAGTTCTGCCATCTAACATGAATACTTACAGGCTTATCCATTCAACTCATAAGCCACTCTTGGTCTGAAACACTCAATCATTGCACCTACAAATTCAGATAACAGTAAGGGTGAGCTTCAGTATCTGTTAATTTGTGCGCAAAGGAAGAAGAAGACAGATTTTTACTCCATCATTGCTCTCTGATCTGAGGTCCGGACTTAGGACCAAAGAGTTTTATTTATGCGGTAATTAGCATATTACAAAGACTAGTAAGAGAGAGAGAACACTTATCTCTATGTAGTATGTACAGAACACGTATTTGTATTATTCCAGCATAATCAAGGTCTAACACTAATACAAACTAACGCGTTAATTTGCGAATGTATGCCCCTTGTAAGAATGACTTCCAAACAATGGATGGAGAAATGACATTAATTTTGAAAGAAGTGATAAAGGTAAGCAAAACCTGATCACACAGCAATAAATTATGATACAAGGGAGTAGAATTCAATAGAAACCAACATGATCAATTTTCAAGATATCTTAGCCTGAATCCTGGTAGCAAGTCAATTGTCAAGGACCTAGGTTGCACCGAGACGGGGACGGGGACGGAATACAGCAAAATCCAAAATTACAAAAACGGGTACGACTTGGGGACGGCAAACTACTGCAAAGTCCAAGGATACATTCAGTCTAAATATTTATTTGGCATAACAGTTGTGGGTTTGTTTAACAAAAACTCCATCGAGTTATTATCAGCCAAAACAAGACCAAGAGAACAATATAAAACACAAACATGCCTGAAAAAATAGATGGAACTCAAACTCAAAATAAACACAAGCATATGAAGGACAAATTGGATAAGATATATAGTTAAACTCTTTGATATTGATCGGTCAACAAGTTGATTGCAACATTTGGTATTGCTTACCACTGACCAGGCAAAAGAAAAAAAATCAGATCTCAGATTAAACACAGAGCCAGCAAACAGAATCATCTCTTTTTTTTAAAATTCTATCTAAGCAAGGGAGTGATTAAATTCAGTAAAAAGAGAATTTGAGAACAATTTAACAAATGGGAAATTGCTTCATCATGGCAAAGATCTAAGCACTAATTTTCCTTCTGTAATTGAATTCGATAGCAACACCATTTTCATTACACGAAATCTCCATTCTCTAAACCTAGATTCTTGTAAACAACGAATTGATTATAATTACAATTTTGCGACTTACTAACAGCTCAAATCAACAACTGTAGATAGAATCTGCATTTTACAATGAGCAAATTTCTTCTTGTAAAATCAAAGTGCAAATTTTTACCAACAAATTTGACCCATAACAGTGACAAATAACAGCTTAGCTTAAAATTAAAACATAAGGCATTAAGAATATGAAAGAGATGCAACAAATTCGCAAGTTTACCTTACAAAGTTACAATACTGAGCATTGCACAATTTGCTACTGGCCTGCTATGCCCATCGATTACTGAATGTTGAAGGAGAGTTATTTTAACTAGTGCTGTCAGATTGGGTCAGAACTGATTTAACTGAACTGAACTAACTGAAACTGAACTGTTGTCAACTGAAAAATATCAAACTGAACTGGACTGAACTGAATCTGAGATCAACTGAAACTGAAGTTAACTGCTAAATATTTGAAAATAACTGAACTGAACTGAAAATCGGGTATCTGAAAATAACTGAACTGAACTGAAACTGAATTGAAAAGAGGATAACTAAAGCTAACTGAAACTTAACTGAAAAGATTATAACTGGATCTAACTAAAGCTAAAAATGACTTGAAACTAATTTAATTTGAATATTACTAAACTAAATAAAAAATGATACAATATTATCCGAACTGTGTTGAACACTACAAGAAAATGCTAAATTACCTACCGCCATAAGTGGTAGGAAAGTAGAAAAATCGGTCGGAAATCATGTTTTCGACCGATTTTCGGTCGGTATTGAGCGGTAGGAAATATGTTGGTCACTAATTGTATATTTCCGACTACCGCATTTTACAACATTTCCTAACGACCTTTAGCGGTAGGTAATTTCCTACCGAAAAATAAAAAATATTGGTAGGTGATTTGCTACCGCAGTTCTCAACATTTCCGAACAAAAATGCGGTAGGTTATTTCCTACTGGAAATATGGGTAGGTGATTTGCGACCGATTTTACACATTTGCATGCGACCGACTAGCGGTAGGAAATTTCCTACTGAATGTCTATCTTAAGGCTGGTTTGGAGTTACAAAATTATAATCTCAAATGTACTGAACTAAAGCTAACCGAAAAAAAAAAAAACTGTAACCAAAACTGAACTGAACTGTCGATATTTTGAACTGAACTGAATTGCACCCGTTCGAATTTTTAACTGATTGGTTAAACTGAACAATTAACTGAAACTGAACTGAACTGAAATATGTCCGTACAAAAACTGAACTGAACTGAACTGAAATCAAAAATAACTTAACTGAACTGGAAAAAAAATTATCTAAAATTAACTGATCCGAAAAGACCCAAACTGATTGGTTAAAACCAAAACTGAACTGTTGACCTGAATTGACAGTGCTAATTTTAACCGTAATACTCATTCCTTTCGGAAAGGATGTTAGGGGTTGCTCGATATTTTAAAATGTGCAAATTAAAATTATCTAGAACGAGCAATAAAACAACTTTGAATGCACATACCCATACCTGCATCCGGGTGCGTAGACTGACGACCCATTGTATGAATTTGGTTTGTTTGTCGTGGTGTTGTGTGGGTAAATAGTGGATTTGGGTAGAGGTGTTCATTTTTTATTGTTGGGTCGGGTCCGATTCGAAAATTTGAATATCAAACCATAGATTTTTTTTTTATCCAAATCCATTCCAAAAATTATCCGAAAATCCAGCTAAAAAACCGGATATCCTAATTCGAATTTTGTAAACGTATTTATTTTATTAAAAAAAAAAAACCGAATTTTCATAGGAAAATCGGATAATTTGATTTTATATTTAGGTTATCCGATTTTAAATTCAGATAATTTGGTTTTAAATTCGGATATCCGATTTTAAATTTCAAAAAATCAAATCAAATCAAATATCCAATTATTTGGATCAGAAATTCAAATTCAGAAAATTATACACCCTAGCTAGTTGTGGGTAATGAATTTAGATTCCGATGAGGGTTATTGAAAACAAATCATCATAATTGACATATCTTCTTCTTGTAATATATAGTGGTTATTGAAATACAATGGAATGAAGAATAATCAAGGCTATAGATGAATAATATCTTTTTAAAAGATAAAATGAATTTTTATATTTTTTTAACTATTAAATACTTGGTAACTTGCTCCTATAAGAGGGGTAAACTTAACTCAAAATTGATTTGAGTACTCAATTTGCAACTTTTGAAAGTTGAGTACCTAAATTGCTCCCTCCGTATCAGTTTATTTACAATAAATAAGTTGGCACGATTCTCTATGAACTTTTTGATAAGATAAGGTTAGGACAATGTTGAAGGGTAAAGTAAGAGAGACAAAAAATGATGTGTAAAGTATCGTTAGCTTGGAGAATGTATACGATTTAAAACCATACCCTCTTAAATCATATAAATTCTCCAAGCTAACATTAAGATACCAAACAACTATAAAATGTGACACTTCTTGTTATCATTTCCACTCCTTATCAAATTTCTTTCCATTATATTTATGTTAATCATACCAAACAGCACCTTAATGTACAAATTAGTAATAGATTCTATTGACATCAACATTGCAGAATATAAGATACTTTAATGCTCTCTTGTTCGGCATGGTGGTGGACTGGTGGTGAGTTATCTTGTACTGGTGGGTCTACTGCAGCACAGTGGTGGTGTTGTTGGTGGGTCTATTATTGCAGCATGGTTGTGATGGTGGGGTATGTCATCGGGTTATAAATTAGTTTTAGTTGTAGTGTTGGGTTTACTGTTAATTGTTGGTTAAGTTGTATTATAGATTATTAATGTCAAAAACTCAATTAATCAAGGTCAAATCGGTTAATAATTTTTCAAAGAAAATGTTTTACCTCAAAATAAACAAAGCCTTCGTGGTAGAGGCATGCTTTGGGGGGATGATAACCCGGGTTCAATCCTCACCATACCCCTAGCTCCATCTCCAAAGATATTTTTTCTGAGATAAAAAGTAAGGAGTGTTTGGTATGAGATTAATAAATGTAATGGATTGGAAACAATAAAGAAGGCAAAGGGTAATACACCCTTACTAGTTGTTTGATATCACTAAGGAAACGTATATGGTAAGCATTCAAAAATGGTAATTGTTTCCACTAGATTTAGAAAGTTAACAATGTAAGGGAATATGTTTCCCGTACAAATTTGTTTTTGTTTCCAACAACCCATAGTAAACACAAGGTAATAGTATTGTTTTGTGATTACTTTTCCTATGCTAATATTTTTGTATACTAAATAACCCCTAAAGTCTTATGTGGATCCTATATGTATACCTTTGTTGGTTTTAATATATATATATATAATAAACAATAGTACCAAATTATTTCTAGTAGCAATGTTAGTTTTTTCCTGGTTAAAAATACATGTTTTGACAAGGTCAATTGCCAAATACTAATACTAAGTATAAGTAATGTGACTATATATGATTAGAGTGTAGCTATTGAGACTTTAGAGTTGTTCTTAGCTTACTCACCAAAAGTACCTACTTCACCCACGCCACCGTCATCTCCCAAACAACCCACACCACCATCATCACCTACAAAACCTACATCACTGTCATCACTCAAACAACCCACAACACCACCGTCACCCAAAAAATCCACACCACCACTGTGACGACCCGACTCGCTTAAACTGGCGCGGAAGAAACCGACAAGTCGAATAGTCAGTTTTAACAAACTAAATTACTTAAAAATTAAAACAAAACCTCAAATTTCATATATGCTAAATCCAAAAGTACAACACCCACAAGATTGTACATATCTAAACCCAAATGTCAATATCACTACTACTAACAACATTAACTCCAAATAAATGTCAAAGTTAGAAATTACATATATCACTACTAAAGTCTAATACCAGAATCGTAAAACAACAAAACGAATACTAAATAGCATCGGCACTCGCCCAACCCAAAGCTAAGCAAGAACCTCATCATCAGAATTACCTGAAAAATATACAACAGTCCACCGTCAGTGGCGAGTAACATAACAGTCCCACCCTAACGGGGATACTCATGGACATAGCATAAAACAAGCAACCAAATCAAACATACAACATACGAATCAAATCAAGTAATCATGCTGACTCGACTAACCTCAACCAACAACTAACATATCTTTAAACTTTGGCGCAATCATTTACATACTAGACCGGACTATGCACGTACGAACGCATCTTACGCGATCGAACTTTCTACTATGCCAAGATTGAGAATCTTACTCCCAACCCCATGAAACCCATCTTACGGGAAATCCATATCCGAAGACGACATAGTAAGACCACCAGCTATCCCAATACCGCGGATAGGATAGGGGCAACGTCTTAACCCAATTCTTAGAATCTTACTCTAAGATTTAGGCGTCTAATAGTAAAATCAAGCAAATCTTAACTTCAATTTACATTCTTAGTTAATTCTTAAGTTGCATCTTACGCCTTGACTCAAGAATAACATGTAATTCATTCCATCTTAGAACCTCAAATACCATTCCTTAACTTTCTTAAACTTCTCTTTAATTATCTTTAACTTTCTTTAATTTCCAAGACTCGACCAAGAACCATAAAGTACTACCAAGACTCATAAAGAACCTATAAAGCACTCATAAAGAACTCAATCAAGATTCAAGAACTCAATCAAGAAACCATCCAAAAGCATATCATCAAAACTCATGCATATCATGACATATTTTCATCAACTTTTAAACATCAAAATTTCACGAAACTTGAACATGATCATCATCAAACATGGAATTATTAGATCATCAAAGAATACATTAAATCATGGCAAGAATAACATAAAAATATCACCCCCAAATCAGCCCCTAATTCACGCATGAAATAGAGTACAAAACAATAATTTCGGTTCAATCTAATCACTTATTCTACCCTATGAATCATAGTATTCCTATTAGGATTTGGATAGCATGTTACCTTAATGAAGAATTAAGCAAATATCACATAAAACTTGCTGCTCGGAAAAGTATTCACACGGCCCAAAACAATCACGAACACCGCACGAACAACACAACACTACCACACGGCCAGACCACAAACCACCGTGCACCACCGTTACTCCACCACGAACACAGCCACCACG
This sequence comes from Salicornia ramosissima, assembly GCA_951394345.1. NCBI lineage: Eukaryota > Viridiplantae > Streptophyta > Magnoliopsida > Caryophyllales > Amaranthaceae > Salicornia > Salicornia ramosissima. The sequence continues at coordinate 43,120,591 of OX596237.1, read as the reverse complement.
AACACGACCTTGCTGCACGGTTCACCACACAAACCACCACTTGCACACGGCTTCCACACAACCCACTCGAACAAGACCCAAAAACAAAACCCGAACAAGAATTCTTGATTGAAAACTATTAAGATTATAGTGTTTAAAGTTACTTAAAGATCAATGAATGTTGAATCTTTAAGTTTGGGTTTGGAATTGATGATGAACAACAAATGGGATTGTTGATGCCAAAAATGGCGTGTGATGATGATGGCAAATGGAGAGTGTTTGGTTTTTTAATTTGGTGAGCAAGTGTGTTTAAGATGGCAAAAATGAATCATAAGCCTTACTAACCCTTCTATTTATAGAAGTAGTCTAATTAAGGTGTGAACATGAGGCAAGTGGCAAACTTGCCATATAACAAGGGGGGGGGGGGCGGCTATGGCTTGCAAATGGGCCAAAATTGGGCTAATTGCACTCATGCGTGACTAATCATGCTTAAATCGCATTTTGCCCAAAAATATTAATTAACTAATTAGAAACTTAAATAATAAAAATTCTAATTAATTAAATAATAATAAAATAAATAATAATCAACCAAAAATAAAATAAATCGAATTTAATCGAAATTATTCACATAAAATAAAATAAATAGTCCAAAATAAATTTTGGACCATACATAAATCACATAATCAACAAATAAATCGGTGACAGAAATACCGATAAATCTGGGTCGTTACAACCCATCACCAAGGAATTCACCACACAAACCTGCTGAAAAACCTCAACAAGAACAAATTCCTTCATCTCCTTCCAAAACTGGAAATCTTCAATAAAATCCAACACCCTTAACCACCAACCTACCACCAGCACCAACTGGGGGAAACATAGGAGAAATCTCTGAGCAAAGTTCTTGTTGTTCCATTTCTTGAACTAGTAGTTACTGGTTCCAAGAGGGGTCACCTTCGGCTACTGGGAGACTTTAGAGGAGATTCACCCGATCTTCTTTGAAGAAGGAAGATACGCCTGAGGTATCTAAGGATATGTCTATTGGCCTGGTCTTGTCAGGGGAACCATAAGGAAAGGAGGCTCATCCAGACCTCCTCATGCTTCAAAAGGTAAGTCTTTTGAACCAACCTCTACTGGCTCCACGAACCGTTCTTCTTGGTTTTACTATTGAGGAAGGATATTTAGACATACCTGCACTTGGTGAATTTAAGGATTTATTGGAATTTTAAGGGTGGATTGATATGTTTAATATAGATGATGATACTTGTGTCAAGGGAGTCAGGGGTTTTTATGTGAATTTGCAACAACTGGCTGACACTTCTCTTGGGTATGTGGTGAATGAAACTGAGATTAGTGTGTCGGTTTCCTTTTTGTCTGTTTTGCTGAATGTTCCTTGTGATGGGTTTGATAAGTATTTTGGAGATGGTTGGCCTGCTTTAACAGGGGTCACTACTGATGAAATTTATGAGTTTATGTTTGGGGCTAAGTTGACAAAGAAGTCAACTTATAAGACTGTCAATCTGTAGGAACCAATTATGTTGGTTCTTCATTCTCTGTTCAATAAGTTGATAATTCCTAGGGCTTAGGGTAGGGGAGTTTTAAGATTCATGGAAATGGTTCTGATGTATCTAATGGTGATGAAGAAGATCTAAATCAACCTCCCATCCATAATTCTAGCCCACATGATGCACTGTTTCCAGTCCTCACATCATTCTCTCCCATATGGTTCTCTGATCACCTTTGTTCTTCATCAACACCTACTCCACCTTACTGGTGACATAATTCCCATCCAAATCATCACCAAAACAATTTTGAAACAAAAGGGCTTGGATGTGGATCATGATGAACTTAGGTTCACAATGGAACCAGAGGATGATGATCCCAAGCTTGCCAAGAAGAAGAAGAAGAAGAAGAAGACAGCAGGAGCCAGCTCTAATAGTGATTTGATGAAGAGGTTGGACAATCAGGATGCAACCTTGAACAAAATGATGGACTTGCTACAGGGGGTTCTCTAATAGCCACCAGAAGAAGATTTCCTCCCTGGAGAAAGAGTTGGTTGCAGTAAATAAGGCCAAAATTCCCGATGCTGCTGGTTCCACCAAAGAAGAGTCTGATGAAGACGAGAATGAGGATGATGCTGATTCTTCATAGAAAAAGAAAGCTGGCTCGGAGGATCGGGAAGAGGATTAGGACGAGGACGAGGATGAGGATGATGAGGATGAATGATGACTTTGTCTTTATTTGTGGCCCCCAACCAAAATTTCTAAACTATTAATAATTGTTTCTGTTACATTGTTACCCTCAATCCCTAAACAATTTGGTTTGTATGTTTTTGGATTATGTTTTCTTAGCCATGTTGTATGTGTGTGGAAAGTTTCTTAACTTTTAATTTATGGATTGTGAATTGATTAACTAACTATGTTTTGCAGCATGGTCCCCTGATTGATGGTTTATACCATTACTTGGATTGATACTAGGGCTGCTCAAAGTGATCTGATCCGAGCGATCCGATCCGCGATCCGACTGATCCGATCCAAAAAAACGGATATTTTTAATTTAAAATAATTTCGGATATTCGATCCAAACTATACGAAAAAATTTTGGATCGGGTACTGATCATGAAATTTGGATTTTCAGTTATCCGATCCGATCCGAAAAATTATGGGCTTTTTTTTGGGCCTTTTTCCCTTGTGTGTTCACTGTATTGTATTTGTGACTGTGTGTTGAGGAGTGAGGACCGCTGATTGTTCTTTACTTGGGTTTGTTCTTTCTCAGTTTCATTCTCACCCTCACTAGTCACAACTTCACTTCTCTCAATAACCATAATTTCCATTTTCGCACACAGCCGCCGCCGTCCTCAGTCCTCACGGTTCTCTCTACCCTCTGCCGGTTGCCAGCTCAATCTGCCGCCGTCTTCACTTCTCAGTTGTCACTCCTCTCTTCGACGTCCTCAACATCTCCTCTCACAAATGACAATGAGTATTTGCTTAATTATATATTTGTTTCGTTTTTTTCGATTTAGATGTTAGATCTGCTGATTTTGAATTATTTATATATATATATGCAAATTTAATTTTTTTTATATATAAATGTGTTGATTTTCGTTATATATGTATTTTTTGATTTTTTTTTTAGATATATATGTTGAATGTTGTGTACGAATTTTTTTTATATAAATTTGGTGATTTCTATTTTTTCGGTTTATATAGTTTATTTCTTTCTATTTATATGCTTAATTTACATGCTTGTTTCAATTTAGATGAATAAGTTGATTTTATGTATTCTTGCTGATTATATATGCTAGTTTTTCTCATGTATTCTTGCTTATATATTTTTTTGTTCTTTCACTCTTTCTAGTATTTTTACAAGAAGCAATGATATCGAAAAGTTAAGTGAATCATCGGATAGTGATGTAGAAAGTGTGAAGGAAGTAGAAAAGGAGACTTTTCCTTCATCAAAGAAACGAAAAGGGACTCCTTCATCTTCAAACATCAATGAAAAGGCTCAAAAGCCACCAGTTCCCCCCTAATGTAAGTGCTTATCGTCAAAACAAGAAAAAATCAACATATTAGGCTCATTATGATCTTGATCCTTCTAATTCCCATGTGGCTATATGTAAGTATTGTTCTAGATTTATTGGTTGTGATCCAAAGAAAGGGACTATACACCTTTGAAAAATCATGTTCGAAGATGCCAAAAATTCCCTTCTAATATGGATAGAAAGAAAAAACTAATTAAGTTTGAATCTAAAATAATTAAGAAAGAAGATGGCACAACTAAATGTGTTAATGTTCCAACATTGTGGGAATTTGAACAAGAAAGCTAGTGCTAGAAGGGCTCTTGCTAGGGATGATTATTGCGGATGAATTGTCTTTTATGTTTGTAGAGTGTGAGGGATTTCGTTTTTTTTTGCTAGGAATTGAATCCAAGATTTGGTGTTCCTTCACGTTCTACTATAGCAAGAGATTGTTACAAGTTGTTCAATGAGGCAAGAAAAAATTTAAAAGACTTTTTTAAACAATTGATGACCTCTAGGGTATGTCTTACTACTGATACATGGACTTCTGGTCAAAATTTGAGTTACATGTATCTCAATGCACACTTTATTGATGATGATTAGAAATTGCATAAAAGAATAATCAATTTTTGTCAAATTCCTGGTCATAGTGGGGAACTCATTGGGAAAGTAGTTGATAAATGTTTGACTACATGGGGAATTAAAAGAATAATGACTGCAACTGTTGATATGCTAGCGCAAATGATGTAGCTATTCAATATTTGAAAAGGAGAATGAATCATCATAATGTGTTGAATGGAGATTATTTACATAAAAGATGTGCAACGAAACTCATCATATATTGAATTTGGTAGTTAGAGATGGATTAAAAGATGTTGATGATTCCATTTTGAAAATTCGTGGTACCGTAAGATATGTTAGATCTTCTTCAGCTAGACTTGAAAAGTTTAAATAAAGCTTGTGCAATTGAAGAGAGTTTAAACACTAAAAATCCTGTCTGTTTGGATATTGAAACAAGATGGAATTCAACTTATTTGATGCTTGAGTCTGCTATTAAATTCAAAAATGCCTTTACTAACTTGCATTCCAAGGATAGTGCATATGTGAGAGAACTTAGAAAATGTGGTGGTATTCCTGAAGAGGATGATTGGAATAGAGTTGATGTGTTTTTGCCTTTTTTGAAAATATTCTATGATGCATGGTACTTTGATATTGTTGGGATATCTCGTTATGTGACGGCTAATAATTATGTGTTTGATGCTTTTGGTTCTGGTAAGATGATTTCTAAATATTGTCTAAGTGAGGATGAAAGCATTAAGAATATGGCTAAACAAATGAAGTTGAAACATGACAAGTATTGGAGAAATGTCAATAACCTTAATATTTTAATGTTTATTCACAACAAAAAAATAAGCTTCGGCCGACCGCATTTTACCGACCGTTAACGGTCGGTATTTAAACTTACCGACCGTCTTCGGTCGGAAAAATGCGGTCGGTGTATAATTAGTTGGAAAAAATTTTTCACCGACCGACCCTCCGTCAGAAACATTTTACCGACCGCTTACCGACCGTTGACCGACTAAATAAAAAAAAATTAAGAAAATATTATGGAGGTATTTTCCGACCGCCTGGCGGTCGGCATTACTAACCGATATGGCGTCGGTCGGTAATACCGACCGCCAGGCGGTCGGAAAATACCTCCATAATAATTTTTAAAAAAAATTATGGAGGTATTTTCCGACCGCCTAGCGGTCGGCATTACCAACCGATATGGCGTCGGTCGGTAATACCGACCGCCAGGCAGTCGGAAAATACCTCCTTCCAGCCATTTTTTTATTTGGCGCTTAATAATTTACCGACCGTGTGTCGGTCGGTATAGTATATTAATTTTCGCGGTTTTTTAATTTTAATATTTGTCATTTTTCACGATTTTTTCTTTCTGGATACCGACCGTTTTTCGGTCGGCAAATTGTTATGTCTTTTTTCCCATTACATTAAATAACAAAAAACCTTTATAAAAGAAATTAAATTATTTATTAATGAAAAACATATTAAATATACGAAATAATACACAAAAATTTGTAATACATATTACAGTTTCCAAAAACGTAAACTATAATAAACCGATATATAACAAACAACTACACTACGAAGGCTCCAGAACCGCCAGAACCGTCTGTGTGATCGTCGGGGGGTCGTCGGTAAATGGAAGACTGATCGCCGAATTGCCTCATGAAAGCGTCCATTTGTGCCTTCATCTGCTCGAGGTACTCCGCTTGCTTCTTTTGATCCTCCTCCAGACGATGCTGATGCTCCTCCCGTTGGCGGTCTCGCTCCTCCAGACGGCGCTCTCTCTCCTCTAACTGCGTCCTCGCACGCTCGGACTCCTCCAAATGTTCGGTCATCTTTGCCAGTTGAGCGGACACTGATGGAGAGTAGGCAGATCCAACGTGCCACCGCGAGGTTCTCTCATAATAGAGAGAAGCTCCGTCTTTGGCGAACCCTAGATACTCGCCCTTCCGGAAGCCACCAACCGTATCAAAGAAGACCTGGTTGGGATCCATCTCCGAGCCACTAGCCTGAGACTCCGAAAGGTTATGGTTATATTGTTCCTGCAAATTATGGGCGGAGTTAGTTCAAACAATTCAAAATAAAAGAACAATAAAGTTGACATTATGAATAAAAGAACACTTGTCATTTTAGACTATTTGTTTTGGAACAAAACTAAATAGGCCATTTTAGACTATTTCATTCCCAACTTCGCACCGATCAACGTAGATCATGTTTTAAGGGTTAATTCACAACTCATAACATTATTATAGATATTCTATCACTTATTTGCATGTTTTCGGGAAAGTTTAGAGGATTTTGGAACAAAAACAAACTAAGTAGGCCATTTTTGGCTCGTTTTGGTGTTTTCATTCCCAGATTCGCACCGATCAACGTAGATCATGTTTTAATGGTTAATTCACATCTCATAACATTATTATAGACATTCTATCACTTATTTGCATGTTTTTGGGAAAGTTTGGAGGGTTTTGAAGCCGGAATTGAAGCCGAAATTCCGCTCTAAACATTCTATCACTTACATTCTATCACTTACATTCTATCACTTATTGAAAATAATCAAAAAACAATCCTATTCGTACTCTTCGGCTTTGAAGCTGGAATTCCGCTCTAAACATCAATTGCAAATAATAAAAAATCAATCCTATTCGTACTCTTCGGCTTTGAAGCCGGAATTCCGCTCTAAACATCAATTGCAAATAATAAAAAATCAATCTTATTCGTACTCTTCGGCTTTGAAGCCGGAATTCCGCTCTAAAAATCAAATGCATAGTAAAGAAGAAAACATTACCATCACTTGCTTGGCCTTATCGCTAATCGCGACCGGATCCTTCCCTGGTTGCTTCTTGAAGTGAGTATCGAGGAAGAGATCCGCAGCATCAGGGAGCTTCCCTCCTTTCGCCTTAGACAACACAAACAAATGCGTAAGGGTAGGATATATATAATCAAATGTGCATTAATTATAATAATTTAATGAAATATGTCGACTAACCAATTGCTTAGCTCGCTGAGTGGTGGAGACGGATCCCGCACAGTGAGAGGCCTGGGCCTTACCACTAGCGTCGCCGCCTCTCCTGTTTGCCTTCGCTCGAGCCGACCTTTCCTTGAATACCTTGTCATCGAGCCTACCCTTCATTGCCTGGTACATCTCATCACCAAGCCAATTTGGTCGGTTTTTCCGCTTGTGCACTGTGTCATTGAATATGTCCTTCAGGCGTAATCACACCTTGGTATCATACGCATCCCGCACAGTGCCCTCGAGCTCAGGCCTCCAAGTGTACTGTTTCTGCATGACCAAAGACAATCAAATATGTTAATGTAAGAGATTATATTTAAAAACAAGCAGTATAAAATTACCTAATTCGTCTTACTGACCTTCCACATGTTCCACCAATGTACCTTGGTCGCCTGATCTACCTCAGTGTAGTTCTTCCAAGGCTGATGGAAGTAGGACTTGATCACGTGTGTTATTGATCGAACAATAGCGCCCTTGTCAAACCTTGCACACAAAACATAGTAAGATTAAACAACATATGAATACAACTTAATTTCAATAGTGAAAACATTAAAAACTTACATAAAAACTCACCATAGGCCATCGGGGTCCAATTCTCGAATCCCAGCTGTGGATGTAGAAGCTTCTCCCTGATCCTCGTCTCCACCCTCTGTAACGACCCGACTTTTTGGACATGTCGATTGACGAAGGGAAATCGACAAACGGATCATTACTTAAGCAATTAAACTATAAATGAAATTAATTATTCAAAACTAAACATCTTTTATTAAATAAATAAACTAAAACTCCAAAGGTCTACATAGGTCGAACTTAAATTACATGAGTTAAATAAAATCCATCCCAACAGGCTGGGATAATCTAAGTTGCATAGAAATATTATTAAATAACTTAAAAAAACAAAGGCTAAACTACAGGTCTCTGCTGCACAAAGCCCAACCCAGCGGAAGCCCGATTTAAGCAGCTGCATCGTCACCTGAAACTGGGGGGGGTCCACCGTCAGTGGCGAGTAACTAGGCTGTCCCATTTAAGTAAGGGACCGCTAAACACATAATAGCATAGGATAACACACGAAAAACATGCCAGCAAATAATATTCTAAACACATGTACATACAAGGTACGTATAAAAATACGTACAAAAATACGTATAAGAATACGTATACAATACGTATAATAATACCTGCAAAATACGGTTAGAAATACATACGCAATACGTATAAAAGTACGTATACAATACGTATAACAATACCTGCAAAATACGGTTAGAGATACGTACCAAAATACTTATACAATACAAGCATACATACGAAATACATTTATACATGCATACATTCCAGAGTTATACATATACAGACATACACAGCGGAAGACTTATACCAATCATAATACATTACGTCTAATACTGAACTTATACTACATACGATCTTATACCTTAATTATCATATTGAACCTTACTTTATCTTAACTTCGTAATCATGACATATCGTTCATCTTAACTTTGTAATCATACTATATCATTCATCTTAACTTTATAATCATATCATATCATTCATCTTAACTTTATAATCATATCATATCATCTTTATCTTTTAACGGACCGGTCACTATAACTCGTTGTGGATCCCGTGTGCACCACAACTTTCCTAAAACATGCCGGGGTGAACTCGTGTATTCAACCCGTAGTGGATCCCGTGTGCACCACTAAGCCTAAGCTATGGCCATAACCCCTAAATAGCAGCTCGTGTACTACTACTTAGACGACTACATATTCTAGAACCAAGAACTGCGCGGGGGAACTCGTGTGTTCGTCCCATGGAGCAGTGGCATCGACTTAACCCAATCCGACGACTCGTGTATCATCGAACGGGCGTCCTTATCTTATCTTATATTTCATATCTTAAATCTTATCTTATATCTTCTTAAGTCGGGAAATACTAGGTGGCCGTAATCGGAAATGAAATGTTCAAAATCCCAGGAAAGAGAGGTGCGGCACGTATATTGGCTACCTTAAATACCAAGTCTTTCCTAGCCAGAGATCGAAACAATTCAAATTCCTTTTACTCTGTTTCCTTTCTTTCCCTTTTTAATATCTTATCATATCTTATTATAACTTATCCTTACTGATTTCTTAATAATAATAATAATAATAATAATAATAATAATAATAATAATCATAATAATATTAGTCGTAATACTAATAACAATAATTATAATATTACTAATAATAACCGTAATAGTAATAATAATAAATATTAATAACAATAATCTTTTAATCCTTAATATTGTTATATAACCCATTCCTTAGTCATATTATTATTTCCCTTCATATTACAACTTATCCCTGATAATAAGACTTATGATTCCTAAAATTTAACTATCTATAATCTTATAAAAATAATAACATGACACTCGACATTTTAGGAATAATATAACAATTACGTAAATTCATCAATTAATCATATAATTAATTCAATAAATCATATAAAGTAACATTTAACATCATCAATTACTCAAAACATGATAAAAATCCTATTTTTTTCATAATTTGACTCACTCGAAAACTTCATGAACAACAATACCAAAAATTACATCTTTAATTAATTAAATACAATTATCAATGGTTAGCAATTAAACTTAATAATATTAATTTAAAGATCATACTTTAAACATTAAAATTATCAAGATTAGATTCAAGAATTCAATGATAACATGTTTTAATAATTTAATCACACTATTTTACACAATCTGATTTTAAAGAATTAAATTAGGAACGTCCGTTTAAAGGTCTCTAATAATCTGGAAATTTTGATGGGAGTTAAACATGAGTTCAAGGTTTAATGTGCATAAATTTCGTCCAAAAATAACGGCGTTTACTATTTTTAAGTGATTTTATAACTAACAAATCAGATTAGTCTGAAATCAGTTTCATATTTTTCTGCCATAGCAAACGAACTTTAAAAATTACGAAAATTAACACAAGATGTCAAACATTATTACGGACTTCCACCTAAAATTTCGTAGCCATCCGAATTGATTAAGTTCTTTAAATAATTCGTAAACCGAATCTGGACAGTTTTACCGGTTTGAAAAATTAAATTGTTTCAAGCAAGAGAAGGACGAATTTCGCCATGAAATAAATCTTGATTAAAGATCAAACAGTAAAGAAGCTCCTAAAATTATTCCAAGACACTCGACATTTTAGAACAACAAGAAAAAAATTAATTCTTTTTAATTCAAGACTTTAATATAGCAATTAAATAATCAAGATTAACAATAATAATTCAAGAAAATACATGAAATAAATCAAGAAACATTCATGAACAAATTTCATATGGCTCGACATTCTTAAGGAAGTTTTAGAACATTATTCTAACAGTTTTCATGATCATACCCTAATAAACTATGTGATTAACTAGTACCGAAATTAAACAGAAAAGCATAGTTACCTTAAATCGCTTAAAATTCCAAAGAAAAATATTCACACTTTGGTGAATTTGGTTTGGCTATTTGGAGAGAAAAGGAGGAGAATATATTTTTTTGGAGTTCAAAGCTAATTTGTAATTAGGGAAGCAAAAGGGTTGATGAGCATGTATTTATAGAATGAGAAAAACAAAAGCAAACCCTAATGAAACCCTAGGGCAGCCGAAAATGAGAGGAGAAATAAGGGGGAAAGTTGAGCTTAATAAGGAGACCTAGTAAAGTTGGTTAGGTTTAAAACTTGAATTAATAAATTAATTAATTTAATTAATTAAATAACTTCATTATCTAATTAATCAAATAAATCAAAAGAAAAATAATACTTGGCCCAAATAACAAGGGAGGAGGCCGGCCATGCTTCAAAGAGAAAGGGAAAGTTGGGTCATTTGGCCCAATTTAAGAAAAAGAGAGATCAGATCAAATTAAAACAGTCCAACTTTAATGGGCCTTTTGGACTTAGAATTAAATAAAATAAACTAATAACCGCGAAATTTTCTGGCCCTAAATTTCGGGTTATTACACCCTCAACCTCACCAGTTTCTCTCTCGGGTTCTCGCGTCGGCGTAGTCACAGGCGGAGGAGTAGGCTGAGACAAAGGAGTGTACTCAGACGTAGGAGTAGACTCAGGCAGCGATGTAGGCTGAGACATAGCAGCCTGAGACACAGATGGCTGAGGACGAAGAGGACGATGACGAGGCCGAAGATGTGGTACTGGAGGTAATGTAAACTGTGGTGGTGGAGGTAACGTAAACGTAGGCTGAGAAGAACCGGAAGGTGAACTCGCCGACCGTCTCCTAGATGACCCAACACGACGATGAAGGTCACCAGGACGCAATATCGGCCTAGACCCTGTAGGACGAACGGAAGACTGAGATGGAGAATGCTGGCGGGTCTGTGAGTTCTGACTGCGATCCGCCGAATCTGACATGTTCCTGCATAAAGTAATGACTAAATTCATACATACAAAACTAAACAATCAATGTTAATATATTTAAGAACATCGAGGGGGAACTCAATAAACTTAGATTTCCTTGAATTATTGAATTCATCTTGTTTTTCGTTTGAAATTACAATGAATTGCCACAATTAAATTACATTTAAATTACATCCTAATGAAACAAACCGATGCCATCAACGTCCTCGTCATCATCATCAACCAATTCATCAATGTCATCACTTCTAAGCTCGTGTCCACTGTCATAGTCATCTTCATCAAGACTTGGAATGACCTCATCATCATCACCCTGAATAATGATCTCGTAGTCTGGTATCTCGTCCGGAGAACATACACCTACGGGAATAGGGGATGTTTCCTCTTGTAGAACATCCGAGTCCACCGGGGCATCAACCTCTGACCTAGCTTTTGTCTTGAACACAGCCTACCACTGCACTTTGTCCCTCTTCAGGCTAGGATAAGGAGCATAATACACCTGACTGGCTTGGTACGAGACAATGAAGGGATCGTACCACGGGAGTGTCCTAGTGTGATTGACCTCTACAAGTCTATATTTCTCATGAATGTTCATGCCCTTGTCACAATCAAACCAATTGCAGTTGAACAATATTGTTTTGTAGGCTGTGTCACTCCCGTGGTAAGACAATTGTAACACCTCTTCCAAGGTGCCTAAGTAGTCACCCCCTCCTTGACTCTCAACACACACTCCATAATTAATAGTTGACTTGTTCCTACCATAGCGTTGTGTGTGGAAATTGTACCCATTGACGTAGAATTGATTCCAAGTTACCACTTCTTTCGAGGGACCCATCGCGAGAGCTCGTGTGACTTCATCAGCAGACTGTGTCCGAAGTACCTAGATTTGTTGAGTGAGTCATTAAATAATGGTATGTAATTAAAAAATTGGGGAATTAAGGGATTAGGATTCCTCACTTGTGTCCTTAACCATGTTGGGTATTGGGATTCGCATTTGATCCAAACGTCCTCCCTCTTTATTTGGGGATTTGACTGCACTATGTGAACTTCAAATTGCCTATTACAGTGCGCAAGTTTGATCTAAGTCAGCTAAGGCGGAATGTAATATGGTTTTGTAATCTAAGACTGTTAAACTAATAAAATTACCTTTCATAGTCAGTTAATATGCCACAATTTGCGAGGATGTAGAGATGGGCTCGGACGTACTCCTTGTCTGTCAACCAACGTTTACTACCACTCGTTGTTGGTCGACCACAATCCTCCTTAAACAATTCAGGGACATTGACACCATGCTGGCTTTCCACAACATGGTATGCATTTCTACCCAAGTCCCTCGACTTGGTATCAACCTCCGACTGAAAATACTGTGAGCAGAAATTGGATATCTCCTCAGCCAGGTATGCATTGCACATAGAGCCTTCAACCCTTGCCTTGTTCCCCACTTTACGCTTCAAGTTGTTAAGGTACCTATCAGTAAATGAAACATGAGCAATGTAAATGTCACTTCATAAGAAATTAGTAAAGGCCAAGGAAAAGAAAACAACAACTCACCTTTCGAATGGGTACATCCATCTGTACTGAACAGGACCCCCAATATATGCTTCATGTGGCAAGTGTACCGGCAAGTGCTCCATGGAGTTAAAGAATGCAGGGGGAAATTTTTTTTTCTAACTTACATAAGATCTCAGCAATGTTCTTATGTAGGCTGTCCATCTCACTCAATGTGATAGTGGGAGCACATAAGTCACGGAAGAATTGGCTGATTTCGGTTATTGCCTTCCAAATATGAAGGGGGAGCAACTCTCTTAGGCAAACAGGCAATAACCGCTCCATAAAAACATGACAATCGTGACTCTTCATTCCATGGAGCCTATTTTTTTTAGATCAACACATCGGCTCAAGTTCGAAGCATACCCGTCAGGAAACCTCAAGTCTCGGATCCATTCACATAACACCTTCTTCTGCTCCTTATTAAGTGCGTAAGGTGCCTTGGGCATCTGCTCATTACCCTTACCATCATCAACGAGCTCCAACTCTCGACGCCGACAGACACTCTTCATGTCTTTCCTCGCACTTACAGTGTCGGACGTTTCGTCTTTCACATCCATGACAGTGTGGATGAGCTGCTCAAAAAAGTTCTTCTCAATATGCATAACGTCTAAGTTGTGCCGAAGCAGCAAATCTTCCAATACGGCAGGTCCCACAAACAAGATTGCTTATCCCATCCCATTTTTTTCTTCTTCAATTGCTTCAAAGCATCAGGACCATCAGTTGCTTTCGGTAAGTCCTTCACACACTTCCACAGTTCCTCACCTGACATGATATGAGGAGCCGAGTCATTTTCAACTCTGTTCTTACAAAAAGCTATCTTATTCTTTCGGAAGGAGTGGTGGGAATCTAAAAACTGACGATGGCAATCAAACCATGATACTTTGCCACCATGTTGTAGCCAAAAGGCTTTGCTTTTCTCCATGCAATATGGACACGCCTTTTTACCGAACGTGTTCCAACCTGACCGCATACTATATGCTGGAAAGTCACTGATAGTCCACAACAAGGCTGCACGAAGATTGAAATTCTGCTTCTTTGAGATGTCGTAAGTCAAGGATCCAACCGACCATAGATGCTTCAACTCATCAATCAAAGGTTGCATGTAGACATCCAAATTGTTCTTCGGATTTTTTGGCCTAGGGATAAGCAAGGAAAGGAAAATGAAAGGTTTTTTCATGCACATGGACGGTGACATGTTGTAAGGTGTAGTTAAAATAGGCCAACAAGAGTATTGCTTTCCAAACTTCCCAAAAACGGAAAAACCATCAGTGCACAACCCAAGTCTAACATTTTGAGGCTCGGACGCAAAGTCCTTGAAGGTTCTGTCGAAGTGCTTCCAAGCTTCACTGTCACTTGGGTGAGCCATGTTCCCTTGTCCTCGACGATTTTCAGAATGCCATGTCATAGCCTCAGCAATGTTCCTAGTGGCAAACATCCTTTGCAATCGTGGTGTTATTGGGAAATACACCAGAAAACTTACGGGAACCAAATTGTCATTCGAAGTCTTCTTGAACCGATTCGACCCGCAATGACGACACTTATCAAGCTCAGCATCAGCCTTCCAAAATAGCATACATCCATTCGGGCATGAGTGTATCTTCTCGTGAGGAAGCTCTAATCCCTTGAGTACCTTCATTGTGTCGTAATAGGTGCTACACTTAGTTTTTTGGGTGGTGGGGAGCGCATCGTTCACCAATGACCCAATACCATCTACACACCTGAGTGGCAAGTTGTACTCAGACTTTAAATTGATCATTCTAGAAGCCATCTCCAACACAGAGATGTTGCTACTATCATACAAAGGCTGCTCGGCTGCCTTGAGCAAGTCGAAGAACACCTTCGCTTCCGCATTTGGTTCTTCTTCGGCCGAAGTTGCCTCCTCAAGGAATGGTGGGTCCACGTTGTTCCCAAAAGCATCGACAACCATTTCCCGGTAAGGATTCGGATGAGTAGGAGACGAGGTGGACTCTATACTCACCCTTTCACCGTGACATAACCATTCATAGTAGTTCGGAATGAACCCCTTCTTATACAAATGTACCTTTACGTTGGGCACATCCAAGTAATTCAAGTTTTTACACCGAACACACGGACATCTTATCTTGTCCCTATCATTAAGCTCGGGGTGCTGCTGAGAGAACGCAACAAACTCATTCACCCCTTGGATGAACTCATCCCGAAGTTTGTGGTCATTATCGTGTCTCTTGTACATCCAATCACGCTCCTTCCTTTTCATTTCGATTATGCCTATTCTAAGCCATTAACAAATATCAGTTCAAAGCATTCAAACATCCTTCAATGTCTTCACTCCTATCTTATTTTAGCCTTTCTTAATTATTCTTAAAGCTTTCTTATCTAATGCACATGTATATATATATATATATATTTAAGTCATATTTCGTTCTATTTTAATTATATTGATTCACAACAATTACAAAGATTCATAATAAATCAAATACAAAGGTAATTTTGTATTTGAAAATAAATACAACTCAACTTTCAACCAACAATCATATTTCTTGATTTATCATCACATTAAAGTTTAATATCATTATTCTAAGCTATTGGCCATTTTTGTCGTTAATAAGTTTTACTTGGCCCCAAAATAAAAAAAAAAAAAACAAAAACAAGAACAAAAATAAAAATAAAAATAAAAATAAATTAAAGATAAAACGTAAAAAATAAAAAATTATTTCATTTCAGTTTCAATTCATTTCGTTTTAGTTCAATTCATTTAATTTCATTTCGGTGCATTTCATTTCAATTTAGTTCATTTCAGTTGCTGTTTTCTTAGCCCAAAAGAACACAGCCTAAAATGTGTTGAGTGTTTTTTTGGGCATAGGTTGAGTGTCATATTACTACAAGTGTTGTTGAACACCCTAGCCATAGAGTAAGGCCGTTTTTTAAAGCTGTTGTTTTGGATTAAATTAATTTGACTTGAACAAAATTTGTTTGATCAGAATAGAATTAAACTAAATCTTAAACTTAGGAAAGAATGAACTAAAATTTTCAATTTATACACACAAATACATAAATAATACATACACATACATACAAATACATACATAATATATATTTTTCAATTCCTGGACAATACACAAATAATACATACAAATACATACATACACAAACACATACATAGAAATAAATACATAATACATACAAATACATACATAAACATACAAATACATACATAATACATACAAATATACACATAATTCAACAAATTGAAAAACAAAAAAAAATTATTAAAACCCTAACCACAATTTGAGGGCAGCACAGAGACGGCGGCGGCAAAAGAGGCACGGCGGCGGCACGGGAGGGCGGCAACAAGCAGGTAGGTCGCCGGAGAAAGAAAGAGAAGGAGAAAGAAAGAGAAAGAAAGAGAAGGAGAAAGAAAGAGAAGGAAAAAGAGAAAAGGAGAAAGAAAGAGATAGGCTGGACGGGCGGCGGAGCGGTCGTCGGTGCCGGAGGTCGGGAGAGAGAATGGAGAGAGAGTAAGGGTTTTGTGGTTTTGGGGGTTTTCGACTGTGGAGAGAGATCGAGTGTGGAGAGAGATTGAGGGGATTCGACTGGACATCTCACCACTGGCTTTTAAAAAAATTTAAAAAATTTTCCGACCGTCTGACCGGTCGGTAACGGTCGGTAATTGCCGACCGTATGTGTTCGGTCGGAAGTTATCGACCGTGACCGACCGTTCTGACGGTTGGTAAATTTATTCCGACCGCAATGACGGTCGGGAAAAACTTTCCGACTGTTTTCAGTCGGGAACGGTCGGTAATTTTCGACTAACAAAGTGGCGGTCGGTAAAACCGGTCGGGCGAACGAGATTTTCTTGTTGTGATTACATTAGCCCTTGATCCAAGGCGTAAGATGACTTATGTTGATTGGGTTAAAAACTTCATACAATAAAGAACAAAGTATATGTTTAATGGCAAAGATTCAAGTAGCCATCAAAGAGTTGTTTACTTCCTATGTTTCTCCCTCACCTTCTAAAAAGTAACAAAGAAAAAGAAACAAGTTCTTCAAACACTAGAACTAGTTTAAATTCCGGTGAAGTAGGGCAAAACAAAGTGATGGATTTTGAAGATTTTATGACCGGTGAATATAAGAGGGAAAGAGGTGATGAGGGAAGCGGTGAGAAGAAAAATAAGTTAGAAAAATATTTGAGTGATAAATGCGAGTCCGAGGATAAAAAGTTTGATATCTTACAATGGTGGAAGGATAGAGTTAAGTCTTATCCTATTCTTCAACTTATAGCTCGAGATGTTCTTGCAATATCGGTCTCTACCGTAGCTTCGGAGTCCGCTTTTAGTAACGAAGGGCGTGTTCTTGATGGATTTTGTACTTCTTTGACTCCAAGAATGGTTGAGGCGCTCATTTATAGTCAAGATTGGTTTCATAGCTCTAATAATCCCCTTATAATAGAAGAAACTTTGCTTAAATAGAGAATTTGGAAGAAGGTTAGTTTCTCACTTTATTATTATTTTTATTCTTCTTAATATCACTTTCTCATATTTTATTAATAATTGATTTTTATTGTTCAACATATATTGTAGGTATGAAAATTGTGGAGCAACCTAGCCTTGAGGTTGATGAGAATGGTGGACAATTTGATGTTTTGAGTTTTGATGAAAAATACAAACGATTTGTTATTTTAAAGTTGCACTTTACTAATTGTATTTGTTATTTAGCAAAATTTAGCGACTTTGTTAATTAATTATTTTGTTGGACAAGTTTGTAATATTTAATACTAGCCTTTAGATTTTATTGTAATCATAAAAATTTGAGACAACGCGTGGAAGCGAGTTATCCGTAAGGTGGCTTGAAAGTTGGAATAAGGTAGAAAAAGACATTTAAAACTTTGAATATTTAATAATTAATAATGAAAAAAATAGAAAAAGGTAAAAAAAAATTCCGGATCGGCGGACCGATCCGATATCCGATCCAAAAACTTCGGATCTTTCGGATCGGAATTCCAATTAATTTCGGATCTGATTCGGATCATGTTTCGGCCGATCCGAAATTTTGGATATTTGAACTTTCGGATCGGATCGGATCGATCCGATTGAGCAGCCTTAACTGATACAATAACTTGTGCATAATTTTTATGCATTGAGATACTTTTTAATGATGCCAAAAGGGAGAAGTAGTAAAAGTTGAGGAAGTCTAGGTCTGATTAGTTTAGATTGAGTCATTTTTTTATAATTAAAAAGAGAGTGTTTTGTAGTTTTAGTTCAGTAGTTTAATTTCCATGAATTTTATCTTTAGTTAAATTAGTCAATTGTTTATGTTGAGCTTGAGTAAACACTTTAAGTAGTTCTGAACTTGGAGTGTTGGTATTGAAATTCTCTATTTCTAACTTGTTGGTTGCAGGAATTTTTAATTGATGGTCTAAAGTTTGTCATTATAAAAAAGCGGAAATTTGTTGAGTTCCTTTAGGGAACAATTAATTCTTACAGGTTCTATGTAGTTTTTTAAAACCAGTTAAGTTTGGTTTCCATGAATGTTGTACAATTAAGGTTATTCTTGGTTAAACAACATATCTGTCTTGCAGGGAACAGGTTTTGAAATTCATTGAGAAAACTGGTCTAGAACTAGTTAAAGTGTTCTCTGGGCTGTGCTGAAACAATCCTTATATACTTGTTATAATTTAACTTTTTTGAATGTGCAGTGAGTATGAGATTATCCAAGTATTGAAGTCCAGAATCAAAGATGAAGACACTCAAAGAAGATTTCAAGACCTGGAAGTACATGAAGGTAGAATAGGACTTTATTCTAAAAACTTTAGATCTTCATGTAATGTTTGTGCATATGCTTGATAGATCGTTATAAATGTTTGTGTGTGATAAAGTGGTATTATGAATATTAGAACCAAAAGGTATAATATTCATAACACAACTAGGTAGGGAAACAAATTTGGGGACCAATTCCTTTATGAGTTGCTGTCAGTTTTAGAAAAATAGGATTCTTGACCCATTATCCTTTACTGGGCCTTAGTATAACGACTCGACTTTTCTAGACTGTCGATTTACGAAGGAAATCGACAAATGGATCATTACCAACATAAAAACTTAACAATAATATTATAATTAAGGTCTAAAATCTCTTTTATTACTTAAATACTAAAATAATGATCCCAAAGGTAAATAAATAAATACTAAATTACATAAATAAATGATGTCTTTCCCAACAGGCTGGGAACGGCTAACTAATAAACAAAAGAAAATACTCGAAACAGACTACGGTTGCTCTAAACGACTCTAAAACACACAGCCTGAGCCAACGTATGCCCAATCTAAGCCTCAGCATCATCACCTGAAATGGGGGGGGTCCACCGTCAGTGGCGAGTAACTAGGCTCTCCCGCTTAAATGAGGGACCATTAACCATATAATAGCATAGAATCAACCAAGAAAAATCATGCAAAAACACATGGAAATACATACAAAAATACATACGAAATACGTACAAAAATACGTATAAAAATACATACGAAATACGTACAAAAATACGTATAAAAATACATACGAAATACGTACAAAAATACGTATAAAAATACGTAGAAAAATACGTATAAAAATACGTAGGAAAATACATAGCAAATACGTAGAAAATACCTGCAAAATACGGTTAGGAATACATACAGTATACGTATAAAATACGAGTACAATACGTATAAAGCACCTGCGGAATACGGTTAGAAATACATACAAAATACGTATACAATACAGATACAAATACGTACAACATACGAATACAAATACATACAACATGCAAATGTAAATACGTACAACATACAAATACAAATACGTACAACATACATATACTCAGAAATACACTAACAAAATACAGACTTACCAGACGTATGTAGCGGAAGACTTAACATTACCAAATTAATACATGTATACACGAAAATACACATATACACATAACCCTTCCCGTGAACTATTTATTTATCATATTTTACCCTTAAACCCTCTTTTAACCTTCTTATCGGACCGGTCATAATGCTCGTTGTGGATCCCGTGTGCACCACAATTTTCCTAAAACATGTCGGGGTGAACTCGTGTATCCAACCCGTAGCCCTCCTTTGCAAGAACTAAGCCTAAGCTATGGCCATAACCCCTAAATAGAAGCTCGTGTACTACTACTTAGACGACTACATATCTTAAGATCCAGAACTGCCCAGAGACCGCAGTAGGGCAGTGGCTTCGACTTAACCCGATCTGATGACTCGTGTATCATCAAATGGGCGTCCTTACGTATCTTGTCTTTTCTAAAGGCCATCGTGAGACCACTAATTAACAAGCAATATCTAAAGGCCACCTTGAGACCACTAATTCATATCATGTCTTATTTCTTTCCTTCTTATTCATATTGTTACTTTCCTTCATATTGCAACTTATCCTTTTTAATTCTTTTTAATCCTTTAATCATATTAATTCCTAAAATTACCTTCTAATATTATTATAGGTCCAAAAATTAAACCGAAATTGATCAAAGTACATAAGGGACCACACGACATTTTAGTAATAACCAAAATATTTAAATAAATTCATCAAATCATCATATAATCATTTCAATAAAACATATAAAATAACAATCAACAACATAAATTACCTAAAACATGATAAAAATCCTATTTTTCATACTATAACCCACTCGACATTTTATGTCAAAAATACCGAAATTAATCATTTAAATTAAATTAATACAATCATCAATAATTAAATAAATTAACTTAATTAATAAGTAAATTATACAACAAACATGAAATCATCAAGATTAATTAAGAACAAGGTCAAAAACAATTCTTTTATTCAACCATGTCACACGGCATCATGAGGAAGATAGGATATCAAGAACAATTTTCAAGAATTACAACAACATGACTTAAATTAAAGATTAATTAAAGAATTATCATCAACAATTCAAGAACTATCAAGATTGATCATAAAAATCAGATTTTTAATCCCTAAAATTAACCTAGGTCACTCGACAATCTTCACTAATTAGAACAATTTAATTATTTTCATTTAAGGCTTTAATATAGCAATTTAACAATCAAGAACATAATATTAATTCAAGAAACAACTTAAAAATCATCATATTCATCTTCTTCATACACGGCCATCACTCGAAAAATCCAAGAACAAGGAACAAAAATTATCATGCAATTATTTATCATAAACATGCATTTAAACAAATTAATTTACGCATATAATTAACTAAACAATTAAAGATTCATACAAAAATTACAATAAATGTCAAGAACAATACATATATAAATCTTTATATGGTTCGAACTCTTCTAGGTGAACATGATACAATTCCTAATCATTTTCATGATTAAATCCTAATAAATTATATGGAAAACTTGTTCCAAATTTAAATGAGAAGTCTAGTTACCTTAGATTTGAGCAAGAACAATCACGAAAATCTCCCCTTTTGGCAACAAGATCACACGGCTAGGACTAGAACAATTTTAGGGTTTTTGAGTATTTTTGCAATTAGGGTAAAAATACAATTGTTAAGCTTTAATTAAATTAAAAAAAAAACAAACAAACAACAACAATATGGGAGGGGGTGCCGTGTAGTTGGAGCAAAAATAGGGGGAAGGAGAAAATGTGGGGAGAGTTAGTTTAGGTTAGTTGATTAGGTTTAAACATTCAAAATAATTAATTTAATTACTTAAATAAATACCTAAATCATATAATTAACAATATTTAAATAAAAGGAAAAAGAAATAGTCGTTGGCCCTTATATAAGAGGGCCGGCCGTGAGAGAGGGTCGGGTGATGGGACCCGGTTCTCGGATAAAATTTGACGAAATAAAAACACGCAGTCCAAATATACGGGCCTTTTGGACTTAAAATAATAAAATAATATTAATAACCGCGAAATTTTCTAGCCCTAAATTTCGGGATATTACACTTAGTGTTTTTTTAAATCTTATGCCAGCTGATTTAAATGCAGAATATTTTGGGCAATATTCAAAGTATGGATAGATCTTTTAGGATCAACAAACTTTCCAAAAGGTTGTTGAATAATAAAAAGATATTTTTTCCTAAATATTTATGGGAATATTTGAAAAAAAAAATCATCAGCAAAGCTGGTGATTTGATGGGCAAATATGAGCCTATAAATATTGTGCATTCTGATCAAGAAAAGCTTCATGCATCTCTGACATAAAAAAAATGAGAGAAACTTTTCAAAGAAAATCACACATTGCATCAAAGTTCTTATCGACCAAAAATACACAAACTATTGAGCTTTAATTTTACTCTTTGATCTTTGTGAGAAAGAAAAACAGAGTGAAAAAACATTGTATTTTGTCTCTAACAAAGGGGTTGGAGATTGGCCTGGGGTTTGTTTGTGAGTTCAAACATGAGAGCGTCCATTCAGAGTTGAGCGTGGGGACTGGTTCCTTGGGTTAGGAACAGTCGAGTGTGTAATCTTGTTATTTCTGAATTGATTTAATAAAATACATAGGGTAGGAGGACATAGGCCTTAGTTGGGCCAAACCTCGTTAAATTTGGTGTCTTAATTCTTACTGTTTGCATTAACTAATTCCGCTGCGGGAACTAGTGCTTAGCCCAATTGGTTCCTCTTCAAAGAAACAAAAAAAAATTTAAATCGACAACCAATACACCAATTACTCAATTCATCCCCTTCCTCTTAAGTATATTCAACCCTTCAGGTGGGGGTGGACTCTAGGTAATAGTACCATAGTATTTCTAGTAGCAATGCAATGTTAGTTTTTTCATGGTTAAAAATACATGTTTTGACAAGGTCGATTACCAAAGACTAATACTAGTATAAATAAATACATTTTGTTTTGTATTATTCATATAAATAAGATACCTACTCCATTTTCTCGATCGTAATTAATATTTTAGTCAATTTTGCACACATTTGTGGTATGAGTTTGACTCTATGTTTTGATCTAGCCAATTCAAGATTTATAATTATTATTACTATCATTATTTAGCATAGTATATTATAGTATAGTATACTACACCAATAAATGCATGCACCAACTTTTATTCATGACTCTATTGTTTTAAAATCAATATATATATATATATATAATATATCTATATGTCAATTGTCAATGCTCTTTCTAGTAAGTATGAAATGTTGAAAGTTCGTTGTAATTAAATATAATACTATTTAAATATATATATAACTTTAAATCATATTTTGGGAGGTTCTCAGAATGAACACTACCTCCTCCACTAATATATAGTTCATGGTTTGCTGTATGTATTTAAGACCGTGTCATCATCCTGTTAGTTATTTCCTCTTTTCCTTCCATATATAGTTGTCGGATAAGATATATATATATATATATATATAGGAGTAGGCTAATGTGAGTAATGTAGTTTTGGTGAGAATGGTGAGAAACAATCACAACCCTTTGATCACCAAATGAAGGGCTAAGATTAAATTTGATTTTCCCTCTTTACTCCTCCTATAGTTTAGAGTTAATATATGCATGGTATAAAGTCAATGTATTTTTACTCAATATATTTATAGTGTATGGTGAATGTACCTATAGTTGGTGGTCAATGTACCTTTAGGTCATAGTTGATGTATTTATCTCTTCTCATGTTTCTCAAGATAAGAAATTTCTCACCGGAACCTAACCCTACATGAATAAATTTAGATTTAATAATAAATAAACAAATATTATTGCATGTCGCTAAGTTTCGGAAACTGAATTTGACACACTTTGAATTGATTTTGGCACATCACTTTGTGAGTAATGCATTTAAAATTTTACGCTCACAATCAATGGGGTGCCAATATCATTTTTTTGGATTGCCAAAATAAAGTCCCTCAAGTTTTGATACACAAGAATTGGGAATAAATGGTCAAAAGTTGTTTATTGGAGAAGATAATATACAAATATGAACAATGTAATTAGTAACAAAATCTATATAGAAGGAATAACATGAAAATAGTTGTGTCATGGATTGATCCACTGACTTGACAACAACGTCCAACATTATTGGGGTGCGTAATAGACTTTACCGATACCTAATTCAAGGTATGACACATTCTTCCTCAGTGTAACACTCTCGGAGAAAGATTGTAGCTTAGAAGTTAGAACACTTATGTTCAAGAAGAAATAAAAAAATGTGTATATATTTATTTTGAGATGTGTATGAGAATAGAAATCAGGAAAATATATTGTGTTGAACAAGATGGATGAGAGAATTATTTATAAGCACTAAAGACATGAGAAAAGACTAAGTAAAAAGTTTTATTACAGCTGAAGTAATCTCCTCATTAACCATAACAATTAATACATTAATGTGAGAGTTACAAGAAAAGATTCTCGCGAAGTAAACTCAAAAGTCACAAAACTCGGGTGACTTTTTCAACAACTCGTCCGAGTTTTTCCTTTTGAAAAAATCAACATCAAACTTAGTAAGAAACTCGCCCCCAGTTTTGACAAACACAATCGAGTTTGTTGCATACTCGATCGGGTTTGTCTCTATCTGGGTGAGTTTGTGACAAACTCGGCCGAGTTTTTACCTTTTGCCTTCTAACTATTTTAAACTCAAAACTTAGTCGAGTTTATTTTAATTAAATGTGACTGGATCCTTGGCTTTTTTCCTATTTTTAGTTTCTACTAGCAGTAGTTTCATTTCTTATAGAAGAAAAACTTATGTCCAATGTATCCCAAATTAGGATCAAAATCCTTTGTGCCACAATTTCTGTCACAATTTGTGTCAAATGATCTATTTTGACTTTTGTTTTTATGCACGCACATTGGAATTTTGACTCCATTAATTTTCTATATGTAAGGAATTGAAAAACATAGCCATGTGATATCTTGTGTGATTCATTTTGATACATACTTCCAAAATATACAATTTTTTTCTTACATATATAGAACGTAATAAGCACAAATTTTAATACATCATCAAAAAAAAATATGGTTGCCAATAAGCAACAAATTTAAAATTCGTTACCACATTTGGTTGCTAATTAAAGTATCTCAATTTTTGTTGTGTTAATATATATGGAAAATTTTACAATTTCTTTTTTGTTGTGTGTTAGGTATTGTTGTAATTTATTCATGCATCATTTTTTTAAGTTATAGAAGGGTCCAAAGCTAAGATTCGGCAGAATCAGTAACATTTTAGAAAGCACTATGTTATAGATACTCCGTATAAAACAAAGGGATTAATAATTAATGGAAACATTATTTTATAATTAGATAATCTGACGGTCGAGCCGTTAGACTATAACTTCTTATCTAATTTTCATAATTTTAAGTATTTTTCACATATCTAATTAATATCTTAATTTTTATAGGTTTTTGTTCTACTAGTTTATGATCCGACGGTTAATTGAAGTCGTCTGACCAAAGAAATTGTATTAATTGATTTGTTAACATATTTGAATGTTAGCTACTTGAAAAGCTCATATTGTTCCCTTGATTGTAATTCAAAAAAAAACTGTAAGAAAGAAAAACAATAATAGACAATTGTTTGAGTTTTATTATTGTTTTGATGACATATCAACGAAATTAGTGAAGTAAAGCCTTCAAATTGAACCCCCAAAGTACATCTAATCTACATTATATTTAACAAATTCAATTTTCAAAATTAAACTATCATATGTGCAGTTACTTTGTATAAATTCCACCTAATAATCATCTAATTTAATGTAGCAAATTAAATTAATTAATGGAACCAAAAATATTAGCAGGAGCACAAGGAGAATTCCTCCAAGCCCTAGCATGCAACTTCAAGATCTCCCTAGCCTTCTCTTTAGTCTTGGCCTCACAATCCACTTGCAATACCAAGCACAACTTTGTCACCACCCCTAATTGCAACATGTCTTGCACCACACTAGGACTTCCCGAAAACTTTGAAATCGCGTATAATATCTTCACCCCTCTTTGCGTCGCAAAATTCGACACCCTAAGGATCTTCTTCGACACCACAGTCAGACCAGCGGCATGGCCAAGGATGTCGGCCCTTCCCTCAGCACACCCACTGAGGTGGTCCAGCACAGCAAGCACCGTCTCAATAGTTCTCTTATCATTGGACTCCAATAGGAGTCCAATCAGCACTGGAACAACCCCAGACTCCACAACCCTAATCCTATTTCTTCCCCAGGGACATGCCAGGGCAAGCACCTTAAGCGCAGCCCTGGTAGCCTTGGGGGAGACTTCATCCTTAATAAGGTTAGCCACCCCAACAAAATGGTCGCGCTTAAGCGCAACCATATGTGTAGGATCCATCACTTGAACAAGTTGCTTCAACAACCCTAGAGCATTAGCCCTAGACTCATAGTTACTCTTCTCCATGATCCTAACCAATGCATCCACCAACTTCCCTTCCCCATTCTCATTCAACATCTTCTTCAACACAACCTCATCACCCGAAATCCGAAGATGAGCCAAGATGCTCAAAGCTTCATCACTCATTGTCTTCTTCATCATCATCTTCATCGAGCCACCCTGATTATTATTCTCATCATGCCCTAATATTATAAGACGAGCAAGAAACTGAGGAACACCAGGGGTAGTCTCTAAGCAACGCTTATCAGCGCCGCTTTTTGCAGCAATTGACTTTAAAGTTTCGACGCTTTTGACAAGGCGTTGAGGCGATGAGGTGACGGCTTCATCAATTAGCTTCAATACCTGCGCTTGGGTTACGGGAGGTTTTGGCGTCGGAAAACGCTCAACCCCATAAGAAGCGTTGAGAGTACACCAAGATTGAATGAGACGCCTTAAAGTGTGGTTTGGTGTTAGAAAAACGTCGGTTATTGTTATTGTATTTTGAATAATAAGGGGTTGTTTGGTAACAGGACAAGAAGTGTTGTTATTAGAAAAAACCCATTTCTCAATGCTATCACGATCGTATGTAATTCCTGTACAAACAGTAACTGGATCTTTCATGATTTGAAGTGAAATTGGGCACAAGAAATATGATGGAACTTCAATCTCATCTTGATGATCCATTATTATTTTTGGTTAATTATCGTTGACTTTAATTTGTTTTGACTTTTAAAAATGGGATGAATAATTGTTGTAATCTTGTTAATAATAATGATGTAAATGCTTTTGAATTTGATTTGTGGGAGAGAAAGAAAGAAAAGGATGAGATGAATTTGAACTTTTTTCGGTTAGTGTTGATGGGTTTTTGAGTTGAAATAGGAATATTTTGGGGTTTAGATATATATATATATATAGTAGAGGAAGAGATAGAAAAGTCAAAGTCAAAACACGCAAAATACAAACAAATAAATGCAAAAATATATATGGTATTCATATTGAGGGAAGGAAGAATAGAAGACTTTTCAAATTAATTGAAAGGATCAAGATCGACAAACTGGAGATGACTAGACTATCATGTATTTTTTTTTTTTTTTTTTAATGTTTGTTTTTAGTGCTTTGCATTATTTTGGCTTAAATAGTTAATTAAATGGCATAGCCCAGAGACGTCAATGAACCGATACACTTATGAACAACTCGCGAACAAACTCGGTCAAAATTCACTCATTTAAGAGCAAAAAAATTTTAACTCGGTTAATAAACAAAATTTACTCAAATAAGGTAGTACTCGGTTTGTTAAGGCTTGTAAACGTTTCGTTCAAGTTCGTTAATAAGCTCATTTGTAATCATTTAATACTCGTTAAAACCTCGTTAAAAACTCATTTACATACTTTGAATTTTAAAATAGTATTTATTCATAAGTATGTATCATTTAAATACTATGAATATATATATTTCTCCCATTACATAAGCTTAAGTTTTGGTTAATTGGTTATACATTTGGAATATTAACATACTTTGTATTATATTTTTAAAAATCATATTTTATATTACTTATGGTTGGCCAAAGATTAAAATTAGAAATTAATAAAACAATATCTCTATTATATAAGCCAAGGGGAGCCATGGTGCCCCCTGAAAAAGTCTATACTACCCTTTAAAATTTTTCTAAATACTCAAATTATATAATATTAACTAAAAAGGAAAGTTTTGTATTTTTTAAAATGAAATTATTATAAAATATATAATTCAAAAAAATAAAACACAAACACCAAAATTCATATTTTAAAATTCTCTACAATTAGATACCCATATTGGTATAGTTTTTTCACACAAATATTTTCTTTTTTATTAGTATAAATCCCTATTATATAAAAATGTCTAAAGTATTGATCTTCCCTTACTTATGAAATAAAGATAATTAATTAAAATATAAATTAAATTCAATCAATCAATAACAGATAAGGAATTATCAATAATCAAAGAGAAAATAATTATTTATTCCTTATAAAATATAACAATTTTTTATCTTTTTAAATGAAAATATCACAAAATAAATAAAAAGAAAATTTATTTTTTTTGAATTTTTTACAAATGGACACACATATTTACATAACTTTTCACATTAAATTTTTTATCTTTTCATTACAGTAAAATTTTGATCTGAAATAGTGTAGTAGATGAAATTAAATTTTGTTCAATTAAACAATCATAATCTTATTTTCATCAAGCTCATAAATAATGTATACAAACATTATATATGCATGTATTTTTATTTTCTTTTTTTGGAAAATTTTGGCTTAAATGTCATAGGCGTGTTGTATTTTTTACCAGATTATGGTCAATTTTAACTTTTTTTTTTACCAATTTGTAATCCAAACCTAATTTTTATTAGCAATTTGTTTTTCAAAGCTAAATTTTTTTAATAAGTTGTTACTGAAGTTAAATTATTAATCTAATTATCGTCATGTGTCATTTTTTTTAACCAAACTAGTCAATTGGCCCCTTATTATGTTATCAAAAACTTACAAAATTGTCCCTATTTGACATAATTCATTAACTGAATTTTTTGTTGGATAAATAACGGGTATATTTTTCAATTTTTTCCTTACTTTACTCTTTCTCTTCTTCCTAATAATTATCTTCATTCCAAATGAGAGTAATTTTTTTTTTTTTTTGCAAATAGAAAGAGTTAATTATTAATAAAGTAACACATTTAATAGCATATTATGGTAATATATTTCATAAATTGATCACTGATTATTTGTTTGGGTAGGGTAACGAATTTAACCATGAAAACAATTTTATTTGTTATTGAATCACACAAACAAATTACTTATTAATAGCTAGATTGTGTCAAGTGTTGACATAAAATTTAAACCAAAAGAAGTTGGTAAAAGTCAGAAACAGTACAATAAAAATGTTGTACAACGAAAAAATGCTTTTCTTTATTATAATAATAACAACCTGGTTTATAGAAATAGCTTACCTGTTTATTAGCAATTGTTAATGTAATTTTATAGAAAATGTACATTATTATTGTTTTGTTACATTTAGACCTTGTTTGGTTAAACACATTCGAGCTCGTTTACATTAGCTGAATAGAGCTGAACTGAAATGAACTGAACTGAACTTAACTGAATTGAACTAAACTGAACTGAACTGAACTGAATTGAACTAAACTGAATTGAACTGAATAGAAGTGTATTAATTGAACTAAATAGAGATGAACTGAACTGAACTGAACTGAATAGAGATTAACTGAACTGAACTGAATATAATCTGAAGTAAACAAGCCCGAAGTTAATTCTCATACGAAGTCTTATTTTATGGGAAATAAATTCCCTTATTATTTTCCTTGGAAATGGCTATTTAATTTGTGTTTGGTTGACCATAGCAATTTGTAATTGCTACATAAATTTTCATTCACCAAGGCCAGGGGATTTCATACAATTCATAGGAAATTGAATTTCGTCATTTTCCTTGGAAATTCTATTTCTCACACTTGTGTAATAACGAAACACAAAACCATTTTCTCACTCTTCACGTTTACTTTTTACATAGTTTTTAATGCAAATATTTAAATATTAATATCTTAATCTTATACTATACTTTATATAAATATATATAAACTACATATTAAAAAGCTACACATTTAAACAAATTAAACAAGATCTCATATGAATATGTTATTTTTTACGTATAATGAAGACTTTTAAATTTCTTAAATTTATTTCTCCTTGTATCCTAAAAAACATAAAGAACAAAATAAAATGGAGAGAGTAGTAGCTTTTTATATGACAAATTTAATTAGTAGTGCTAAAAAGTATGGCCATATACTAAAAGGTTATAATTTTATTACCATAAAAAATTGTACTCGTATCAACTTTGTACTACATAAAATCAAATTTTTATATTACAAACTTAGCTAGTCGCGTGCATTAAAAGTTATAATTTTATGGCGTAGGACTAGCATTATTTTTGTTTTTTTAGAGTTCTTATTAGACCATTTGACAACCTAAATTGAGAAAATAAATGTAGGGCGGTTTTCATCTTAGGCTCCTTTTACTAGGGCATAAAATATTTTCTTATAAAACTCTTTCACTCTATTTTCAATTTTAAATTGTTTACTTCACAAAGTTGTTTAATATCATTTTCTCTAAAGTAAAATATATCTTACAATAATGGAAAATGTTTCATATCCAAGTAAACCTAGCGTTATTGACTTATTGTTGCTTATTAAAGAATTTCTTTTAGCATTAGATACATACAAAAAAAAAAAGTTAATTAAATAAGTTCATATAGGCAACAATACATGACAATCAGGCATTGACTTTGACAAGATACGCACAAATAAGTTTAAATGAATTAGGAGTAATTATATACTCCCTCCTTTTTCTTTTTCTTTTTTTTTATTTACTCACTTTTCTTTTTTGGGATTTTTTTTTTAATTTACTCACTTCTTATATTTATTGTCCTACACTTATTAATTTATGATTAGCTGATAGCTGTTAGAGATTCGCTGATTGAATTAGATGTTTTGACTAGCTGTTTGTGATAGTTGATTGACTAACTGATTGCATTAGCTGTTTTTGTAAAAGTGTTTTATAAATAGCGGTTAGCTATTAGATGTTTCAGAGTAAAAAGAACTAAAAAGCTATAAGCTCTTCCAAACCTCTAACTCCCAAACACTAAAAAGAGCTTTTTGAGTTGGTCACACCTCTCTTTCCTCTCTAACCTCTCTTTTTCCCTCAAACCTCTAACTCCCAAATACCCCCCAAATATTTTTTCATACCCTCTCTCATACGTTTGACTAAATTCAATAAAATTACTCTTTTTCCCTCTTTTCCATACTCTATCTCTCTTATTTTTATACAACTTTTAATCATCATTTATTTTTTTCGCCTACTTCCAATAATTTATTGATTTTGATAAAAACCCAAGTAAGTAAACTAAAAAAATGGACGAAGTAATAATTAGCTCAAAAAAGATTCCACAAGAGAAACAAGATTCAATAAACATAAATACTTAAATTAGAAATTGAATGGTGGAGCACAACAAAGGGCAAAAATAGAGAATTTTCATACTTTGATCAGAACCTGGGGGTGAGGAAGTTGTAGAATTAAGAACAGCCTTGAATTCTAGATTTTGTTGAAAACAAATAGACTTTTGTTTTATAATAATACTCCGGTATATATGTGTTCCTGTTCTGAAACTTCTCTTGAATAGTCAATGATCTTGTGGTGTATGACGTGTACTCTGGATGATCCTCGGTTAATGCTGTGACCTGCAAAAACAGTCAGAGATTGCTAACCCGGGGGGTGGAACCCGGGAACGCCCCTCCGATGCTTAAGTCAGATATCGGAAATAAGGATTCAGAGTATTTTGTGAGTTTGTGGACTATGAATTGCGTACCTGTAGAATGGTAGGACTGATCCTTATATAGGCATTAGATCCCTGGTTAGGGTTCTTGTTGGGCCGGTTAGGCTGGCGTATGGGCCGGGTCCATGGAAACCTGGTCAAAACTTTACCAAGATGATTGACACGTGACAACTCTGCATTCGCCATAGAATATCTGATATGTACCTAGCCCCACCAGAACTGGGCCTAGGATTTGGGCCCACTAATACGGGTTTGACCACCTGGGTGGGCCCGGAACAATATGGTTTGAAATGTGAAAATTTCTTGCATCCGGTTCCCCTCAAAAACTTTCACGGCCCGTTTGGTTGTTATTAATAAATTGTGGTAATGATAATGAATTTATATTATAATTTTGTTAAGGATGAACCTTATAATCTCCATAGAAAACAAATTTTTCATTCCCAAGCTTCAATTTTCTTCTCATTTTTCATTCTCATCCATCACCATTGGGGAGGGTGGTATTTGATGGGAATGGATATTTTTGAAGAAAATTAGATAAATTGGAGCTAAGGTAGCACCACCATGGGAATGGATTTTGATTTCCCTTCCAAATCCAGTTATAAATTCATTCCCATTACCATGATTTATAACCGACTACCAAACGGGCCGTCAGTCTTATGGATGTTTGGTATAAATTTTAGAATGAAAATAGAATAAAAACCATTTGTAAAGTGATTGCGTAATATTAAATGATAATATTATTATTTGTTATTTGTTTTAATTAAGGAAATGAAATTCAAACAAATTAGAGGAGAAAATGATAAGAGTAACAAAATGGTGGTGAACTAATGATAGTTATCGTCAGAAAATGAGATATGTTACCAACATTTCATATCAAACAACTTGTGATGGAAATTGTTATTTGATGTCATTTTCAACACCAAAAAATAGCAATACCAAACATGCTATTAAATTATACTTAGTTCTTTTTTAAACATGTCATGTACTAATAAAAATTTGCCTATGTTTTATTTCGTACGTTTTAACAATTTTGACCTCACTATTTAACTTTTTACATCCCTTGTTAACTTGAATTTTACTGGACATACAGATTTTATTGCATTTAGTCTGATAACCACCTTAAGCACATTGGAAAATGCTAGACCCGCTGTAAACAATGCCTCAAAATAAACTAAATACGGTCGTGGGACGCCAAAATTAAAAAACTTGTTCCCGCAGTGAAAATTCTTCTATGGTCGTCGAAAAAACGGCACCAAAGTCAAAATAATCTAGGCCGTTAATTTTTTATGTTAATTAAGTTGATTTTGATAATTAGATTTTATTTTATTGTAAATGAAAATATACATTTAAAATTTATTTTTTTGTAATATTAGTTCATTTTTAATATTTATGATTCACCTAGATTAATTTTAGATTTTGTTATTTTAAAAATTAAATTAAAAACCAAAATTAATTTAGATAAATCCAAAAATATTAAAATGAATTATTGTTACATTAAAACAATATAAAAATGCTTATTTTAAAAAAACAGTCAAATCTATTACTAAATAAATTATTTTGACTCTTATAATCGTTTTTTCGACAACCATACCCGCAACATTGAAAGGATCCAGATCCACAAATTGGAGTTGACTCGGCCATGTCTATGTGATGCACTTTTTTTTTTTGTGTTTTCTTTGTTTTAATAATAACAACCTGGTTTATAGAAAAAACTTTTTACCTGTTTTGTCATGTTTAGTAGCACTTGTTAGTGGAATTTTTTACACAATGTACATTGTTTTGTTACTTTAATTAGTCTTATATGGCGACTGATATGGTATGAATAATCATGAGATTAATTTATTTATTTTTTTGCATAATTATTTATTCTTTGGTTCACTCCATAGGTCAATTACTACCCTCGTGTTATATTGATCTTCCCAACTCCCAAGTCACATTGTGCATTTTAGACTTTTTATGTGTTAACTTTTCTACTTTTATTTTGTTCGTCGAAAAAATATAAAATTCAAAATAAATAATAAATTACTTGGCAAGATAAGATATGGGAATCATTTACTATTCGCCCAGTTTTCACCATTATTTCACAT
Source organism: Salicornia ramosissima (assembly GCA_951394345.1). Classification (NCBI taxonomy): domain Eukaryota; kingdom Viridiplantae; phylum Streptophyta; class Magnoliopsida; order Caryophyllales; family Amaranthaceae; genus Salicornia; species Salicornia ramosissima. The sequence goes on along the minus strand of OX596237.1, from coordinate 43,086,786 downwards.
AATGAAAAAAAAAAAAAAAATTCTCTTTCATTTTGTTTAAAAGGAAAATTTCTCTTTTATCTTACAAGGTTAACAATAAAAAATTAAAGAAAAAAGGTCATACACCTCTCTCTCTCTCTCTCTCTCCAGCCCTATAAAAAATTATATCAATTTTTTTTTTTGCGGGAAAGAAAAAAAATTATATCAATATGAGTGTTCCTTTGTAGAGATTTTTAAAAAAATATGAATTTTAGTTAAGAAAAAAAAATTATATCAATATAAGTGTTCCTTTGTAGAGATTTTTTAAAAAATATGACTTTTAGTGTATTTATTTTGATTGTTTAAATTATATATTTTGCAATTTCACATAAAAAGTCAAAAATTCAAAAAAAAAGTATAAAAAACTTGTAACAACTTTCTTTTGTAGTTAGAAGTAACCTAGTTTAAGTTTTTAGAAATTCTTAGGAGGTAAGGAAGAATAATCCGAGGAGGGAGGAAACCATAGCTCCCTATGATTATAATAAAGATAATAAAACAAATTATTGTAGACAAGGTACAATAAATTATTATTGATTTATTAAAAAAAACATTTTTTCACATTTTTTTCATTCTTTTTTACCAACATTTGGAATCATAACACCACTCATAGTTCGAGAGAATCATTTAATAAGTATATCAGATCAATTGTATAAGAGAAACCATAATCTTATGAGAACTTGTTTGATTATTGATTTCGTTGAGTATTTCAACAACATTTAATTTTTATTTCATTAATATTCAATGAGTCATTGAATTTTGTTTCAATTAGTCATTGATTTCTGTTTCAATTGATTTTTATTCCATTTTCAATTAGTCATAATAAGGCAACTTATTGGGGTTTTAGTGGCCGGGGAGTGTATAAGGCGGGAGACGAACATTTAAAAAAGCACACATATTTAGTAATTAATTCTAAAGGTTGGTAATGCATCTGATGTATGCGACGGGTGCAAAACACTTGCACAAATATTTTTTTTATAGAAACTTATACTTATTCAGTTTTTTATTAGAAGCAGCGTCTTAAAAATGTAGATTTTTAGACAATTTTTGGAGAAAAGAGACATATTGAATAAAAAACAAAAGTAGAAGACGAACATTTAAAAAAGAACACTAATTTAGTAATTAATTCTAAAGGTTGGTAATCCATCTAATGTACGTGACTGGTGCAAAATAATTGGACAAATAATTAATTTTTTTTATAGAAACTTATACTTATTCGGCTTTTTATTAGAAGCAACGTTTTAAAAAATGTGGATTTTTAGACAATTCTTGGAGAAAAGAGACATACTGAATAAAAAAAAAGAAGTAGAACTCATGTAATAGAAGAGAATAGTGATTTTATTGAAAAATGAGTATTTTTTTTTTAGAGAGAAGGGTTCTCCTTTATTTATCTCTAAAAATAAAACCCTAGCCCCCTTTGACTTTCAGCCGCCACCCCATCAACAACATTTTTCTTTTTTCTTTAGATCTAGCCATTTCAATAGCCAAATTAACCACCGGTCCACAACCCAGCAGCTAGAGGTTATGTTCTTTTTTTATGTGAATGTTTTTTATTTTTTAATATCCTATTTTACAAAATTAATAAAATAATCATTAATATGTGAATTCATCAATTGTCAATGTTTTAATGTTTGTGAACTAAAATGTGATTTGTTTAATTATTTTGTGAATTGAATTGTTAGGGTCAATTAGTTTGTGAATTGAATTGTTAGGATGAATTAGTTTGTGAATTGAAATATTAAATTGTTATTTCTTAGTGAATTTGGGATAATTATTTTGTTAGTCAATTTACTAATTATGGGTTTATATTTTGTTATTGTTATTTATTATTTTATTTTTTTTGTGAATTGAATTGTTAAAAAATAGTTTGTGAATTGAATATTGAATTGTTAGCCAATTAGGCTATTGAATATTGATTCATATATTTTTTTAATTAATAGGATATGTCAAGTTCAATTTATTTACAGCTTTGTCATTTTAGATGTTTGTTAATCATCTAACTTTGACGGATTGATAATTTCCGCGATATTTTAGTAATATGTACCCAAATTGTAATATTATTATGGTATTTTAGCCATTGAGTATGTACTCGAATTTTTTATAATTATGTACCCGATTTTTTTATTAACAAATATAATTATCTAAATTGTCCCCCCGCCGTCAAATTTGTGGGTCTGCCACTGGCGACAGCAGCAACGGTGATTTTTAGCTTCCATATATTTTTTTCGGGTTTGTATTCCTTGTTGGTTGGGTTCAAATCTCAAATATGGGCTGAGTTGCTCTTCTGTGGAGGGCAGTTCTGGGCTCGTGATGTTCAACCTTCTCTTCAATTCGGCCCCTTATTTAGATATGTTTTTCAACCATAGGTTACACCACTCAGCCGCCGCCACCACCGCCGACACTAGCGTCAGCACCACCAACGGTGCCCATGTCTGATTTACAACTTGTTTTGGTCATTTCCCTTCAATTAGTTGTGGCTTGAGACGTTGGTTCTTTAACTATTTTCAAGACATGAGGAAATGGGTTTACATATGGCATGTTATTCTATCAATGAGAAATGAAAATTTGTGAGTGTTATGAAAATGTATTTTTTAACCAAACTTCATTTTTAATTTTGGATAACTTGTCACACTTGCCTCATCCTTTTTTAGTCAAGTATTCTTGATAATAACAATCATTAATTAAAATATTTTTTAAAACTAGTTAAAACATAAATGAATGCAAAATAATATATTAGGTTTCTATTTTTGACAATTTATAAAAATTATTAATTACCAAAGTCCGGATACCCGGAAATCGGTTTTTCAAGTCGTAATTTTTTTGACCCGGATCCGACTCGGTTAATCCGGCCACCCGAAAACACGGTTACCCGAAAATCCGGATCCGACTAGGTATCCGATTTTACAAACCGGGTACCTACTCCGGTTTTTAAAATCGGATCGGATATCCGCTTTTTTGGGTTAAAAAAACCGGATAACGGATCGGAAATTGGATACAATTTTTTTTTGCCCGCCCCTATAACCCAACCTTAATTTGCCCAAATAGCCTAAAACAAATGGATCCTAAGTAGACTTGCCTCTTTCAAAAAAATGTAGAATTGCCTAATCTAAATTCATGAGACCTTGATATGGCATTGATATTTGTCCCAAATGGAATGGAACTGACTTTGTATATAATCTCGGGGCTGGCATAATTTTGTGATTCCGAATTCACATATCATTGCCCATTGCTCCAAATTCCTTGGCCCGACCCGAAACCGACCCGCATCATATGAACAACCCGAATATACCCATTCCGAGATCGAACGACCCCAAAAATGGGCCCAACCCAGCAACAACCCGAACCAAATGCACTCAACTCATTAGCGACCCGACCCAATTTAGCCTGAACCCATAACAACCCAACCCATTGCGACCCAAACCTACAATAAACCTGTTTCAACCTACATTTAACCCGATCTGATCCAACATGACCTGAAAGACACCTGACCCAAAGCTGACCCGAACCGAACCCGACCTATATCCGCTACCATATCAACCCGCTCCTGACTCGACCCAAAATCAACCCGAAACCAAAGGGGCTGATACCCGCAATGACCCGACCCACATTGACCTAACCTGAATCCGACCCAAACACCCATTTTGACACCTCTATATGTGTGATACCATTTACATTAAAAAGAAATATATATACTACATCCGTTTCTTATTACTTGCAACAATCAAAATTTTATCGTCTTCATGATATGTACTTTGATCAAGATTTGAGTTTTACCCTAAATGAAAAACATAGTCAAATGGTGTCTCGTTGGCTTCGTCGCGACATCTTGTTTTTATTTGCAGTTCTAATAATTTTACAAACACATAATTAAAAATAATAATATTTAACGTTTGTCCCAATATGCGTAAAAAGTAAAGTATTACAGAGAGTAAGAACAATGGTAATAATAAACTTTTGGAGACATACTAATTAAATTGGAATAAATAACAAACATTTATAACGGGCGGAGGAAGGTATTTTGGAGTTCAAAAATAAGATGCGGCGTTGGGTTGACTCCATCGATTAGCTATCACTATAAGAGTAGAGAAAGACAAAAAGATGTGGTCATAAATAGAGTGCATGGTTTGCATGTTTATAATAATAATAAGTGATAATGTAGATGGATGGAGATGAGAATATATATATATATATATATATATATATATATATATATATATGGTACTCCTTCCGTCTACATTTAATTGTTCCAAATTGACTTGTCATTATTTACATTGTTTGTTTGACCTTGTTTAAATTTATTATAGTTAATGAAAAATATAGTCATGTGTGATCTTGTTTGATTCGTCTTGGAGCTTACTTTCCAAATCTATAGTTTTTATACTTTTTTCCGTTCCAAAAAAAACGCAACAAACTTGTGTCCACGCATTTTAAGGAAGATATTTAAAGGTCTAAACGATCAAATTAATATATGTAATTTTAAGACAAGTAACCTATAATATCATTCTTACTTGTGTTAAAATTATTTTGATTAATTTGCTCATTTACACCCTTAAATCACTTCTTTAAAATGCGTACAAAATGGTTTGTTACGTTTTTTTTGAAACGGATGTAGTATTTTTCTTTATGTATAATTAGAGATATTAATATTTAAAATTATACCTCGAGAGTCATGGAAAAGCAAATGCAGCAATTAAATGTGGACAGAGGGCGTATAATATATATAGTTGCCGACAAGTGATAATGTAATGTATTGAATGTTGTTCAATTCCTGGCGGCTACGTGAATTAGAATAAGAATAGTTAGTTGTTGTACGTGGTTGCAAATTCAATCAATCTCCTAAGCTACTTAACCTACTACCAATCTACCACCCTTTTCCTCTGCCTTTCGCGGTTTCGGCTATTCTTTATTTTGACCACTACCTTTCATTTTCTCTTCCCCCATTCAACCCTTCCCTTCTTTTTTTCAACGTGCGTTTCAGGATTACTATATTAGAGATGATATAGTATACTCCCTCCGTCCTTTAAAAATTGTCCTATATTGACTTTTGCTACTGTTTATTTGGTAATTTTGACTCTTTATAATTTTATACATGTAAGGAAAAATATAGTTAAATGGGATCTCGCTTGATTCGGCTCAATGTATACTTTTTTAATATGTAATGCTTATAATTTTTTATTATACGTATCTCAAAATATTTTCATTTAAAGATGTATCTCGGGTGATGAGAAAAAATAAATGGGGCAATCTGTTAGGGACAGAGGGAGTATAACATATTTTTAAACCTTAATATCAACTTAAGTTATTGGTTGAGTGAGATGGTCATTTAACATGGCGGTATCAGAAACAACGTGACGCAAATGTCACGGGTTTGAATTTCTTTTCCCTCTCCCTTCTTAGTGAAATTAATTCACGCCAAATATGATGGGGTCTGTACTGTGTCTACATTTTAAGTCCAAATGACCTTTATATATATATATATATATATATATATCATATCCTTGTGGTTGTGCTTTAACGATCAACTTAATCTTTTTGTTGAGATGATCCTTTAACAAGTGAGTTCCCAATTATCTACCTTCTCATATTATAATTTTGATTTATTATTGTAACTATCATACAGTACAGTGACACTTTCAAATTCGAACAACGATAGCTTTTGCTACACATCACATATTTTTAATTAATTGCATTTCCAAACGACTACTACTAAAATAATATTCTATTCGTTCAATATTAATTGTAACATTGAACAGTTTTTCACGCTTCTGGTTTTTCTTTTTGTATTTACTCTTTTATGATGATAAGCCCTTGATTCTTTGATGATCGTCTTCAGTTTTTTCGATGCTATATTACAACAATTTTTATTTTTCTAAGACACAAAACAACACCAATATAACAACTATAATGGAAAAAAGCTAGATAGAGAATATATAAAAAGTTACCTGCAGAAAAAAAAAAAAGGACTTGTACTTGGAAAACTATTTTTGGTGGTTGGAAAACCGTGGTCAAAAGGCCAAAAAACCACTTAGGTAATGGTCGTGAAAATTTTCGTCGTGAAAATGTAATACCGTCGTAGAAAAGAGGAGTCGTATATGATTTTTTCTGTCGTAACAAAGTGACCCCGTCGTAGAAAATGAGGGTCATAAATGATTTTTCCCGTCGCTATCCCGTCGTAAATGAGTCAATTGTAATAGAGTTTGTGTTATGTATTAGGTGAATTTTAGCGATGGCTTAAAAACTATCATAAAATATCTCCATTTACGATAAAATTTAGGCACGTCATTAATGGGCCATATTTTTTTTATACAGTGACAACAATTTTAAAAGGTATGGTACGTATTTTAGGCCAATTTTGTTATGTGAAGGTATTTTTTCGCGAATAATTAATCCAAAATTAATGTAGTTTGGAACAAAAAATGCTAATAATAAAGTAAAGCTCGTTGCATGTTGGGGCCACAAGTTGGAACTACATCAAAAGGAAAAGCATCACTAGTATAGAAATTATTATATACATTCCGATAGAGTATATAACATATTCCTGGGCCTTAACTATTAGCTCAAGCTTTTGGTTGAAATGGTTCTCTAACATGGTATTAGAGTCGGACAATTCGGTCCGAGGCAAGTGGCCGTCGTATTGGTGTGTGGGGTTGTCCCTCTTGTGTGCCCTCGAAGTTGGTGATCTGATGTGCCCTTGTATCGAAAGTCCTCCTGTGTGTGTTCAACTTTGTAGTTCGGAGATGGCCCTGATGCTGGAGGTGGTTACCCTGTAATTCGTTGGCGGAGCGTGTGGACTTGTTGTCCAGTGGGCATGTGACTGAACTGTGTTGTGGTAGCTGATGGTGTGGTCAGGCGGCGGGTCCTGTTGGTGCAACGACGGTACTGAAAGGGGCGAGAGTAGTAGATCGAGTTTGGTTCGAGGGAAGGCCATGGTATGTAGTCTTTGATCTGAGGGAAGGTGTTCCGGTATGGATTTACCAACAATGTTTTGTGATGATGTAGAAGTGTTCACAAGGACAGCTTTAACCTGCACGAAGAAACAACACGGTGAGCTAACCCGGGGTATGTCTGAGGAAAGACCCTCCGATGCTTAAGTTAGCAAAAGGGGATTAAGTATGTAGGAGAGATAGAAGAGGAGAGAGAATAGAGAGATAAAAGTTGGTTAAGTATCTGTCCTCTGTCGTTATTAGGTTGGTGAGGTCTTCTATTTATAGGAGATGTCTTGGCGGTCAAACCGTGACCGTCAAGGAAGGGTGCTTCCCTAGAGTCGGTTCCGACAGCTCTGATGGCCGGCAACCTACGATGTTGCCATCATTAAGACGACATCTTTGATACAGCATGGGTCCTCTGATACCGTCATCATTGGGACGACATCTTGAGAGGTTCTGCCTATGTTGGCTGTCTTGAGTTGACCGTGACCATCAGCCTTTGTTGTTAGTATTTAAGTGGTGTCTGACATCTTGGCCATGACGTTAGTATGGCAGGTCCTGTCGGTTTACCGGTAGGCCCCCATACAACTAGCCCCCCCAAAAAGTATCAGTACCGGCACGTTGGTGATGCTTTTTAAAGAAAACAAGTCGCCAACAAGATGTTTGGGCTTAACTTTCCCGCCCATTTATTTGCACTTTACACGTGTCAGTAGAATATGAAACGTTTGTTTTTTGGAAAATGGGTCCCACACCATCATATATATATGTGTTGACGGTTTTTTTTCTCTTTCTTCACCTCAAAAAAATTCAGAGAAAAAATTTCCTTTCTTTCTCTCTCTAACTGTTCGTTTGTGCTTACTTTCAACGTCTTCTTCCTCAATTCTCTGAAAAAAGTTTATCGTTTCACCATTGTTACTGTAGAAGAGCTTCGAACTTTGCAAAATTTCAGGTTAGCTACTCTTTTTTATGCTTTACTTGAGTTGTATACTTCGATTTTAGTTTTGTAGAGATGTTTTTCCAGAGTGTAAATTGAAAATTATTCTTCTTTAAATTGTTGTTTTCGAAAATGAATTTCGAAAAAATTGAGTTTTTATTTCCTAAATTATTCTTTTTCAGTTTTCCTGAATAATTTCGAAATCGTTTTTAAAGAAAAGGTACTTCGAAATATATTTCGAAAATGTATCTTTTTCTTTTAAAACCTTTACACTGGTGCATGTTACTTTTTTTTTTAACCTTTATGCCTTCTGTCAGTGTTTCAAACGATGTCGGATGCTAGTGATAGTCAAAATGATAGCAGAATTCTGGAGAGCGACGACAGCGACGTTTCGTCTTTGTCTGACTCGTCTACCTCGTTGTCGTCGTGCCCTACAGAAGGTGAGCTGTTGTGTCAAACTATTACTAGCACCGCCGTCAGTGAGGTCATTGCTGACGAAGTGGTGGAGCCTGGCGTGTGTACGTGTGTGTCTCGGAGTCTTAAGATTAATAAGGGGTGTCCTCTTCACTCGAATCGAGGAGAGGGGTCATCCCGGCGTTCGCGTCATATGAAAACCAGGAGTAAAGCTGCTGCCTTATCTTCCAAATCCGGCAACGTTCATCCGGCAGCGTCATTGTTGCCTGGTGGACTTGTGCCTAGGCAAAGGCGTATTCCTAAGTTTGCTTTAGTTTTGAAAAGAAATGCGGACTGCGAAGGCACACGTAACCCGTCAAGTTTCAATCATGAGCAACAACATGAAGTCAGGCATCTTCGTGAGATTTTGCGCAAGTCCGTCAACTCAATTTGGACCGTGATGTCAGAGCGTTATTGGTTTTTTGCGCTGCGGTCTGCCTTGGAGTTTGACCAATATGGTTCGAATGAAGATCTGGCACGTCCAAACCCGTTTGCCGAACTTGGTAAATATATTGACTTCTACGTGTTTTTCTTATTATCTCCATTGTTTCTGTTGTTGTGTATTGCAGAAGCTGATATGGAGCCAGATGATGCTCGTCTGATTAATACTGCCTGGCAGCTTGCCGGTCAGGAATGGTTCAATTCTCTTGGTGACTTGCCGTCACCTGTTTTTGAGGCGTTAGAATTTGGTGCCGTGCCGGCTGAAAATCATGAGCATCCGTTAGTTCGTACTCCCTACCCAGATTGGCTGAATGATATCAGCAATTGGACCGGCGGTAAGGAGGCTTATATTCAGTGGTTTAAGGATGACCACTATATTCCTGCCAACTGGGAGTTGGCGATCACGGATAAAGATGATAAGGTGACTGCGCCTCCTGATGGTTACTTTCCGGTATACTTAGCACACTTTAGATGGGGTCTTAGGTGTCCCTTTGACTGGTCCATCATGTCGGTTTTGCGACATTTTCAAATAAGTTTGGTTCAACTAGGGTCGTTGTCCCTGTTGATGTTGGTATCGGTTTTGTGGGTTTGCCGGTATCTGAAGATGAAGGTGAATCTGCATATTATACGGGCACTGATATCCGTGAAAAGAAATAGCTCGGCTGCCGGGCGTTATACATTTTCGACAGCTCCTGGAAAGCTGTTGTATTACCCTAAGGTGAGTTCGTATAAGAACTACATGGGTAAATGGTTTTGGGTTAAGGCGTCGGAAGGGTTTTGATTGGACATTCCTTTGGGCTTCACAAATCCTAGCCCTAACATGGGGGACATTCCAAGGCGACAGTTGACTGCTGAAGAGCAGTTAACTGTCGACTATTTTAAGCATGTAGGTGGCATCCCTACTAGACGGATGCCAGACTCTGGATACCTGGTGGAGAACCGACCTCTTGCCTACGTGGGGTTGTGTGGCGACGTTGGGGGTTCAGACTCTGGTATGAAGAGGCTTGGCGCCCTAATTCTGGCTTGTCCTTATATTCGTTTTCTGAACCTTCTTGCCTTGCATGAACCTAATCTTTATATATATATGTTATATAGATTATGTTTTTTTGTGGTTTTGACGCTATATATGTCTTCTGTCTGTTGTGCAGATTTGGACCTGGACAAATTGAAACCGCCCAAAGAAGGCGCTGAGGTGGCGGCTGAAGCTGCTGTCACCGGTATTTCTGGCGCTGGCAACTCTGCTGCTGGCACTTCTTCTTCCGGCACCAGGATTTTGGTTGCTAGAAGTAGCCGTGGTGGTCGCCGTCCGGCTAACCGTCAAAGAGTAGTTACTTTAACAGCGCCGGCTTCTCAGAGTTCTGCTGGCACTTATGCCACCCCAGAAGAAGCCGCGACTGTGAGGAGGCCAACTCCTTCGACAAGGGGTGGTCTTACCAAGGCCGCTGCCACTCGTTATCTGGAGCGGGCAGTGTGAAAAAGGAAGGAGTTGGTTTCGTCTCCTGGAAAGTCCGCCAAGGTGGCGAGGTCTCAGCCTGCTGATGCTGTAGTACCCGGGTCAGAGGTAGTGCCTGCCACTATTGTGTAAGGTGAGTCTACGTCTTTTCCTGCACCGGCTTCCACGGAGGTGCTCCAACATGAGAGTGGCATTGTGCATGATAAGTCACCTCGTGATGTGGCAATTGAGGCTGCCCATCAGGTAGTGACGGATGCAGCCACTGAGTCCACTAGTGCTGATGTTAGATCTCCTGTTTTAGAGGCAAACTTGCCTGAACAGGAGGTAATAGTGGTGGAGGATGAGACAGCGGATGGATGTCTTGATGATGCCGCCAAAGAGAGCTCGCGGCGGAGGGCTTGTGAGAAAGCCCTGAAGGCTCCTGCAGCTCCAGAGATTGACCCCTCCGAGTATGGCATCTTAACTCCTTTTTACTTCTCTTTTGAATTACACCCCTTTTCCTTGTTGTCTTGGAGCTGATTTAATCTTTGGCTAGCTGGATCTTTTTGTGCAGGGTAATTCTCCGGTAGCTGAAGACTACCGGACGGAGTATCTGGGCCCGCACTTTGGGCGTAACATCTTTGTGCCCCGTCGCGGCGCCGGAGGGCATATCGAGGTGGATGCCTTAAATAATATTGGATCTTTTTCTTTTCCCTTGCCTGAGGACATGCAGATAAGGGCTGGATCATGGGGTTATAGTTACTCCACCATTCCTGACGAATTTAGGCCGGGGCCGAGGCCTTCTGGGCCTTACTTCCACCCTCAGCTAGATGTCGCCATCAACGAATTGTTGATGGCAGATTTAAGTCTGGCTGGGGGTGACTTAGGGTACAGGCTACTGCAGGGTGTAAGGCTGCCGGCTGACCGTAGTCAGGAAAGATGGGTGAACCCAGCTCAGGTTCTGTGTCACGATGTTGCATGTGTGAGTATCCTTGTTCTTTCTTTTTCTCTCTTCTTTCCCCCCCCCCTTTTGGTATTTTGTATACTGAAATTTTCCTTTGACTTGCCGTGAACAGGCTGCCAATTCTGCTGCCGAGTTGGCTGAGGCTTACTGGAGCTGTGCATCCGATTTGGAGCAGGCAGAGAAGCTGGTGCTTCCACTGACGGATGAGAATACAACTCTCAAGAAGGCTGCTGAAGAGAGGGAGGCGGAGCTGGCCAAGCTTCGAGAAGAGAAGGCAAGTGATGATGCTGCCATCCAGGCCTCTAAAAAGCTTGTAGCTGATGCCGAGGCTGCCATGCAATCTGCCAATATCAAAGCAGCTGAAGCTGAGGCTGCTAGTGATGCTGCCAAAAAAAGGGCGGAGGCTCTGGCCGCTGAATTGGAGATTGTGAGGGTAGGTCTCAAGGCTGCCAATAGCAGGGCTGAGGCCTTCATTATAGTTGCTAAGTCCAGCGAAGAGAAGGCAGCTGGAGCAGAGGCGAAAGTTGAGGCTGCCAAGGAAAAAACTGCGTCTGCCATCAAGAAGGCCACTGAAGAAGTGGAGGGTGCCAGGGCGAAGGCGGTGGACGATTTTGTTAAGTCTGCTAACCTTCGTCAATTCTGCACACTCAGTTTTCATGGAGGCTGGATTGCCGCCATGAGGTGTGTGCTGTCACTCTACCCAGAGGTTGACTGGGTTGCTGTGGAAGATGCTTTCAGTGATGGGACAGCCAGTCAACCCTTGAATGAGGAAGACATGTTCCCTGAGGAACATGTTGGGAATATGTCGCCTCGGCTTACTGGGGTACCAGCAGCAGCAGATGGTCTGGCGGGTCCTGAAGCTACGCCAGCCTCTACTACTACCGGAGATGCTCCTGAAGGGGCAGAATAATGTGTTGGGCAACCTTCTCCTGTTCTTTCTTCTTGTAATTCTAACTGTTCTTTTTTGTTTTAACTGCTGTAGTATTTTGTATATATTTTTTGTAATACTTGTTTATAATTTTTTATGTTTGTCAAAATGGGCTGCCATGCCATTAAAATTGTAACATGTAATGCCGCCAGTCATGTAATACCCGTAATTTTTCAAGAATTTTCAAAAATAATATCTTCTATAAAAAGGTTTTATATTTTATAAAAGAGATTTTCGAATTATTTTCAAAGGTATTAAAACATTGTATTTTGCCGTAATATTATTTTCAGAAAATAATAAATTATTTTTGAAGTTTTGAAGTTGGAATATTTTCAAAATAAATAAATATGTACTTATATATTTCGAAAATAATATATATATATATTGCGAAAATTATTTTATTTTATGGAAAAATATTTTTGGTAAATAAAAATATTTTTATGGATTAGAATTTTATTTTTAAAGGTCCTTTTATGCATGCCGTATTTTATTTGTCGTATTATTAAGTGTTTGGTCAATTAGTCATCAAGTGTTTAATGCTTGACAAAACAACTCCCGAGACCACCTCACCACCACACACCCCTCCCTTATCCTCCTCCCACACGGCCCTCACCACCACCACTCACTATTTGTCCCACATGGAAAGTTTACACTTTTCCTCCACCCTTCCATCCTATAAATAGCACCCTTCACCCATCACTTCTCTTCACAATTCTCTCAACATTTCTTCCACTTCTCCTCTAAGAAAAGAGGAGTAACAAGTGAAAAGTTTTCACGGAAGAATAACCGAGAGAATTGAGTTTAATTTTCTAAGGAGGGAGCGGTCTTAAAGTAGCCTTCCAGACGTTGAGGTATGCTTTGATGTCTACCGCTTTCTTTAGCTCCTAGGTTCTTGTATGCTTAGGTTAGATTAGTTTATTTTTACGCTTTTGTTTTAGCATGTTTAGTTTTATGTTCTAGCGTAGTTTTAATGCTTTATAGTCATGTTTATGCTGTAGTAGAAGTTATATGCATGCTTAAGTAGTTGCTTTAGTTATTGTTTTTAAGGTTGTTTTGATGACGTAAAATTATGATTAATTGTGTGCATAGTAATAGTATTTTCGTGTGGATGTATGGGAATTCAAGGAAGGATTTTAGCCATGTTTTTGAGGGCTAATGTGATGGTTTTAAAGGCATTTTATGCCAAAAATAGTTGCTGTCCAGATTTTTATAATAGCCTAATTATGCTTTCGTTATTTTCAAAAATAAAAATAAAACTTGTTTTTGGACTAAGGGTTGTGTAAATGTGTTTTAGACCATAAAATTTGTGTACGAAATACCCATTAGATGTCCAAAATAAGCTTATTTATCTTATTTATAAAATCTGAAATTTTCGAAAATTAATGTTCATGAATTGAAAATATAATTTCTAATTTTCGAAAATATGCCATGTATTTATATTATGATTTTTGCAACTTAAAATCTCCAAATGTTTTATGTAACCTTATTTTACTATTTTTGAAAATTATTTAGTATATATATACATACATATTTTCGAAAAATGTGTGTATAAGTATATTAATTTCGAAATCTTCTCCTATGCACATGATTTTAAAAAGCTTGACGGTCTTAGCAATTCGATTGTTTAATGAATTATTTACGTCATGAAATTTGGTTATGGATTGGTGAATGTTTGAACTTGCCTTGATTTAAGAAGTATAAGTGGTGTCTGTGAATGAACGATGGATCATTGAATTGTTGAATTCGGATTGGCAAGTTTGCCTTATGGGATTGATTTCTCATGGAGAATTGTTAAAGTGTGGAATTTTGGTTCATTGATTTATTTCGAGGTTATTGTTCTCACTCAAATGATTTTCAAAACCAAATGAACCTAAACTTAAAGTGAAACAATCTTCAAAGGGGAAGTAGCCCGAACGGTGACGACCTATTAGGGTGATGAACGGTGTCTCATTGGGGAGTACCCAATGTGGGCCTATTGTTGTGGTGGACACGCAATAGGTCGGACATGTGTTGAATCGTCGTTGAAACTTTGTAACCGTTATAATCTGCTTTCGTCCTCCTCCTGAACTTCTGGCGCGCACTTGCGGATACGCATTAGTTCTGTGAGGTATACACTCGGGACACTCTGTCGACAAGCTGTAGGCTAGGCCGAAAAGTCCGTGACGGGATGAAACAGGCCCTATCGCGTTCACTTTCCCAATTAAAAAATCTTGAATAATAATTGCTCTAGAATTTGTGAATTGGATAAATATTGGTTCAGCTGATGTTCTATGTCTCTTGTGTGTCAACTGTTTTTAAACTAAAACCGTTTTACGGGGTAGAGTCGATCATACTCAGTTTTTCTGATTTTTGTGTTATTATTTGTCTGTTTTTTTTCCTTCGGGGTTTTGTGCAGGTGAGTGGTAAGGATGGCTTACTTGTTTGAGGCTGATGAGGAATCCCTGTTGGAACTAGCTAAACCCTTTGATCATAGGCTTTATGCTTTAGCAGAACATCTTGTAATAAATTGTTTTAACTCTTAATGTTTTGGATTAAAACATTTTACGGCTTTGGTATTTATGAATGAAATCCATTTTGGAATTTGGAAACATTACGATCCTGCTTTTACTTATTCGTATACCCATTTCTTATCAGAGGTGGGCGTACGAGTAGCAACTCTAGAAATTCGGGCTATGATTTTAGTAAAATTTAAGTTTTATAAAGGAAGGAAAAGGTCCGAATTTCCGGGGCTGTTACAAGTCATTACTGGCTTTTGAAAGTATATAAAATTTTTCATTTTGTCAAAAATGCTTGCCTTTTATTTTTGTTAAATTTACTCCATATTCTGCAATATTTTTGGATTTCGTCATTATTGTATTGCAAATGTAAATCTTCCTTTAATTTTTGTATTGCAAATATAAAAAAGCTTTTATCTTGCAATTTTATTGCAAATACCCTTGCTTTTTATTGCAAATATTTAGGATGATTGTTACTTATGACTTTTACTGTCATCTGGCCTTTGGCTGCTAATGAATGTTCTTGGCAGCTAGGCTTTTGGATGACAGTGGCCTTTGGCCTTAGCTGCCATCTGGCCTTTTGGCTGCTAATGACTGTTCTTGGCAGCTAGACTTTTGGATGACAGTGGCCTTTGGCCTTAGCTGTCATCTGGCCTTTTGGCTGCTAATGACTGTTCTTGGCAGCTAGGCTTTTTTATGACAGTGGCCTTTGGCCTTAGCTGTCATCTGGCCTTTTGGCTGCTAATGATTGTTCTTGGCAGCTAGGCTTTTGGATAACAGTGGCCTTTGGCCTCAGTTGTCATCTGGCCTTTTGGCTGCTAATGACTGTTCTTGGCAGCTAGGCTTTTGGATGACAGTGGCCTTTGGCCTCAGTTGTCATCTGGCCTTTTGGCTGCTAATGACTGTTCTTGGCAGCTAGGCTTTTGGATGACAGTGGCCTTTGGCCTTAGTTGTCATCTGGCTTTTTGGCTGCTAATGACTGTTCTTGGCAGCTAGGCTTTTGGATGACAGTGGCCTTTGGCCTTAGCTGTCATCTGGCCTTTTGGCTGTTAATGACTGTTCTTGGCAGCTAGGCTTTTGGATGACAGTGGCCTTTGGCCTTAGCTGTCATCTGGCCTTTTGGCTGCTGATGAATGTTCTTGGCAGCTAGGCTTTTTGGATGACAGTGGCCTTTGGCCTTAGCTGTCATCTGGCCTTTTGGCAGCTGGTCAAGTAAATTAGTACATAGTTAAAATACCTAAGTAAGTAAAAATAAAACTTAGTTGTACCAAAGATTTAGCCTCTATACATTTATCAGACACGTTAATATGTAAAATTTATACATAGTATTTCTTGAGTACTCTGGCGTTCCAAGTATTCTTTAATTCCTTGCCGTCCATTCCAGCAAGCCTGTAAGCTCCAGAGGTTACTGTCTTTGTTATACGGTATGGTCCTTCCCAGTTTGCCGTTAATTTCCCTTCTCTGTTCTGTTTGCCGGTAGCGTCAGTTCTTCTTAGAACCAAGTCGCCATCTTGCATAGGCCTGTGGTGTACTTTTTTATTATACGCCCTTTTAATTTGATCTTTGTATGCTGCTTGGCGGAGTTTTGCGATAAGTCTAACCTCTGTTAGCAAGTCAAGGTCTTGTTTTAATAACTCGTCGTTGAGCTTAGGCTGGTATGTCTGGATCCTAAAGGATGGCAGCACTACATCTACTGGCAATATAGCTTCTTGTCCAAATGTGAGTCTGAAGGGTGTTTCCCCTGTAGATTCTTTCTCTGTTATCCTGTTAGCCCAAAGAATGTCGGGTATTAAGTCTGCCCACTTGCCCTTGAGGTCGTCTAACTTCTTTTTCAAGGCATTTAGGATTTGTTTATTTGCCGCCTCGGCTTGGCCGTTACTCTGAGGGTGAGTGACGGATGCAAATGCCATTTTTACTTTCAGAGGTTCAAGATATTCTCTCAGGGGCTTGCAGTCAAATTGGGTCCCATGATCGAAGACTATTGCCTGTGGTATCCCAAACCTTGTAATCACTTGCTCCCAAAAGAATTTTTTAACTTGGGTCGTGGTTGTAATAACCCGAAATTTAGGGCCAGAAAATTTCGCGGATTATTAACATTGTTTTACTATTCTAAGTCCAAAAGGCCCGAATATTTGGACTGTTTTATTTTATTTCATTATCTTATCTCTAAATTGGGCCCAAGGACCCAATTTCTTCTTAGTTTGGCCGGCCCCTCATGGTTATGGCCAACAATTATTTTCTTTCTAATTTATTGTTAATTAGATAATTTAATTAATTATTTGATTAATAGTACATTAATTAATTATTACTTGAATTTTAAACCTAGTCTAACCCTCTAAACTAAGTCATCCTAAGAACACTCTCCTCCCCCTATTTCTTCTCTACTCTCACGCCCCCCTCCCCCCCCCCCCCCCTTATATATATATATATTTTTTTTTTCTTTTTCTTTTTCTTTGGTTCCTTATATTATAAATAGGGAACAAGCTTTTTAACCTAATTTCTTTTACACATTTTCTTATACTACAAAACTCAAAGAAAAACCCTAAAGTTTCCTAAGCCTAGCCGTGTGTTTCTAAGGAATAAGGGGTGATTTTTGTTGGATTTCTCTTGCGTTTTCAGGTAACTAGATTAACCCTCTTGAATCTGGTATAGTTTTCTATATAATTAATTAGGATTAAAACTAGGAAAAATTAAAAGAATTAGTATCATGTTTTAGGGCTAAAGTTCGAACCACATGAAATTTATGTACATGTTATTTTCTTGATAATATTATGTAATCTTTGTGAATCTTTAACTGTTTATTGAATTCTATGCATGAAATATATTATTTAATTATATATTTATGATGAATAATTGCAAAATAATTATTGAATCTTGTTCTTGATTTTCTTTGATGAATGTCGAGTGGTATGATGGAGTATATGATGATTTTTATGCATATTTTCTTGAATTAAATTGGTGTTTAAGATTAGTTAATTGATTTATTAAAGTCTTGAATCAAAATTATTATTTTTGGTAATTTATTCCAAAAATGTCGAGTGACATAGGAACAAAAAGGGAAATAGAAATCTAATTTTTATGATTAATCTTGAATTAATATGTAATCTTGAATTTAATCTTCAATTTAATCATGATATTATGAATTCTTGAAAGTTATCTTGATATTGTTGTAACCTTATTGAGCCGTGTGGTATTTATGATCAAAAGGATTGAATTTGATCTTGTTAGATTCATGTTGTATGATTTAATATTCCAAGCATGATTTATTTGTGTTTAATTAAGTTTATGTGATTAATTATTGATAATTGTATTTATTTAATTAATTATATAAATTTTCAGAATTTTCATATATAAAATTCGAATGGTTCAAAATATGAAAAATAGGATTTTTATCATGTTTTAGGCAATTTATGTTGTTAAATGTTATTTTATATGATTTATTAAATTGTTTATATGATAATTTTATGAATTTATTTAATTATTATTTGATTTATGAAAATGTCGAATGGTTCCTTTTGATTTTAATCAATTTTTAGTTTAAAGTTTGACTTATAATAATTTAGATTATAATTTTAGGAATTAATATAATTTAAGGGAATTAAAAAGAATTAATAGGGATAAGTTGCAATATGAAGGGAAGTAATAATATGAATAAGAAGAAAAGGAAAGATATGATATGATATGAACTAGTGGTCTCAAGATGGCCTTTAGATATTGCTTGTTAATTAGTGGTCTCATGATGGCCTTTAGAAAAGACAAGATACGTAAGGACGCCCCTTTTGATGATACACGAATCATCAGATCGGGTTAAGTGGAAGCCACTGCCCTACTGCGGTCTCTGGGCAGTTCTGGATCTTAAGATATGTAGTCGTCTAAGTAGTAGTACACGAGCTGCTATTTAGGAGTTATGGCCATAGCTTAGGCTTAGTTCTTGCAAAGGAGGGCTACGGGTTGAATACACGAGTTCACCCCGGCATGTTTTAGGAAAGTTGTGGTGCACACGGGATCCACAACGAGCATTATGACCGGTCCGCTAAGAAGGTTAAAAGAGGGTTTAAGGGTAAAATATGATAAATTAATAGTTCACGGGAAGGGTTATGTGCATATGTGTATTTTCGTGTATATATGTATTGTTTTGG
This sequence comes from Salicornia ramosissima, assembly GCA_951394345.1. Lineage (NCBI taxonomy): Eukaryota > Viridiplantae > Streptophyta > Magnoliopsida > Caryophyllales > Amaranthaceae > Salicornia > Salicornia ramosissima. The sequence continues at coordinate 43,068,059 of OX596237.1, read as the reverse complement.
TAACATTAAGTCTTCCGCTGCGTACGTCTGGTAAGTCTGTATTTTATTAGTGTATTTCTGAGTATATGTATGTTGTACGTATTTGTATTTGTATGTTATACGTATTTGCATTTGCATGTTGTACGTATTTGTATTCGTACGTTGTACGTATTTGTATCTGTATTGTATACGTATTTGGTATGTATTTCTAACCGTATTCTGCAATACGTATTTTTGTACGTATTTCGTATGTATTTTTGTACGTATTTCCATATGTTTTTGTATGTTTTCCTCGTTTGATTATATGCTATTATATGGTTAACGGTCCCTCATTTAAGCGGGACAGCCTAGTTACTCGCCACTGACGGTGGACCCCCCCATTTCAGGTGATGATGCTGAGGTTTAGAATGGGCTTACGTCGGCTCGGGTTGTGTGTTTTAGAGTTATTTAGTGCAACCGTAGTTTGTTTTGAGTATTTTCTTCAGTTTATTAGTTAGCTGTTCCCAGCCTGTTGGGAAAGACTTTATCTAATTATGTAATTTAAGTATTGTTTATTTACCCTTGGGATCATTATTTCAGTATTTAAAGTAATAAAAGGAATTTTAGACTTTAATTATAATATTGTTGTTAAGTCTTATGTTGGTAATGATCCATTTGTCGATTTCCTTCGTAAATCGACAGCCTAGAAAAGTCGGGTCGTTACAGCGATGATAGAAACGGTTGGGATAACTTCGATCCATTTTGTAATGTAGTCAATAGCCACTATCAGGAATCTTCGTCCCCCTTTGCCCTTTTTAAATGGTCCCAGTATGTCCATCCCCCATTGGGCAAATGGTATGGGGCTCAAGATTGGTTGTAGGTCGTTTGGTGGAGTGTTGATCATTGGAGCAAACCGTTGACACTTGTCGCATTTTTGAACGTAGCCCTGGGCGTCTCTTAGCATATGGGGCCAATAACATCCGGCACGTAACGCTTTGAGTGCCAAAGCTTTTCCGCCAATATGATTCCCACATATCCCTTCATGTATCTCTTCCAAAATCTTCTGTGCTTCTACTTTGGTAGCACATCGAAGTAAAGGTAGGTGGAAAGACTTTTTGTAAAGCATGCCTTGGTATAAACAATACCAAGGTGCCTGTCGCTTGATCTTAGCTGCCAGTGTCTTGTCTTCTGGGAGAGTTCCCAGAGTTTTGAAGGTAAGTATTGGATGGAACCATTCCCCCTCCGTGGCGACAACGGTGGCAATAAGGACATTGTTTATCACTTTGTGGGTCCTGAGCTCAATTAGGATATTGCCTCCTAAATCTGGTAAAGGTGATGTTGCCAGCCTTGCAAGGGCGTCGGCAGATTGATTGTTCTCCCTTGGGACCAGTTGTATCTCAAAGGATGCTAGTTGACCTGCCAGCTGCTTAAGATAATCCATGTACTTGACTATTGTAAGTTCCCTAGCCTCTGCTGTGCCCTCCATTTGAGTGGCTACTAGTTGGGAATCTGTTATCAGTTTAACTTGTTCTGCCCCGGACGCGATTGCCAGCTGGATTCTTGCTATGGCGGCCTCGTATTCTGACTCATTATTTGTTGCTTTGAAGCTAAACCTTAGAGCATACCGATGAATGGTACCATCGGGGCTGATTAGTCTGACGCCGGTACCAGAGCCGGTATTGTATGACGAGCCGTCCGTGGCTATGGTCCATTCTTGAGTTGGGTCCGCCATGACAAACGATGTTTCTGCGATGAAGTCTGCCAAAGCTTGTGCTTTAATGGCATTCCTGGGTTTGAAAGATATGTCGTATTCTGACAATTCTATTCCCCACTTCATCATTCTGCCCGACACCGCCAACTTTATGAGAGCTTTGTCCAGTGGGTGATTGGTGAAGATCAGGACGGAATGAACATCAAAGTAGGGGCGTAAACGTCGTGCCATGACCATAATGGCTAACGCCAATTTTTCAATTGATGAGTATCTGACTTCAGCGCCGGTTAACAAGTGGCTGGTAAAGTATACCGGTATTTGAGTTTTTTCTCTTTCGACCAGTAGTACTGCCGCCACAGTGTTGTCAGATGCTGAGATGTATACTTGTAGTTGTTCTCCTTTTTCAGGCCTGGTCATTGTGGGTAGGTTTTTGAGGTGATCTTTTATTTTGTAGAATGCCTTCTTTTGTTCCACGTTCCATTCGAATTTTTTGTTTGATCGAAGTACCTTGAAGAAAGGCAGGGCATGAGCCGCTGACTTTGCCATAAATCTAGTTAGAGTCGCCATTCTACCTGTTAGTTTTTGGACTTCTTTGATTTTTCTTGGCTCTGCCATGTCTGCTATGGCTTTTACATTGTCTGGGTTGGCGTCTATCCCTCTTTCTGATACCATGTATCCCAAGAATTTGCTGGACGTGACGCCAAATGTACATTTCTTAGGGTTTAGCTTCATTTGAAATTTCCTAAGTGTTGCGAATGTTTCTTCTAGGTCGGCAAATTGTTCCCCTTGGGTCTTGCTTTTTACTATCGTGTCGTTAACATACACTTCGACATTTCTTCCTTTTTGTTTGGTGAAGACTTTATCTACCAGTTTTTGATAGGTTGCACCGACGTTTTTAAGCCCAAAAGGCATGTCTTTGTAACAATAAACGCCAGCATTAGTCACGAATGTTGTCTTGGGTCTGTCTGACTCTAGAAGGCTAATTTGATGATATCCTGAAAAAGCGTCCATAAAACTAAGTAGTGCATGGTTTGCTGTAGAGTCCACTAGTTGATCTATTCTTGGGAGTGGATAGCAATCTTTTGGGCAATGGCGGTTTAGATCAGTGAAGTTGACGCACATTCGCCATTGTCCGTTTTGTTTCTTTACCATCACTACATTAGCTAACCATTCAGGATAGTCACAAGGTTCTATGAACCCTGCCAACAAAAGTTTATTTATTTCAGTCTCAATAGCCTCATTCTTCTCAGTTGAGAATGATCTTTTCTTTTTTTTTACAGGCCTAACGCTATCATCTACATTAAGCCTATGTTGTATTACAGAGGTGTGGATGCCCGACATCTCATCAGCAGAAAAGGCGAAGACGTCGATGTTGTCTTACAACAATTGAACCAAGTTGATCTTCATTTGGGCTGGCAACTTTTTCCCTATCTTAACGGTTCTGGAGATATCCGTGGCGGATAAAGGTATATCCTCCACGTCCTCGTCTGGTTTTGGTCTTGGGAGACCGTCGTTGTCTGGGCGACCATTGATGTCGTCCATCGAGATGGGGGAGACCTCTGGTTGTCGTTTTCTTTTGTCGTTGTTGGTGTTGAGCTGAGGGGGAGGTGGAGGTCTCATGGCTGTCACGTAACATGAGCGTGCCACCTCTTGGCTGCCTTTCACTTTTGCTGGGTAGCCGTTGTCAGCAATGTATAACATAGTTAAGTGATAGGTAGAGGGTATGCCTTTGATGTCATTCATCATTGGCCGCCCTATGATGGCGTTGTAGGTAGATGGTATGTCGACCACCAAAAACTCTATCATCATTCTTTTGACTTGCCTGCCCTCTCCTAGCTGCATCGGCAGTCTAATTATGCCTTCCGGTATCAACCTGGCTCCCGTGATACCACTGATTGAGTAGTGTACCGGTTTCAGATATTTTTCTTCTATTCCAAGTTTGTTGAAGGCCTCCTGGAATAGGATATTGGCAGAGGAACCGCCATCGACCAGGACGCGATGGACTTTGCAGTTCGCAATGGACAAATTGATCACTAAGGGGTCATCATGTGGGTATATGATGCCCTTAGTTTCCTCAGCTGTGACTTTCGTTTCTGGCACGTCTGCTGACCCCGCCCAGTGATGGCGGTCATTAAAGTTCACTTGATGAAGGACCTCCCGGAAACTTGACCGAGCGCCGCTAAGGGTTCCTCCATGTACTGGTCTCCCTGTGATGACCAGTATGTCGGGTTGGAAGTCTATTTGTTTTTGCTTCCCCTTCCAACCCCTATCACCATGCTGTTAATGGCGGGGTGGATCATCTTTCTTTTTATACTGGGCCAACCGTCCTCTTCTTACTAATTCTTCGACGTTTTCTTTCAGATGGGCACACTTATCAGTGATGTGCCCATAGTCGTTATGAAACTCGCACCATTTAGATTGGTCGCGGTTTGGTGCATTCATTTGCCTGGGGCGCCTCCATTTTTCATCTTGTTTGTGGAGCGAATAGATCCGTGAACGTTGGGTGTTGAGGTCTGTGTAACCGCCACCTTTCTTTGTTCGCGGTTTCTTCTCTACATTCCCCCCTTCTTCCCCGCGTCTTTTTTCCGCGTTTCTAGTAAAGTATTCCTTCCTTTCGAAAGGAGCTTCTTTTTTGAACTCCTTTTTGTAGCCTCTTTCTTCTACCGCCCTCCTTTCTGTTGAGGTGCCGACACCTATCCGGCAGAATTCCTCTGCCCGGATGTATTCATTGGCTTTCCCTAGGACGCCCCCTAAGGTTGTCAGATTTTTGCGTCCCAGGTACTGGTGGAATGGGCTTTCTTGCAGTCCTCACATCAGTGCCAAGACCGCAACTCCTTCCTGCATATCAGGTATAGTCACGGATTCCGTCGTGAATCGAGTAATGAAATCCCTAAGGCTCTCTTCACGCCTTTGTTGTATTCCCATTAACTCGCTTGTCAGTCTTTGCCGCCTTTTGTTACTGACAAAGTGTGACAAGAATCGAGAGGACAAGTCGCTCCAACGGGCTATAGTAAAGCTTGGTAGGGATTTGAACCAACTTTGAGCTATGCCGGTAAGGGTTGTCTGAAAAACCCGGCACCAGGCGTTGTTAACCGTGGTGTAAAGTTGCATATGCCCCTCGTACGCGGATATATGATCTGCTGGGTCAAATGTGCCATCATACCTGCAGTTTGGCATTTTAATTTTTGGCAGCTCTTCCTTGCTGACAGCCAAAACGAAACGGGTCCCTTGAGGGAGGACCCTTTCTATGTGGCCGGCAGCTCCCATGGTTGCCGTCCTTCTTCTTTCCAGGTTGTCGCCGAAGTTTGTTTCTAACCTTCTGCTGGGGGTAACTCTATTCTCAGCCGTAGCTTGGATGTTTGCTGAGTATCCAGGCGGAGGTCTGGATCTAGTTTCAGCCTCGGAAAATTCCCATTCTAGCTCTTCCTCTTGCTCTGTTTTTAAGGATTCCAAGTTCCTTATTGGGGACCCTGGTGTTTGACGTGTCTTAGGCTTCTTTTTGGCTGCTGCCAGAGTGCTGAGAACAGTGATGACATTTTGCAGCTGCTCTGGTGTGAATTGGCTGAATATTTCTAAACCAGAGTTGGGAGTTGTCTCTGGTTTGGGTTAGGGGTTTTCTCACGCTCTATTATTGGAGTGTGGACGGTTTTTTCACTGTGAGTGGGTTTTGGGCTAGCCTATTTTTCTGGTTGACTGGGGGTGGTCATTTTATGTTTTTTTTTTTTTTGGATTTTAGATTGTTTTTCAGGTGGATTTTTGTAAGAAATCCCCACAGACGGCGCCAATTGTTCCGGTATGGATTTACCGACAATGTTTTGTGATGGTGTAGAAGTGATCACAAGGACAGCTTTAACCTGCACGAAGAAACAACACGGTGAGCTAACCCCGGGGTATGTCCAAGGAAAGACCCTCCGATGCTTAAGTTAGCAAAAGGGGATTAAGTATGTAGGAGAGATAGAAGAGGAGAGAGAATAGAGAGATAGAAGTTGGTTAAGTATCTGTTCTCTGCCGTTATCAGGTTGGTGATGTCTTCTATTTATAGGAGATGTCTTGGCGGTCAAACCGTGACCGTCACGGAAGGGTGCTTCCCTAGAGTCGGTTCCGACAGCTCTATCTTTGATACGGCATGGGTCCTCTGATACCGTCATCATTGGGACGGCATCTTGAGAGGTTCTGCCTATGTTGGCTGTCTTGAGTTGACCGTGACCGTCAGCCTTTGTTGTTGGCATTTAAGTGGTGTCTGACATCTTGGCCGTGACGTTAGTATGGCAGGTCCTGCCGGTTTACCGCTAGGCCCCCATACAGAAGGTTTGTTGGGAAAATAAGTGCATCCCAAGTCCCACATTGAAATAATAGCAAGAGTATGAGCTACTTATATAGTGATGCTCAATATATATTAGTACAAGGCCCAGAAATATGTTATATACTCTATCAATATGAGCTCGGTATCTCTATGATAAGAGTCATCTTTTGGGCCTAAATTAGCTTAGCCTGCAATTTTTTATATTTTTTTTATCTTTAAAAAAAATAAAAATAAAAAACTGATGGTGCAAGCAGTAGCTTAAAAAATATTTGACTTTAGAGTTTAGACTACAGAGACCATTATTGTGCTGTAATATCATACTATACAAATATGCATATAAATGATATAATAATAGTCTTTAGTGCAATGTTTGTAATAATGCACCAGGAACAAAACAAATAATTTTTTTTTTTGAAAGTGAAAAACAAATCAAGTTGGTTGATAAATTAATGGGCTTAGCTAAATGCAATGCATTTATTTATGAACTACTCCCTTAGTAGTACGTAATATATTAATTGCAATAATTTGACATTTTTTCTTTATATTTTATGTCAAATTGTTGCAATTAATATGTTACAGAGGAAGTAAATCAATTTGGATATGAAAGAAACGTAAATTCATGTAAAATATTCCATGTAAAAAAGAAAGTATGTAATAATAACAATATAATGGGTCTACTATACATCTGAATGTACGTAGAACGGTAGAATGTACATCCAAGGATTATTATTACACATTTTAAATAATAGAGTAAAATTACCCCTTGAATGTACCATAGATCCGGATGTGATAGAGTATATAACATATTCCTGCGCCTTAACTATTAGCTTAAGCTTTTGGTTAGGGCCCAGGAATATGTTATATCACTCCCCCTCACATGAAAGGCCCTTTGGGATTGAAATGTAGATGCAACACAGGCCATCATACCTTGTGTTAATTAAGTCCACTTAGAAGTGAGAGGGAGGAAAGATTCGAACTCGTGACCTCTGCGTCACGTTGGCTCTGATAATAGTTAGGGCCCAGAAATATATTATATACTCTATCACATATTGCTTGTGAATGGTGGATGGAAATCGAACTTGCAACATTGCGGTTTTGAGGGTGACACTGTTCCATTGCTCAATCCTCTGTTTTATATTTTTGTGTAGTTTTTTTTTAGATACGCTAAACAAGAAAAAAGAATTAAATATATGTAAAATGTACGTATAAGATGAATTAAATAATGGAGAGTGGAACTTTTATTAGGATTTAGGAATAATGGTGGATCATGTATTGTGATAGGACTATATGTTACATTAAATATGGTAAAAGGCAACTAATATTTTCTTGGTCTAGTGGTGTCAGGGGCTAGACATGGTAGGGAGAACCACGATTCGACCCCCACAAGCACGTTGGGAGGAGTTTAAAATCTTAACCCCGGAACGCGCTCCGAATCCGGATTAGCTCAAAAGGGTGAACGGTGAACCGGGTGGATACACCAAAAAAAATGGTAAAAGGCATAAATTTGAGAACTTTGGAATGGACAAAAATACCCCATCTGTAACATATAAACTGCAACGATTTAACATTTTTGACTCTATTTTATGTCAAATCATTACACTTAATTTGTTACGGGGGAAGTACTAATTTAAGATCATATTAGAGAACAATTGGTATACAAGCTTTGACACATCAACTTTGTTGAACTTAATTTCAAGCAAATTGGCATATTTAATTTAGGGTGTGTTTGATTCATCTTAATTTTTTTTATTTGATCTGAATTTAACTTAATTTCTTTGATCTACTTGATCTGAACTTATCTAAAATTTCTGATATGATTTGATGATCTTATATGAACTTTTTTATTTGATTTTTTATTGTACTTTTTTATTATTGTTATAACATTTCATATCTGATATGAATTTTTATCATCTGGTCTACTTTGAGCTAAATTTTTCTGATCTGAACTTTTATCAAAATATGCACTATATTAGTTGGACAAAAAATTTTAGGAATATAATTGAGAATGTAGATTAAGGGCTCTTTTACATTAGCTGAATAGAGATGAACTGAACTGAACTTAATAGAGATGAACTGAACTGAATAGAAGTGTATTAATTGAACTTAATAGAGATGAACTGAAATGAATTAATCTGAAGTAAACAAGCCCTAAATGAGAAAAATTTAGTGAAATTCTTATAACATTGGAAGCTTATAGTTTTTCTTTTGCTTGTGTTTAAATTATTTTTTAATTTGCATGTTTTTGACATGCTCAAATTTTTTCTTAAAATGTTTCCCAAAAACAGGGTCGTCCTGAGAATTTTAGGGGCTTTGTTCTAAAAATTGAAATCAGGCCCATAAAATCAATACAGTGTTTATAATTTAGGTAGCAATATACAAATTTTATAAACAAATATTCTATAATGTAGATTTAAAATAAAATGAGAAAAGGAATAATCATTTTTCTAGAAAATATTATTTAAAAAATGAAAAATTTGAGCCCTTTTTTGTTTTGAGGAAATTTGAGCCTTTTCATGCTAGAACCCTATGCAGTAGGACTTTTTACACACCCCTAGAAACCACTCTGCCTTAAAGAAATAAGTTGCAAGTTAAGTGATCTGAAGGAAATAATATTGTTTCAAGAATTTCATCACACATTTTCATGCTTAATGGTGACCGATTCCTAAACATTTCATGCTGGTTTTTTTGGTCAAACATAAAGTTTGGTGTTGATGGATTCCACCTAATTGATGATTGATAGATAATACTTAATTTAATCCTCATCAACTTTGTGTTGGATTGCGCAAATAAAAAAAAAAAAAATACTCCGTAAATAAAATTTAAGAAAAGAAGAAAAATAACCTAAAAAAAATTAAATGAATAAAATAAGAGATTTGTCATGAGATTTGTTTTAACTTATCTTATGAGATTTGTAAACAAATCTCTCATTATTTGCCAATTAAATGTTTGTTTGTTGTTTAGGTTATTAATAAGTAACCTAGGTTTCTACTTGGGAATTTTTTTTGTTCTTTATAATGTTTATGTATGGCTTTTTAATTTTTCGGTGCAGATTCATTTTTTTTTTATAGCTAGTCCCATGTACTAACTGTTAGAAATATAATACAAGGAAAAATGGGAAAGTAAAATAAATATAAGCTGAAAAAATAATCTGGAAATTTAGTTGGGTGAGTCGCGGATAATTTTCAGCTCTCCTCAAGACGATTCACGACCTCCACTACAAAAAAGGAAAAATAATCACAGGGAGTTATCAGCGCGTCGTTCCCAGGATAAAACCCCAACTTATACACTCCCTAACCCGCGTATTAAGGAGTAGAAGCTTGTAGTGAAACAATCAAAATACCTGACTTTTTTATTATCCAAAAAAAATGTGGGGGAATGTTTTTGTCAAGATGTGTATGTCAAATTGTTGCTCAAAAATACATTTTATACACCAAAAGGAAACCAAAAAGATAGCCGTTACCAAACAAAATAAATTAGCAATAATATCTTGTATTTTATTGCATGCAAATATGTAACCCCCATAATCAAATATTTGTCATCAAGTATTAAGCAGTAACCGTAGCATCCAATTGCAAAATATGGTCCACATTCATACTTGTAAAAAGTTAATGCATGAAATATATCCCAAAATAAATGAGTTGTATATCATTTGTTAAGTTAAACGGCTATCAAACTTATTATTGCAAATAATAACAATGAATTAGAATAGTAGATGTTACAAAAACTCAAACTTTGAAAAAGATTGTAATTAAAGCCCAAATTAAAAACATAAGAGTAAAACATATAATGAATATTAGAAACGGTAACAAGTTGTAATAGTATTAAAAACAAATTGAATTTTTTATATATATATTTTTATTAAAATATCCAACAATCCCCACTTATTTTAATAAAAGATATAACTTACTTGGATAACCGTCACAAGATACCATGCATAGTAGAGGTGGCTCCGCCTTGAAACCTCTATTTAGTGTTTCAGTCTACCACGTACTAGATTCAAAGTGGCACGGCCTTGAAACTTTAACTACTTGATGGCACGTTGGAAACATCACACACATGATACCTTAGGTATTTTAAAGCTTCTTAGGTTTGCACATTTTGGCCATGTGCACCATCCCGGTTTTTTCATGAGTGTCTTTAGAGAATGTGCCCTCATCCTCATATAAGCGGCCTCACTTCCACACTCATATAGGTGATCCTATCAAGAATGCTCTTGTGGTCAAGCATTCCGCCCACATAGACTATAGGTTCATTAAGAGCAAAGTTTTACAATCCACATACACATATAATTTAAATGTTTATTACTTTGCTCAACCTCGCTAACACCACAAGTATACATGCCGCACCCTAGGGAGGGACAAAATAGCAATATATGCATACAAATAAATTGGCATGTCTCCCAAGTCATCATATGATTCGTTTTTCCCTGAATAAGGTATCCTCATATATGACTTATTTCATTTTTGGGCATTAGTCCCATCCCCCTCGATGCTTTCCAAATCTTATCTCTAGCTAGAGCTTTTGTCAATTGATCGGAAAGATTATCTTCCGATCTTACATGGTTAACATTTATGGCGCCATTGGACAAATTTCCTCTCACAATACCATGCATCCGTCTTATAGACCTAGATTTTCCATTATAGTACATGCTATGTACTCTTCCAATAGCCGCAATGCTATCACAAAGGAGCAAAACTGGTGGTACTGGTCTATCCCACACAGGGATATCATGTAAGAAATTACGTAGCCAATTTGCTTCATCACTAGCATTTGACAAAGCTATCAATTCAGCCTCCATTGTAGAGTGGGATATAATTGTTTGCTTTTTGGACCTCCAACTGATTGTATCACCACCTATTAAGAAAAGAAATCCACTGGTAGACATAGTGTCTCCGGCTAAAGAATTCCAGTCAGCATCAGAAAAACCTTCAAGTATTGCAGGATGTCTTTTATAAATAAATACCATAGTCAACAGTTTTTCTTAAGATAACACATTAAACGTTCTATAGCAAACCAATGTTCATGACTAGGTCTACTAGTAAAACGACTTAACATACCAACTGCATAACTAATATCAGGCCTTGTAGTATCTGCAGCATATCTTAAGCTACCAATTATTTTAGCATATTCTTTTTGCTTAATAACATCATAATCATTTACGGTCGGGTAAAGTTGAATGTGAGAATCCAAAGCACTATTTCTAGGCTTGCAATCAATATAATTATATTTTTTCAACATTTTCTCAACATAGTGAGATTGATCAAGAAACATTCCATTTGGACACTTATGAATTTTCATACCCAGTATCACATTTGCTTTACCCATGTCCTTCATATCAAAATAATTACAAAGAATTTTCTTGGTACTAGAAATAATGGATAGGTTAGTACCAAAAATAAGGAGATCATCAACATATAGGCAAATAATAACACTATCATTGCCTTCGCGTTTATAGTAAACACACTTATCACTTTCATTAGCCATAAAACCATTAGTTAACATACAATCATCAAATTTCTTATGCCATTATTTAGGGGCTTGTTTAAGGCCATAAAGTGATCTAGTTAGTTTACACACTTTATTTTCCATCCCAGGTTGAACAAATCCATCGGGTTGTTTCATATAAATTTCTTCATCTAAGTCTCCATTCAAAAAAGCAGTTTTAACATCTATTTGATGAATTAATAAATAATGCACAGCAGCAATAGCAATCAAAGCTCTAATAGAAGACACTTTGGCTACAGGAGAATAAGTATCAAAGAAGTCTATATGTAATGCCCCGAAAATTCGGGATATTTTAAATTTTTTTTTATAATTAAATTAAATATATAATTAATTGGCTATTTAGTTGATTATTATTTAATTAATTATTAACTTTATTTGTAGCAGTCCAGTTATTTTGGATCATGACCTGAATCTATTTGTTCTGTCTTACTAAACCCGAGCCCATATATTTTTCTCCTAATTGATTTATTTAATTTGTTAACTAATTTCATTAATTATTATAACTACTTTTGACCCATTCCAAAACCCACCTTTGTTGTCCTACTTTCACTACTAAACTTTAGGAACCCTAAACCCTATTACCTCCCTTGTCACACGGCCAACCTTCATTTTTGGGGGTTCAACAATTGTTTTAATTATTTTCCCTTCCAAGAATCGATCACAAAAGTTCCCTAAAAACTCCTAAACATTTTTATTGATTTCAAGAACTCAAAGATTGCAACAAAAGCTTAAAGAAACTTCAAGAAACCGTGTGGCCTTGATATTTTCGAATCATATCTCTCCTTCAAAGGTAATTGGATTGCTTTTACTTAATCTTTAGGATAGATTAGTTATATAATTTTTAGAATATGATTTGGAATTGTTTAGAACAACGTAGGATTGCTTAGAATCATGTTGATTAGGTTTTGAATTGATTAATTGTTTATTTAGAGGATGGCCGAGTGGTTTTCTTGATTTAAAATACGATTCTTATGATTTAATCTTGATCTTTAAGTAGTAATTTTGATCTTTAATAATCTTTGATGATAATCTTGATTCGAACCTTTGATATAAGTATGATATGTTGGTTTCTTGATCTTGATTTTGTTATTGTTGGTGTTGATTTGAGCCGTGTAGTATGATGAAAGAAAGAATTGATTTTGTTCTTGATTTAGTCTTATTCGATGATTATGTGTTTATGTTATGAATCTATGAATTATTGACAAGTTTATATGACTGCCTTATGATGATTGTGTTTTGATAAATTAAAGATTGAATCTTGATTTGTAATGATGGATGTCGTGTGATGGTGCTTGTAACGACCCGACTTTTTAGCTTGTCGATTTACGAAGGGAAATCGACATTCGGACCATTACTTAATCATATTAAACAATAAATCAACAAATAAATGGGAGAAATTATCCTTTATTAATATAACTGCTAAAAACCGTAATAAATCCAATATTTGTTATTACATCATAAGTTTGGAAAAAAACTGTACCAACATGCTGGGATCATAGGATAAACTAAATAAATGTTCAAATTGTCCTGACTAAACTAGAATACTTAAAATAAATGCTAGAACACTCAAGCCCATCCGGCGAAGCCCGCTCTAATCTGCTGCAACATCACCTGAAACTGAGGGGGGGGTCCACCGTCAGTGGCGAGTAACTAGGCTGTCCCATTTAATCGAGGGACCACCAAACACATAATATCATAGAAAATACCATAAAAACTGTAAAAGATTTAATACATGCTTTACACAAAGATACACAAATTCCATATAAACGTACGTATAATAATACGTATAAAGGTACGTATAAAATACGTATACAGATACGTATAAAATACGTATAAATACCCCTGCAGAAATACAGTTAGAATACGTATAATTACGTATAAAAATACGTACATTCAACCCTGCAAATACGGTTAGAATACATACCAAATACATTCCACATCCGTATAATTATACATACACGTACATGCTCATAAATACAGAAATACACAGCGGAAGACTTACGATATGCTAAACTTATACTTTATACTATACATCTTAAATTATCCCAATCATTAACTTATACTTAACCCTTCTTAAATTATATCATTAACAAATCTTAATCATAATTTCATCACATTCCCTTCATCATAAATCTTATCTTAATCATATCATATCATGTCTTTCTTATCACATTAGATCATAATCTATCTTATCATCAATTCTTAGAAATCATCTTATCTTCATCTTATGATTTCATCTCATCAAATCGTATGATCCTAATATAATATCTTTGTTGGACCGGTCACTAATAACTCGTTATGGATCTCGTGTTTCACCATAACTCCCTAGAACATGCCGGGAGGAGCTCGTGTACCCAATCCCATAGCGGATCCCGTGTTTCACCGCTAAGTCTAAGCTATGGCCATAACTTCCTGGTAGCGACTCGCAGATACGGTTACCAGACGACTACATGTTCTAAGGTCAAACTACTCGGGGGAACTCATGTGTTCGTCCCATTGAGTAGTGGTTCTGACTTAACCCACTAATGACTCGTGTATCATACAGGTGGGTGTCCATATTGTATCTTATATCTTCAATTAATTTAATCATATCATATATTAGGATAATACTAGGTGACCGTAATAGGAAATGAAATGTTCGGAGTCCCAGGAAAGAGAGGTGCGGCACGTATATTGGCCACCTTAAATACCAAGTCTTTCCTAGCCAGAGACCGAAACATAACATGTATAGCTATTACTCTGTTTCCTTTCTTATCCCTAGTAGTATCTTATGCAACTTTAAATCTTATAATATACTATCATATACTTATAATCCTATCCTTTCGGATACTAACCTTAAAATTATAATAATTTCATATCATTATCCAAAATATATTTATATTGTTATTCTAATACCATTCGGCCCCTTTTAAGTTAATAATAGTATAATGTTCCTTTTAATCCTTACACTTTACAACTTATCCCTAATAATTATTTTATCCGTAACTTTTATTATTAACTATTCCCTAAATTAATAATAATCCAAAATTAACTAAAATTTGACTATTTCATATATCCCACACGGCAACATTAAAATAACAACAATAATTAACTATTTTCTTGAATTAATTTAATTAATCAATATAATTACAAAAATTACCAAAATAAGATAAAAATCATAATTTTTTTTTCCCTTTTAATACTTAGGTCACTCGAAAATTCAATAATTAATAATAGCATATTTTAATAATTCAATTGCCCTATTTTATACAATCTGATTTTTTAAAGAATTAAATTAAAAACGACCATCTAAAGATCTCTAAAAATCTGGAAATTTTTATGGGAGCTAAATATGGGTTCAAGGATTTACGTGCATAAATTTCGTCTAAAAATAACATCTTTTACTATTTTTAAGTGATTTTATAACTAACCAGTCAGATTAGGCTGAATTCGGTTTCAGAATTTTATGCCATATCAAACGATCTTTAAAAATTACGAAAATTTAACACAAGCTGTAAAACATTATCACTGACTTCCATATAAAATTTCGTAGCATTCCGAATTGATTAAGTACACTAATAAATTCGTAAACCTATTCTGGACAGTTTTACCGGTTTGAAAGATTAAATTTTTATAAATAATAAACGGACGAATTTTGCCACGAAATAAATCATGGTTAATAATCAAACAGTAAACCAGATACCATGAAAAATTCATCAAGAAATAACAAGATTTGATTGGTAAATAAATTATACAAGATCATACATAAAATCAAGAAAATACATAAAAATCAATCAAGAAATTCATGCTTCATGCTCGACATGTTCATATGAAAACAATATTAAACTTCCTACAATTTTCATGCTTCAATTCCTAATTAACTATGTGTTTTTCTACCCATAGATTAAAGGAGAAAGCGAAGTTACCTTAAACGCTAAATTATTCCAAGGCACGAAAAATTCACTACTTGGTGAATTTTAGAGGGTTCGATTTTTTTGAGGAAGATGGAGGAGGAAATAGTTTTCTTTAGGGTTTAAGTAGCAAACCACAAAATAGGACCCAAAATAAAACAAGGGGTCCTATATATAAAGAAAATAAAATAATAAAAAAATAAATAAATAAATAAATAAATAAATAAAAAACAATCAACCCTAAAACTTCAAAGGTGCCGTGAGGGCCTAAAAGAGGGGGAAGTTTGAGAAAAAGATGGGAGACTAGTCAATTAGTTAGACTAGGTTTAATGGGTTTTAAAAAAAAAATAATTAATTTAACTAATTAATTTAATTATCCAAAATTATAATTAACTTTAATTAATTAAATCAAAATTAACATGGACCCAAATAAACTAAGGGGGATTGGGTCCTTTGGCCCAATTTGAGAAAAAGATTGGGCTTAAAAATAAAAACAGTCCAAATTACATGGCCCTTTGGACTTAGAATTGAATAAATAATAATAACAACCGCGAAATTTTCTGGCCCAAAATTCCGGGTCGTTACAATCACCCCTCCTTAAATAAATTTCGTCCTCGAAATTTACTTAAAGAAGCTCAAACAACACACACAGACAAATAAACACAAAGCACCTGCACCCATTAGACATAAAGATTAAAACTCAGACAAGGAGAGTACCCGAGACCACATCTGGTTGAGCCTTGGCCTCTTCCTGAGTCATGCAGAAAACTCTGTTCCTAATCGGAGCCTGGCTAGCCGTTCCTTCCGGACGCTTCTTAGGGTAGAGAAAGGACTTGTGGCCTGCTTCACCGCACCTGTAGCACACAATAGGAGTCCCGTCACACCTCTTACCCGGGTGAACCTCCTTCTTGCAGCCCTGACAGACCCTTGGGCCTTGACTGGGGATTGGCTGAGCACTCCGCTCAGGCTCTGGAGTAGACTCGAACCTAGCCTTCTTTACCGGAGCTGGAGCTGAAGCTGGAGCTGGAGCTGACGTAACCCTCTTCTTTCCGGTATCTCCATCCGAAAGCGAAGACTGAACCTCGAGAGCCACCTCATACGCCTCCTGGAATGTCTTCACCCTGCTACTAACCACATGAACCCGGATGCTGGAGTTCAGCTTCTTGATGTACCTCTTAACTCGTTCGGCTTCAGAAGGAATTACTACTGATGCGAACCTGGAGAGCTCGGTGAACTTGTCCGTATAAGCCTGGACGGACAGATTACCTTGGGTGAACGTGAGGAATTCCTCTTGTTTCTGCCACTTAAGCTCCTCGGGGTAGAAACGATCTTGCAGCTTCTTGGTGAAGTCTTCCCAACTTAGATTCAGATCTGTGTCGGGGTTAGACCGGAGTGTACTCCACCAGTTGTCTGCCTCACCCTGAAGGTAGAACGTAGCTATGGGGACCCGTTCAGTCGCGGGGCAAGCTAAGACATCAAACATCTTACGCATCTCTCGAATCCAGTTTTCGAGGATGGTTGGGTCAGCTGAACCATCATAGGTCGGAGGACGAAGTCGGGCTAATCGGTCAAAGGTCGACTGATTACTCTGAGTCCGGACGCTGTTCTGAGCCAAAGTGAGGATTGCATCCTCTAGGTTGCGACGACGAAGACGGAAGTTCGGAGTTCTAGGGGTCGACATCCTGAAATCAATCACAAGTTAGCACACAAACGGCACACGAAACGGCAACAACGCGGAAACGAAACGATAAAACGTCTTAACCCAGGCTACTACCCATGGTTTCACTCATCTAAGGTTTCCATTTTAGGCTAGGGTTCGCTCGGGTTCATAAAGCGCTCATCTTACGAAGTTACTTGTGAAGAAGTAACTTAGGATTTAACCTCAGCTCCGATACCAACTGTAACGACCCGACTTTTTAGCTTGTCGATTTACGAAGGGAAATCGACATTCGGACCATTACTTAATCATATTAAACAATAAATCAACAAATAAATGGGAGAAATTATCCTTTATTAATATAACTGCTAAAAACCGTAATAAATCCAATATTTGTTATTACATCATAAGTTTGGAAAAAAACTGTACCAACATGCTGGGATCATAGGATAAACTAAATAAATGTTCAAATTGTCCTGACTAAACTAGAATACTTAAAATAAATGCTAGAACACTCAAGCCCATCCGGCGAAGCCCGCTCTAATCTGCTGCAACATCACCTGAAACTGAGGGGGGGGGTCCACCGTCAGTGGCGAGTAACTAGGCTGTCCCATTTAATCGAGGGACCACCAAACACATAATATCATAGAAAATACCATAAAAACTGTAAAAGATTTAATACATGCTTTACACAAAGATACACAAATTCCATATAAACGTACGTATAATAATACGTATAAAGGTACGTATAAAATACGTATACAGATACGTATAAAATACGTATAAATACCCCTGCAGAAATACAGTTAGAATACGTATAATTACGTATAAAAATACGTACATTCAACCCTGCAAATACGGTTAGAATACATACCAAATACATTCCACATCCGTATAATTATACATACACGTACATGCTCATAAATACAGAAATACACAGCGGAAGACTTACGATATGCTAAACTTATACTTTATACTATACATCTTAAATTATCCCAATCATTAACTTATACTTAACCCTTCTTAAATTATATCATTAACAAATCTTAATCATAATTTCATCACATTCCCTTCATCATAAATCTTATCTTAATCATATCATATCATGTCTTTCTTATCACATTAGATCATAATCTATCTTATCATCAATTCTTAGAAATCATCTTATCTTCATCTTATGATTTCATCTCATCAAATCGTATGATCCTAATATAATATCTTTGTTGGACCGGTCACTAATAACTCGTTATGGATCTCGTGTTTCACCATAACTCCCTAGAACATGCCGGGAGGAGCTCGTGTACCCAATCCCATAGCGGATCCCGTGTTTCACCGCTAAGTCTAAGCTATGGCCATAACTTCCTGGTAGCGACTCGCAGATACGGTTACCAGACGACTACATGTTCTAAGGTCAAACTACTCGGGGGAACTCATGTGTTCGTCCCATTGAGTAGTGGTTCTGACTTAACCCACTAATGACTCGTGTATCATACAGGTGGGTGTCCATATTGTATCTTATATCTTCAATTAATTTAATCATATCATATATTAGGATAATACTAGGTGACCGTAATAGGAAATGAAATGTTCGGAGTCCCAGGAAAGAGAGGTGCGGCACGTATATTGGCCACCTTAAATACCAAGTCTTTCCTAGCCAGAGACCGAAACATAACATGTATAGCTATTACTCTGTTTCCTTTCTTATCCCTAGTAGTATCTTATGCAACTTTAAATCTTATAATATACTATCATATACTTATAATCCTATCCTTTCGGATACTAACCTTAAAATTATAATAATTTCATATCATTATCCAAAATATATTTATATTGTTATTCTAATACCATTCGGCCCCTTTTAAGTTAATAATAGTATAATGTTCCTTTTAATCCTTACACTTTACAACTTATCCCTAATAATTATTTTATCCGTAACTTTTATTATTAACTATTCCCTAAATTAATAATAATCCAAAATTAACTAAAATTTGACTATTTCATATATCCCACACGGCAACATTAAAATAACAACAATAATTAACTATTTTCTTGAATTAATTTAATTAATCAATATAATTACAAAAATTACCAAAATAAGATAAAAATCATAATTTTTTTTTCCCTTTTAATACTTAGGTCACTCGAAAATTCAATAATTAATAATAGCATATTTTAATAATTCAATTGCCCTATTTTATACAATCTGATTTTTTAAAGAATTAAATTAAAAACGACCATCTAAAGATCTCTAAAAATCTGGAAATTTTTATGGGAGCTAAATATGGGTTCAAGGATTTACGTGCATAAATTTCGTCTAAAAATAACATCTTTTACTATTTTTAAGTGATTTTATAACTAACCAGTCAGATTAGGCTGAATTCGGTTTCAGAATTTTATGCCATATCAAACGATCTTTAAAAATTACGAAAATTTAACACAAGCTGTAAAACATTATCACTGACTTCCATATAAAATTTCGTAGCATTCCGAATTGATTAAGTACACTAATAAATTCGTAAACCTATTCTGGACAGTTTTACCGGTTTGAAAGATTAAATTTTTATAAATAATAAACGGACGAATTTTGCCACGAAATAAATCATGGTTAATAATCAAACAGTAAACCAGATACCATGAAAAATTCATCAAGAAATAACAAGATTTGATTGGTAAATAAATTATACAAGATCATACATAAAATCAAGAAAATACATAAAAATCAATCAAGAAATTCATGCTTCATGCTCGACATGTTCATATGAAAACAATATTAAACTTCCTACAATTTTCATGCTTCAATTCCTAATTAACTATGTGTTTTTCTACCCATAGATTAAAGGAGAAAGCGAAGTTACCTTAAACGCTAAATTATTCCAAGGCACGAAAAATTCACTACTTGGTGAATTTTAGAGGGTTCGATTTTTTTGAGGAAGATGGAGGAGGAAATAGTTTTCTTTAGGGTTTAAGTAGCAAACCACAAAATAGGACCCAAAATAAAACAAGGGGTCCTATATATAAAGAAAATAAAATAATAAAAAAATAAATAAATAAATAAATAAATAAATAAAAAACAATCAACCCTAAAACTTCAAAGGTGCCGTGAGGGCCTAAAAGAGGGGGAAGTTTGAGAAAAAGATGGGAGACTAGTCAATTAGTTAGACTAGGTTTAATGGGTTTTAAAAAAAAAATAATTAATTTAACTAATTAATTTAATTATCCAAAATTATAATTAACTTTAATTAATTAAATCAAAATTAACATGGACCCAAATAAACTAAGGGGGATTGGGTCCTTTGGCCCAATTTGAGAAAAAGATTGGGCTTAAAAATAAAAACAGTCCAAATTACATGGCCCTTTGGACTTAGAATTGAATAAATAATAATAACAACCGCGAAATTTTCTGGCCCAAAATTCCGGGTCGTTACAATCACCCCTCCTTAAATAAATTTCGTCCTCGAAATTTACTTAAAGAAGCTCAAACAACACACACAGACAAATAAACACAAAGCACCTGCACCCATTAGACATAAAGATTAAAACTCAGACAAGGAGAGTACCCGAGACCACATCTGGTTGAGCCTTGGCCTCTTCCTGAGTCATGCAGAAAACTCTGTTCCTAATCGGAGCCTGGCTAGCCGTTCCTTCCGGACGCTTCTTAGGGCAGAGAAAGGACTTGTGGCCTGCTTCACCGCACCTGTAGCACACAATAGGAGTCCCGTCACACCTCTTACCCGGGTGAACCTCCTTCTTGCAGCCCTGACAGACCCTTGGGCCTTGACTGGGGATTGGCTGAGCACTCCGCTCAGGCTCTGGAGTAGACTCGAACCTAGCCTTCTTTACCGGAGCTGGAGCTGAAGCTGGAGCTGGAGCTGACGTAACCCTCTTCTTTCCGGTATCTCCATCCGAAAGCGAAGACTGAACCTCGAGAGCCACCTCATACGCCTCCTGGAATGTCTTCACCCTGCTACTAACCACATGAACCCGGATGCTGGAGTTCAGCTTCTTGATGTACCTCTTAACTCGTTCGGCTTCAGAAGGAATTACTACTGATGCGAACCTGGAGAGCTCGGTGAACTTGTCCGTATAAGCCTGGACGGACAGATTACCTTGGGTGAACGTGAGGAATTCCTCTTGTTTCTGCCACTTAAGCTCCTCGGGGTAGAAACGATCTTGCAGCTTCTTGGTGAAGTCTTCCCAACTTAGATTCAGATCTGTGTCGGGGTTAGACCGGAGTGTACTCCACCAGTTGTCTGCCTCACCCTGAAGGTAGAACGTAGCTATGGGGACCCGTTCAGTCGCGGGGCAAGCTAAGACATCAAACATCTTACGCATCTCTCGAATCCAGTTTTCGAGGATGGTTGGGTCAGCTGAACCATCATAGGTCGGAGGACGAAGTCGGGCTAATCGGTCAAAGGTCGACTGATTACTCTGAGTCCGGACGCTGTTCTGAGCCAAAGTGAGGATTGCATCCTCTAGGTTGCGACGACGAAGACGGAAGTTCGGAGTTCTAGGGGTCGACATCCTGAAATCAATCACAAGTTAGCACACAAACGGCACACGAAACGGCAACAACGCGGAAACGAAACGATAAAACGTCTTAACCCAGGCTACTACCCATGGTTTCACTCATCTAAGGTTTCCATTTTAGGCTAGGGTTCGCTCGGGTTCATAAAGCGCTCATCTTACGAAGTTACTTGTGAAGAAGTAACTTAGGATTTAACCTCAGCTCCGATACCAACTGTAACGACCCGACTTTTTAGCTTGTCGATTTACGAAGGGAAATCGACATTCGGACCATTACTTAATCATATTAAACAATAAATCAACAAATAAATGGGAGAAATTATCCTTTATTAATATAACTGCTAAAAACCGTAATAAATCCAATATTTGTTATTACATCATAAGTTTGGAAAAAAACTGTACCAACATGCTGGGATCATAGGATAAACTAAATAAATGTTCAAATTGTCCTGACTAAACTAGAATACTTAAAATAAATGCTAGAACACTCAAGCCCATCCGGCGAAGCCCGCTCTAATCTGCTGCAACATCACCTGAAACTGAGGGGGGGGTCCACCGTCAGTGGCGAGTAACTAGGCTGTCCCATTTAATCGAGGGACCACCAAACACATAATATCATAGAAAATACCATAAAAACTGTAAAAGATTTAATACATGCTTTACACAAAGATACACAAATTCCATATAAACGTACGTATAATAATACGTATAAAGGTACGTATAAAATACGTATACAGATACGTATAAAATACGTATAAATACCCCTGCAGAAATACAGTTAGAATACGTATAATTACGTATAAAAATACGTACATTCAACCCTGCAAATACGGTTAGAATACATACCAAATACATTCCACATCCGTATAATTATACATACACGTACATGCTCATAAATACAGAAATACACAGCGGAAGACTTACGATATGCTAAACTTATACTTTATACTATACATCTTAAATTATCCCAATCATTAACTTATACTTAACCCTTCTTAAATTATATCATTAACAAATCTTAATCATAATTTCATCACATTCCCTTCATCATAAATCTTATCTTAATCATATCATATCATGTCTTTCTTATCACATTAGATCATAATCTATCTTATCATCAATTCTTAGAAATCATCTTATCTTCATCTTATGATTTCATCTCATCAAATCGTATGATCCTAATATAATATCTTTGTTGGACCGGTCACTAATAACTCGTTATGGATCTCGTGTTTCACCATAACTCCCTAGAACATGCCGGGAGGAGCTCGTGTACCCAATCCCATAGCGGATCCCGTGTTTCACCGCTAAGTCTAAGCTATGGCCATAACTTCCTGGTAGCGACTCGCAGATACGGTTACCAGACGACTACATGTTCTAAGGTCAAACTACTCGGGGGAACTCATGTGTTCGTCCCATTGAGTAGTGGTTCTGACTTAACCCACTAATGACTCGTGTATCATACAGGTGGGTGTCCATATTGTATCTTATATCTTCAATTAATTTAATCATATCATATATTAGGATAATACTAGGTGACCGTAATAGGAAATGAAATGTTCGGAGTCCCAGGAAAGAGAGGTGCGGCACGTATATTGGCCACCTTAAATACCAAGTCTTTCCTAGCCAGAGACCGAAACATAACATGTATAGCTATTACTCTGTTTCCTTTCTTATCCCTAGTAGTATCTTATGCAACTTTAAATCTTATAATATACTATCATATACTTATAATCCTATCCTTTCGGATACTAACCTTAAAATTATAATAATTTCATATCATTATCCAAAATATATTTATATTGTTATTCTAATACCATTCGGCCCCTTTTAAGTTAATAATAGTATAATGTTCCTTTTAATCCTTACACTTTACAACTTATCCCTAATAATTATTTTATCCGTAACTTTTATTATTAACTATTCCCTAAATTAATAATAATCCAAAATTAACTAAAATTTGACTATTTCATATATCCCACACGGCAACATTAAAATAACAACAATAATTAACTATTTTCTTGAATTAATTTAATTAATCAATATAATTACAAAAATTACCAAAATAAGATAAAAATCATAATTTTTTTTTCCCTTTTAATACTTAGGTCACTCGAAAATTCAATAATTAATAATAGCATATTTTAATAATTCAATTGCCCTATTTTATACAATCTGATTTTTTAAAGAATTAAATTAAAAACGACCATCTAAAGATCTCTAAAAATCTGGAAATTTTTATGGGAGCTAAATATGGGTTCAAGGATTTACGTGCATAAATTTCGTCTAAAAATAACATCTTTTACTATTTTTAAGTGATTTTATAACTAACCAGTCAGATTAGGCTGAATTCGGTTTCAGAATTTTATGCCATATCAAACGATCTTTAAAAATTACGAAAATTTAACACAAGCTGTAAAACATTATCACTGACTTCCATATAAAATTTCGTAGCATTCCGAATTGATTAAGTACACTAATAAATTCGTAAACCTATTCTGGACAGTTTTACCGGTTTGAAAGATTAAATTTTTATAAATAATAAACGGACGAATTTTGCCACGAAATAAATCATGGTTAATAATCAAACAGTAAACCAGATACCATGAAAAATTCATCAAGAAATAACAAGATTTGATTGGTAAATAAATTATACAAGATCATACATAAAATCAAGAAAATACATAAAAATCAATCAAGAAATTCATGCTTCATGCTCGACATGTTCATATGAAAACAATATTAAACTTCCTACAATTTTCATGCTTCAATTCCTAATTAACTATGTGTTTTTCTACCCATAGATTAAAGGAGAAAGCGAAGTTACCTTAAACGCTAAATTATTCCAAGGCACGAAAAATTCACTACTTGGTGAATTTTAGAGGGTTCGATTTTTTTGAGGAAGATGGAGGAGGAAATAGTTTTCTTTAGGGTTTAAGTAGCAAACCACAAAATAGGACCCAAAATAAAACAAGGGGTCCTATATATAAAGAAAATAAAATAATAAAAAAATAAATAAATAAATAAATAAATAAATAAAAAACAATCAACCCTAAAACTTCAAAGGTGCCGTGAGGGCCTAAAAGAGGGAGAAGTTTGAGAAAAAGATGGGAGACTAGTCAATTAGTTAGACTAGGTTTAATGGGTTTTAAAAAAAAAATAATTAATTTAACTAATTAATTTAATTATCCAAAATTATAATTAACTTTAATTAATTAAATCAAAATTAACATGGACCCAAATAAACTAAGGGGGATTGGGTCCTTTGGCCCAATTTGAGAAAAAGATTGGGCTTAAAAATAAAAACAGTCCAAATTACATGGCCCTTTGGACTTAGAATTGAATAAATAATAATAACAACCGCGAAATTTTCTGGCCCAAAATTCCGGGTCGTTACAATCACCCCTCCTTAAATAAATTTCGTCCTCGAAATTTACTTAAAGAAGCTCAAACAACACACACAGACAAATAAACACAAAGCACCTGCACCCATTAGACATAAAGATTAAAACTCAGACAAGGAGAGTACCCGAGACCACATCTGGTTGAGCCTTGGCCTCTTCCTGAGTCATGCAGAAAACTCTGTTCCTAATCGGAGCCTGGCTAGCCGTTCCTTCCGGACGCTTCTTAGGGCAGAGAAAGGACTTGTGGCCTGCTTCACCGCACCTGTAGCACACAATAGGAGTCCCGTCACACCTCTTACCCGGGTGAACCTCCTTCTTGCAGCCCTGACAGACCCTTGGGCCTTGACTGGGGATTGGCTGAGCACTCCGCTCAGGCTCTGGAGTAGACTCGAACCTAGCCTTCTTTACCGGAGCTGGAGCTGAAGCTGGAGCTGGAGCTGACGTAACCCTCTTCTTTCCGGTATCTCCATCCGAAAGCGAAGACTGAACCTCGAGAGCCACCTCATACGCCTCCTGGAATGTCTTCACCCTGCTACTAACCACATGAACCCGGATGCTGGAGTTCAGCTTCTTGATGTACCTCTTAACTCGTTCGGCTTCAGAAGGAATTACTACTGATGCGAACCTGGAGAGCTCGGTGAACTTGTCCGTATAAGCCTGGACGGACAGATTACCTTGGGTGAACGTGAGGAATTCCTCTTGTTTCTGCCACTTAAGCTCCTCGGGGTAGAAACGATCTTGCAGCTTCTTGGTGAAGTCTTCCCAACTTAGATTCAGATCTGTGTCGGGGTTAGACCGGAGTGTACTCCACCAGTTGTCTGCCTCACCCTGAAGGTAGAACGTAGCTATGGGGACCCGTTCAGTCGCGGGGCAAGCTAAGACATCAAACATCTTACGCATCTCTCGAATCCAGTTTTCGAGGATGGTTGGGTCAGCTGAACCATCATAGGTCGGAGGACGAAGTCGGGCTAATCGGTCAAAGGTCGACTGATTACTCTGAGTCCGGACGCTGTTCTGAGCCAAAGTGAGGATTGCATCCTCTAGGTTGCGACGACGAAGACGGAAGTTCGGAGTTCTAGGGGTCGACATCCTGAAATCAATCACAAGTTAGCACACAAACGGCACACGAAACGGCAACAACGCGGAAACGAAACGATAAAACGTCTTAACCCAGGCTACTACCCATGGTTTCACTCATCTAAGGTTTCCATTTTAGGCTAGGGTTCGCTCGGGTTCATAAAGCGCTCATCTTACGAAGTTACTTGTGAAGAAGTAACTTAGGATTTAACCTCAGCTCCGATACCAACTGTAACGACCCGACTTTTTAGCTTGTCGATTTACGAAGGGAAATCGACATTCGGACCATTACTTAATCATATTAAACAATAAATCAACAAATAAATGGGAGAAATTATCCTTTATTAATATAACTGCTAAAAACCGTAATAAATCCAATATTTGTTATTACATCATAAGTTTGGAAAAAAACTGTACCAACATGCTGGGATCATAGGATAAACTAAATAAATGTTCAAATTGTCCTGACTAAACTAGAATACTTAAAATAAATGCTAGAACACTCAAGCCCATCCGGCGAAGCCCGCTCTAATCTGCTGCAACATCACCTGAAACTGAGGGGGGGGGGTCCACCGTCAGTGGCGAGTAACTAGGCTGTCCCATTTAATCGAGGGACCACCAAACACATAATATCATAGAAAATACCATAAAAACTGTAAAAGATTTAATACATGCTTTACACAAAGATACACAAATTCCATATAAACGTACGTATAATAATACGTATAAAGGTACGTATAAAATACGTATACAGATACGTATAAAATACGTATAAATACCCCTGCAGAAATACAGTTAGAATACGTATAATTACGTATAAAAATACGTACATTCAACCCTGCAAATACGGTTAGAATACATACCAAATACATTCCACATCCGTATAATTATACATACACGTACATGCTCATAAATACAGAAATACACAGCGGAAGACTTACGATATGCTAAACTTATACTTTATACTATACATCTTAAATTATCCCAATCATTAACTTATACTTAACCCTTCTTAAATTATATCATTAACAAATCTTAATCATAATTTCATCACATTCCCTTCATCATAAATCTTATCTTAATCATATCATATCATGTCTTTCTTATCACATTAGATCATAATCTATCTTATCATCAATTCTTAGAAATCATCTTATCTTCATCTTATGATTTCATCTCATCAAATCGTATGATCCTAATATAATATCTTTGTTGGACCGGTCACTAATAACTCGTTATGGATCTCGTGTTTCACCATAACTCCCTAGAACATGCCGGGAGGAGCTCGTGTACCCAATCCCATAGCGGATCCCGTGTTTCACCGCTAAGTCTAAGCTATGGCCATAACTTCCTGGTAGCGACTCGCAGATACGGTTACCAGACGACTACATGTTCTAAGGTCAAACTACTCGGGGGAACTCATGTGTTCGTCCCATTGAGTAGTGGTTCTGACTTAACCCACTAATGACTCGTGTATCATACAGGTGGGTGTCCATATTGTATCTTATATCTTCAATTAATTTAATCATATCATATATTAGGATAATACTAGGTGACCGTAATAGGAAATGAAATGTTCGGAGTCCCAGGAAAGAGAGGTGCGGCACGTATATTGGCCACCTTAAATACCAAGTCTTTCCTAGCCAGAGACCGAAACATAACATGTATAGCTATTACTCTGTTTCCTTTCTTATCCCTAGTAGTATCTTATGCAACTTTAAATCTTATAATATACTATCATATACTTATAATCCTATCCTTTCGGATACTAACCTTAAAATTATAATAATTTCATATCATTATCCAAAATATATTTATATTGTTATTCTAATACCATTCGGCCCCTTTTAAGTTAATAATAGTATAATGTTCCTTTTAATCCTTACACTTTACAACTTATCCCTAATAATTATTTTATCCGTAACTTTTATTATTAACTATTCCCTAAATTAATAATAATCCAAAATTAACTAAAATTTGACTATTTCATATATCCCACACGGCAACATTAAAATAACAACAATAATTAACTATTTTCTTGAATTAATTTAATTAATCAATATAATTACAAAAATTACCAAAATAAGATAAAAATCATAATTTTTTTTTCCCTTTTAATACTTAGGTCACTCGAAAATTCAATAATTAATAATAGCATATTTTAATAATTCAATTGCCCTATTTTATACAATCTGATTTTTTAAAGAATTAAATTAAAAACGACCATCTAAAGATCTCTAAAAATCTGGAAATTTTTATGGGAGCTAAATATGGGTTCAAGGATTTACGTGCATAAATTTCGTCTAAAAATAACATCTTTTACTATTTTTAAGTGATTTTATAACTAACCAGTCAGATTAGGCTGAATTCGGTTTCAGAATTTTATGCCATATCAAACGATCTTTAAAAATTACGAAAATTTAACACAAGCTGTAAAACATTATCACTGACTTCCATATAAAATTTCGTAGCATTCCGAATTGATTAAGTACACTAATAAATTCGTAAACCTATTCTGGACAGTTTTACCGGTTTGAAAGATTAAATTTTTATAAATAATAAACGGACGAATTTTGCCACGAAATAAATCATGGTTAATAATCAAACAGTAAACCAGATACCATGAAAAATTCATCAATAAATAACAAGATTTGATTGGTAAATAAATTATACAAGATCATACATAAAATCAAGAAAATACATAAAAATCAATCAAGAAATTCATGCTTCATGCTCGACATGTTCATATGAAAACAATATTAAACTTCCTACAATTTTCATGCTTCAATTCCTAATTAACTATGTGTTTTTCTACCCATAGATTAAAGGAGAAAGCGAAGTTACCTTAAACGCTAAATTATTCCAAGGCACGAAAAATTCACTACTTGGTGAATTTTAGAGGGTTCGATTTTTTTGAGGAAGATGGAGGAGGAAATAGTTTTCTTTAGGGTTTAAGTAGCAAACCACAAAATAGGACCCAAAATAAAACAAGGGGTCCTATATATAAAGAAAATAAAATAATAAAAAAATAAATAAATAAATAAATAAATAAATAAAAAACAATCAACCCTAAAACTTCAAAGGTGCCGTGAGGGCCTAAAAGAGGGGGAAGTTTGAGAAAAAGATGGGAGACTAGTCAATTAGTTAGACTAGGTTTAATGGGTTTTAAAAAAAAAATAATTAATTTAACTAATTAATTTAATTATCCAAAATTATAATTAACTTTAATTAATTAAATCAAAATTAACATGGACCCAAATAAACTAAGGGGGATTGGGTCCTTTGGCCCAATTTGAGAAAAAGATTGGGCTTAAAAATAAAAACAGTCCAAATTACATGGCCCTTTGGACTTAGAATTGAATAAATAATAATAACAACCGCGAAATTTTCTGGCCCAAAATTCCGGGTCGTTACAATCACCCCTCCTTAAATAAATTTCGTCCTCGAAATTTACTTAAAGAAGCTCAAACAACACACACAGACAAATAAACACAAAGCACCTGCACCCATTAGACATAAAGATTAAAACTCAGACAAGGAGAGTACCCGAGACCACATCTGGTTGAGCCTTGGCCTCTTCCTGAGTCATGCAGAAAACTCTGTTCCTAATCGGAGCCTGGCTAGCCGTTCCTTCCGGACGCTTCTTAGGGCAGAGAAAGGACTTGTGGCCTGCTTCACCGCACCTGTAGCACACAATAGGAGTCCCGTCACACCTCTTACCCGGGTGAACCTCCTTCTTGCAGCCCTGACAGACCCTTGGGCCTTGACTGGGGATTGGCTGAGCACTCCGCTCAGGCTCTGGAGTAGACTCGAACCTAGCCTTCTTTACCGGAGCTGGAGCTGAAGCTGGAGCTGGAGCTGACGTAACCCTCTTCTTTCCGGTATCTCCATCCGAAAGCGAAGACTGAACCTCGAGAGCCACCTCATACGCCTCCTGGAATGTCTTCACCCTGCTACTAACCACATGAACCCGGATGCTGGAGTTCAGCTTCTTGATGTACCTCTTAACTCGTTCGGCTTCAGAAGGAATTACTACTGATGCGAACCTGGAGAGCTCGGTGAACTTGTCCGTATAAGCCTGGACGGACAGATTACCTTGGGTGAACGTGAGGAATTCCTCTTGTTTCTGCCACTTAAGCTCCTCGGGGTAGAAACGATCTTGCAGCTTCTTGGTGAAGTCTTCCCAACTTAGATTCAGATCTGTGTCGGGGTTAGACCGGAGTGTACTCCACCAGTTGTCTGCCTCACCCTGAAGGTAGAACGTAGCTATGGGGACCCGTTCAGTCGCGGGGCAAGCTAAGACATCAAACATCTTACGCATCTCTCGAATCCAGTTTTCGAGGATGGTTGGGTCAGCTGAACCATCATAGGTCGGAGGACGAAGTCGGGCTAATCGGTCAAAGGTCGACTGATTACTCTGAGTCCGGACGCTGTTCTGAGCCAAAGTGAGGATTGCATCCTCTAGGTTGCGACGACGAAGACGGAAGTTCGGAGTTCTAGGGGTCGACATCCTGAAATCAATCACAAGTTAGCACACAAACGGCACACGAAACGGCAACAACGCGGAAACGAAACGATAAAACGTCTTAACCCAGGCTACTACCCATGGTTTCACTCATCTAAGGTTTCCATTTTAGGCTAGGGTTCGCTCGGGTTCATAAAGCGCTCATCTTACGAAGTTACTTGTGAAGAAGTAACTTAGGATTTAACCTCAGCTCCGATACCAACTGTAACGACCCGACTTTTTAGCTTGTCGATTTACGAAGGGAAATCGACATTCGGACCATTACTTAATCATATTAAACAATAAATCAACAAATAAATGGGAGAAATTATCCTTTATTAATATAACTGCTAAAAACCGTAATAAATCCAATATTTGTTATTACATCATAAGTTTGGAAAAAAACTGTACCAACATGCTGGGATCATAGGATAAACTAAATAAATGTTCAAATTGTCCTGACTAAACTAGAATACTTAAAATAAATGCTAGAACACTCAAGCCCATCCGGCGAAGCCCGCTCTAATCTGCTGCAACATCACCTGAAACTGAGGGGGGGGGTCCACCGTCAGTGGCGAGTAACTAGGCTGTCCCATTTAATCGAGGGACCACCAAACACATAATATCATAGAAAATACCATAAAAACTGTAAAAGATTTAATACATGCTTTACACAAAGATACACAAATTCCATATAAACGTACGTATAATAATACGTATAAAGGTACGTATAAAATACGTATACAGATACGTATAAAATACGTATAAATACCCCTGCAGAAATACAGTTAGAATACGTATAATTACGTATAAAAATACGTACATTCAACCCTGCAAATACGGTTAGAATACATACCAAATACATTCCACATCCGTATAATTATACATACACGTACATGCTCATAAATACAGAAATACACAGCGGAAGACTTACGATATGCTAAACTTATACTTTATACTATACATCTTAAATTATCCCAATCATTAACTTATACTTAACCCTTCTTAAATTATATCATTAACAAATCTTAATCATAATTTCATCACATTCCCTTCATCATAAATCTTATCTTAATCATATCATATCATGTCTTTCTTATCACATTAGATCATAATCTATCTTATCATCAATTCTTAGAAATCATCTTATCTTCATCTTATGATTTCATCTCATCAAATCGTATGATCCTAATATAATATCTTTGTTGGACCGGTCACTAATAACTCGTTATGGATCTCGTGTTTCACCATAACTCCCTAGAACATGCCGGGAGGAGCTCGTGTACCCAATCCCATAGCGGATCCCGTGTTTCACCGCTAAGTCTAAGCTATGGCCATAACTTCCTGGTAGCGACTCGCAGATACGGTTACCAGACGACTACATGTTCTAAGGTCAAACTACTCGGGGGAACTCATGTGTTCGTCCCATTGAGTAGTGGTTCTGACTTAACCCACTAATGACTCGTGTATCATACAGGTGGGTGTCCATATTGTATCTTATATCTTCAATTAATTTAATCATATCATATATTAGGATAATACTAGGTGACCGTAATAGGAAATGAAATGTTCGGAGTCCCAGGAAAGAGAGGTGCGGCACGTATATTGGCCACCTTAAATACCAAGTCTTTCCTAGCCAGAGACCGAAACATAACATGTATAGCTATTACTCTGTTTCCTTTCTTATCCCTAGTAGTATCTTATGCAACTTTAAATCTTATAATATACTATCATATACTTATAATCCTATCCTTTCGGATACTAACCTTAAAATTATAATAATTTCATATCATTATCCAAAATATATTTATATTGTTATTCTAATACCATTCGGCCCCTTTTAAGTTAATAATAGTATAATGTTCCTTTTAATCCTTACACTTTACAACTTATCCCTAATAATTATTTTATCCGTAACTTTTATTATTAACTATTCCCTAAATTAATAATAATCCAAAATTAACTAAAATTTGACTATTTCATATATCCCACACGGCAACATTAAAATAACAACAATAATTAACTATTTTCTTGAATTAATTTAATTAATCAATATAATTACAAAAATTACCAAAATAAGATAAAAATCATAATTTTTTTTTCCCTTTTAATACTTAGGTCACTCGAAAATTCAATAATTAATAATAGCATATTTTAATAATTCAATTGCCCTATTTTATACAATCTGATTTTTTAAAGAATTAAATTAAAAACGACCATCTAAAGATCTCTAAAAATCTGGAAATTTTTATGGGAGCTAAATATGGGTTCAAGGATTTACGTGCATAAATTTCGTCTAAAAATAACATCTTTTACTATTTTTAAGTGATTTTATAACTAACCAGTCAGATTAGGCTGAATTCGGTTTCAGAATTTTATGCCATATCAAACGATCTTTAAAAATTACGAAAATTTAACACAAGCTGTAAAACATTATCACTGACTTCCATATAAAATTTCGTAGCATTCCGAATTGATTAAGTACACTAATAAATTCGTAAACCTATTCTGGACAGTTTTACCGGTTTGAAAGATTAAATTTTTATAAATAATAAACGGACGAATTTTGCCACGAAATAAATCATGGTTAATAATCAAACAGTAAACCAGATACCATGAAAAATTCATCAAGAAATAACAAGATTTGATTGGTAAATAAATTATACAAGATCATACATAAAATCAAGAAAATACATAAAAATCAATCAAGAAATTCATGCTTCATGCTCGACATGTTCATATGAAAACAATATTAAACTTCCTACAATTTTCATGCTTCAATTCCTAATTAACTATGTGTTTTTCTACCCATAGATTAAAGGAGAAAGCGAAGTTACCTTAAACGCTAAATTATTCCAAGGCACGAAAAATTCACTACTTGGTGAATTTTAGAGGGTTCGATTTTTTTGAGGAAGATGGAGGAGGAAATAGTTTTCTTTAGGGTTTAAGTAGCAAACCACAAAATAGGACCCAAAATAAAACAAGGGGTCCTATATATAAAGAAAATAAAATAATAAAAAAATAAATAAATAAATAAATAAATAAATAAAAAACAATCAACCCTAAAACTTCAAAGGTGCCGTGAGGGCCTAAAAGAGGGGGAAGTTTGAGAAAAAGATGGGAGACTAGTCAATTAGTTAGACTAGGTTTAATGGGTTTTAAAAAAAAAATAATTAATTTAACTAATTAATTTAATTATCCAAAATTATAATTAACTTTAATTAATTAAATCAAAATTAACATGGACCCAAATAAACTAAGGGGGATTGGGTCCTTTGGCCCAATTTGAGAAAAAGATTGGGCTTAAAAATAAAAACAGTCCAAATTACATGGCCCTTTGGACTTAGAATTGAATAAATAATAATAACAACCGCGAAATTTTCTGGCCCAAAATTCCGGGTCGTTACAATCACCCCTCCTTAAATAAATTTCGTCCTCGAAATTTACTTAAAGAAGCTCAAACAACACACACAGACAAATAAACACAAAGCACCTGCACCCATTAGACATAAAGATTAAAACTCAGACAAGGAGAGTACCCGAGACCACATCTGGTTGAGCCTTGGCCTCTTCCTGAGTCATGCAGAAAACTCTGTTCCTAATCGGAGCCTGGCTAGCCGTTCCTTCCGGACGCTTCTTAGGGCAGAGAAAGGACTTGTGGCCTGCTTCACCGCACCTGTAGCACACAATAGGAGTCCCGTCACACCTCTTACCCGGGTGAACCTCCTTCTTGCAGCCCTGACAGACCCTTGGGCCTTGACTGGGGATTGGCTGAGCACTCCGCTCAGGCTCTGGAGTAGACTCGAACCTAGCCTTCTTTACCGGAGCTGGAGCTGAAGCTGGAGCTGGAGCTGACGTAACCCTCTTCTTTCCGGTATCTCCATCCGAAAGCGAAGACTGAACCTCGAGAGCCACCTCATACGCCTCCTGGAATGTCTTCACCCTGCTACTAACCACATGAACCCGGATGCTGGAGTTCAGCTTCTTGATGTACCTCTTAACTCGTTCGGCTTCAGAAGGAATTACTACTGATGCGAACCTGGAGAGCTCGGTGAACTTGTCCGTATAAGCCTGGACGGACAGATTACCTTGGGTGAACGTGAGGAATTCCTCTTGTTTCTGCCACTTAAGCTCCTCGGGGTAGAAACGATCTTGCAGCTTCTTGGTGAAGTCTTCCCAACTTAGATTCAGATCTGTGTCGGGGTTAGACCGGAGTGTACTCCACCAGTTGTCTGCCTCACCCTGAAGGTAGAACGTAGCTATGGGGACCCGTTCAGTCGCGGGGCAAGCTAAGACATCAAACATCTTACGCATCTCTCGAATCCAGTTTTCGAGGATGGTTGGGTCAGCTGAACCATCATAGGTCGGAGGACGAAGTCGGGCTAATCGGTCAAAGGTCGACTGATTACTCTGAGTCCGGACGCTGTTCTGAGCCAAAGTGAGGATTGCATCCTCTAGGTTGCGACGACGAAGACGGAAGTTCGGAGTTCTAGGGGTCGACATCCTGAAATCAATCACAAGTTAGCACACAAACGGCACACGAAACGGCAACAACGCGGAAACGAAACGATAAAACGTCTTAACCCAGGCTACTACCCATGGTTTCACTCATCTAAGGTTTCCATTTTAGGCTAGGGTTCGCTCGGGTTCATAAAGCGCTCATCTTACGAAGTTACTTGTGAAGAAGTAACTTAGGATTTAACCTCAGCTCCGATACCAACTGTAACGACCCGACTTTTTAGCTTGTCGATTTACGAAGGGAAATCGACATTCGGACCATTACTTAATCATATTAAACAATAAATCAACAAATAAATGGGAGAAATTATCCTTTATTAATATAACTGCTAAAAACCGTAATAAATCCAATATTTGTTATTACATCATAAGTTTGGAAAAAAACTGTACCAACATGCTGGGATCATAGGATAAACTAAATAAATGTTCAAATTGTCCTGACTAAACTAGAATACTTAAAATAAATGCTAGAACACTCAAGCCCATCCGGCGAAGCCCGCTCTAATCTGCTGCAACATCACCTGAAACTGAGGGGGGGGGGTCCACCGTCAGTGGCGAGTAACTAGGCTGTCCCATTTAATCGAGGGACCACCAAACACATAATATCATAGAAAATACCATAAAAACTGTAAAAGATTTAATACATGCTTTACACAAAGATACACAAATTCCATATAAACGTACGTATAATAATACGTATAAAGGTACGTATAAAATACGTATACAGATACGTATAAAATACGTATAAATACCCCTGCAGAAATACAGTTAGAATACGTATAATTACGTATAAAAATACGTACATTCAACCCTGCAAATACGGTTAGAATACATACCAAATACATTCCACATCCGTATAATTATACATACACGTACATGCTCATAAATACAGAAATACACAGCGGAAGACTTACGATATGCTAAACTTATACTTTATACTATACATCTTAAATTATCCCAATCATTAACTTATACTTAACCCTTCTTAAATTATATCATTAACAAATCTTAATCATAATTTCATCACATTCCCTTCATCATAAATCTTATCTTAATCATATCATATCATGTCTTTCTTATCACATTAGATCATAATCTATCTTATCATCAATTCTTAGAAATCATCTTATCTTCATCTTATGATTTCATCTCATCAAATCGTATGATCCTAATATAATATCTTTGTTGGACCGGTCACTAATAACTCGTTATGGATCTCGTGTTTCACCATAACTCCCTAGAACATGCCGGGAGGAGCTCGTGTACCCAATCCCATAGCGGATCCCGTGTTTCACCGCTAAGTCTAAGCTATGGCCATAACTTCCTGGTAGCGACTCGCAGATACGGTTACCAGACGACTACATGTTCTAAGGTCAAACTACTCGGGGGAACTCATGTGTTCGTCCCATTGAGTAGTGGTTCTGACTTAACCCACTAATGACTCGTGTATCATACAGGTGGGTGTCCATATTGTATCTTATATCTTCAATTAATTTAATCATATCATATATTAGGATAATACTAGGTGACCGTAATAGGAAATGAAATGTTCGGAGTCCCAGGAAAGAGAGGTGCGGCACGTATATTGGCCACCTTAAATACCAAGTCTTTCCTAGCCAGAGACCGAAACATAACATGTATAGCTATTACTCTGTTTCCTTTCTTATCCCTAGTAGTATCTTATGCAACTTTAAATCTTATAATATACTATCATATACTTATAATCCTATCCTTTCGGATACTAACCTTAAAATTATAATAATTTCATATCATTATCCAAAATATATTTATATTGTTATTCTAATACCATTCGGCCCCTTTTAAGTTAATAATAGTATAATGTTCCTTTTAATCCTTACACTTTACAACTTATCCCTAATAATTATTTTATCCGTAACTTTTATTATTAACTATTCCCTAAATTAATAATAATCCAAAATTAACTAAAATTTGACTATTTCATATATCCCACACGGCAACATTAAAATAACAACAATAATTAACTATTTTCTTGAATTAATTTAATTAATCAATATAATTACAAAAATTACCAAAATAAGATAAAAATCATAATTTTTTTTTCCCTTTTAATACTTAGGTCACTCGAAAATTCAATAATTAATAATAGCATATTTTAATAATTCAATTGCCCTATTTTATACAATCTGATTTTTTAAAGAATTAAATTAAAAACGACCATCTAAAGATCTCTAAAAATCTGGAAATTTTTATGGGAGCTAAATATGGGTTCAAGGATTTACGTGCATAAATTTCGTCTAAAAATAACATCTTTTACTATTTTTAAGTGATTTTATAACTAACCAGTCAGATTAGGCTGAATTCGGTTTCAGAATTTTATGCCATATCAAACGATCTTTAAAAATTACGAAAATTTAACACAAGCTGTAAAACATTATCACTGACTTCCATATAAAATTTCGTAGCATTCCGAATTGATTAAGTACACTAATAAATTCGTAAACCTATTCTGGACAGTTTTACCGGTTTGAAAGATTAAATTTTTATAAATAATAAACGGACGAATTTTGCCACGAAATAAATCATGGTTAATAATCAAACAGTAAACCAGATACCATGAAAAATTCATCAAGAAATAACAAGATTTGATTGGTAAATAAATTATACAAGATCATACATAAAATCAAGAAAATACATAAAAATCAATCAAGAAATTCATGCTTCATGCTCGACATGTTCATATGAAAACAATATTAAACTTCCTACAATTTTCATGCTTCAATTCCTAATTAACTATGTGTTTTTCTACCCATAGATTAAAGGAGAAAGCGAAGTTACCTTAAACGCTAAATTATTCCAAGGCACGAAAAATTCACTACTTGGTGAATTTTAGAGGGTTCGATTTTTTTGAGGAAGATGGAGGAGGAAATAGTTTTCTTTAGGGTTTAAGTAGCAAACCACAAAATAGGACCCAAAATAAAACAAGGGGTCCTATATATAAAGAAAATAAAATAATAAAAAAATAAATAAATAAATAAATAAATAAATAAAAAACAATCAACCCTAAAACTTCAAAGGTGCCGTGAGGGCCTAAAAGAGGGGGAAGTTTGAGAAAAAGATGGGAGACTAGTCAATTAGTTAGACTAGGTTTAATGGGTTTTAAAAAAAAAATAATTAATTTAACTAATTAATTTAATTATCCAAAATTATAATTAACTTTAATTAATTAAATCAAAATTAACATGGACCCAAATAAACTAAGGGGGATTGGGTCCTTTGGCCCAATTTGAGAAAAAGATTGGGCTTAAAAATAAAAACAGTCCAAATTACATGGCCCTTTGGACTTAGAATTGAATAAATAATAATAACAACCGCGAAATTTTCTGGCCCAAAATTCCGGGTCGTTACAGTGCTAATTAAAGGAATTGATTTCGTTCTTGTTTTGTTCCAGGTTTGATGATTTATTGTTTAAAGTGTAATTTTTAGGATTTATTATTAAGTTTATATGATCAATTGTTGATGATTGAATATATTTAAATTTCTATACACGAAAATGTCGAGTGTTTATATTTTATTTTGATCAATTTTAGTTTAATTTTCGACTTAGAATAATTTAGATTGTAATTTTAGGAATTATTATAGCTAATATAATTAAAAGGAATTAATAGGGACAAGTTGCAATATGAAGGAAGAAAGTAACAACATAACTATTACAATTAAAAGGAATTAATAGGGTTAAGTTGCAATGTGAAGGAAAGTAACAATATGACTAAAGGAAGGGTAATTGGGTAAAATCTGACAAGATAAGTATTTCACGGGAAGGTTTCTGTTGTATATGTGTATTGCATGAATTTCGTATAGGTATATATATTATCGATGTAGTATTAAGTCTTCCGGTGTGTACGTTCATATTTGTATGTTGTACGTATTGTATTTGCATGTTGTACGTATTTGTACCTGTATTGTAAACGTATTGTAACGACCCGACTCGCTTAAATCGGCGCGGAAGAAACCGACGAGTCGAGTAGTTAGAAACTACAACTCAAATACTTAAGAAATTAAAACTAATTCCTCAAATATTATTATTAAACCACAAAAGTACAAATACCCACAAGTTTGTACATAACTAGTCCAAAAGTCAAACCAAACAATTAAAAACTAAAATATGAATAACTCTAACCACATGTCAGAGTCAAAACATAACATATAGAAGTCCTTACAATAGTCAAAAACTATCTAAAAACAACTGAAACAGGAAATACAATAAAAACAACAGTAAACGTCGCTCGCCCAACCCAAAGCTAAGCAAGAGTATCATCGTCAGAAATACCTGAAAAATATACAACAGTCCACCATCAGTGGAGAGTAACATAACTGACTCACCCTAATGGGAATACACATGTACATAGCACAAATCAAATAATCAATATCAAATCAATAATCAAAGTGCAAGATCAACCCAAACGTGAACTCGACTCGAATCATCCTAATCAACTATCTTTGGCGCAATCATTCATATTCTAGACCGGACTGTGCTCGTACGAACGCATCTTACGCATTCGAACTTTCTACTATGCTCGGATTTGAGAATCTTACTCCCAAACCCCATGAAACCAATCTTACTGGAAATCCATGTCCCGTGAAACCAATCTTACTGGAAATTCACAAAGATCAAATAGTATGACTCCAACTATCCCAATACCGCGGATGGAATAGGGGCAACGTCTTAACCCAAATACAATGAATCTTACTCAAAGCATCAGGCGTCTAAAAATGAAATCAAGCTAATTAATTAATTAAATCTTTTAATCATTTTAATCATATTATTCATCATTATTACCCAACATAACTAAATTAAGTTCAAGAATTGCCTCTAGCCTTGATTCTCGAATTTAACTAGTTAAATTATCGAAGTTATTCTCAAGAACTGCCTCTAGCCTTAATCTTGAGTCTAACCAATCATAATCCAACATTCAATAATCATTCTTTAATCATATTAGACACTTTCTTTAACTTTCTTTATCATTTAAACCTCTTTCTTTAACTTTCAAGATTCGACCAAGAACTCATAAAGAACTCATCAAGAACTCATAAAGAACTCAAAGAACTCATAAAGAACTCATAAAGAACTCATTCAAGATTCAAGATCTTCAACCAAGAACTCATTCAAGATTCAAGATCTTCAACCAAGAACTCATTCAACATGTTCATACTACACGCATAACTTCATCATAATTCAATCGAAAATCCAACTTTTACTCATCCAAAATTCATCAAACTTTAACATAATGTTCATGATCATAAAACAACATATAATCAATCATAATATCATGAAAAATCATCATCAAAACACCATACAAACACATAAAAATCAGATTTAGAAATTATACATGAAATCATGGATATTCATCATCAATCAACCCAAACATGCATTTAATCCATACTATAGACATAGTATACCAAAAAGGTTGAGAAAGCATGTTACCTTATTGAAGATATACACACAAAATCAATCATAAAATTGCTGCCCGGAAAGGAACACGCACGGCCCAACAACACAGCAATAACGCGCCACCGCACGACACCACCTTGAACCGCCAAGGACCCGCGGTTTCTGCTGCCTTCTTGCACGTCTTCACGCACACGGCTACTGCCCCTGCACGGCTGCCCTACTGCCCTTGCACGGCTGCCCCCATACGAACCACTACATGCACGGCTCCACCATAACACGGACCCAAAACCACCCCGAACTAGTGATCTTGAATGAGGCAATGAAGGCTACTTGTGTGTTTACTAACTTAAAGATCAATGGAGGTTGAATCTTTAAGTTTTGGGGTTTGAAGATTTGATGAACAAAGGTTGAGTGTTTTGAGCCAAAATAGGCGTGTAGGAGCAAGGCAAGAGGAGAGAAAGTTTTGCCTCTTGAATTGATGAGCAAAAGATGGCATAAGAGCAAATGGATCATCATGCCTTACTAACCCTTCTATTTATAGAAGTGGTTTAAGGTGTGAATGCATGGCAAGTGGCAAATCCTTGCCATGAACAAGAGGGGAAAACCGGCCATGGGCTTAATAAAATGGGCTCAAAGTTCACTTGGGCCATTTGCACTAATTCATGACTAATCATGATTAATTTTGCACTTGGCCCAAAACTAATTAATTAATTAGAAAATTAAATAATAAAATTCTAATTAATTTAAATAAAATAAAATTAAGAAATACTAAAACATTAAATAAAATGGTTACACAATAGCAATTAAAATAGTCTAAATAAATTTAGACCATGCACCGGGACAAACTAATCACTAGCAAACCAACACGATACTAGCCCAAAATCTGGGGCGTTACAATCTCCCCTCCTTAAAAGAATTTCGTCCCGAAATTCAAGAAAAGGAGATTATCCACCATCAGTAATCCGGGCTCGACACACAAAAAGTCAGACGAAATCTGACGGAACTTCGGCTTCCACTAAAGCTCAATCGATCCTCGCGACTTGACGCTTCAGCCACTCAGCTCGTCTTGCCTACACGATCGAAAAACGTTCGTCGAAGTCTTGAACATGCTCCAGCATTTTTCGACATACCACTATAGACCTCGAGATCCTCCTCGTTGCTCGGAAGGTCAAGATAGGAGCAAAGTCTATCTTCTGTTCCAACTACGAACCCAGAACTACAAACCTTCGTCACATACTCAAGCTACTCCCCTCGACTATAGACTTAACTCTTAGAGGTGTAAAAACGATCAAATGGTCGAAAACTGGTATACGGGTTATGATCGATTGGTCAAAATTGGAATGCAGATATAATCGGTCGATTAAGGTAAAAAGTAGGAAACAATCAGTTGGTTTTGAATGATCGAACAAAATTCCAAAACAATTAATCAATTCAAAAATCCATATCAGGTTTAGAATATCTGGATTAGAATGTTGGGATCGAAACGATGCCCACTTTTGAACGATGAGAATAGCAAGGACGCTAATAAAAATCTGATATGAATATAATATAGAGAAATCAAAGAATATCTCGACGAAACTACATCGATTTATGTGGAGTAGGATGGCTATAATTATAAAATAAAAGAAATATATATATATATACATATAGCTACAATAGAAATAATGATGGTGTGTAAATGGCATAAATTACCCATCGATAAATCCGAGTGACGATGGATGATATTAACAACAACAACGGCCAAAAACACGGTGGATGACGCAAGGTGAAATGATGTTAATCACGAGGTTGGCCAACATGTATAACGTTAATGATTTATGATGGCCTCAATTAAGTATGGTGATGATAACGTCGATAATGGGTGATCATAAATGATAATAAGGACCATGCTCG
This sequence comes from Salicornia ramosissima, assembly GCA_951394345.1. Classification (NCBI taxonomy): domain Eukaryota; kingdom Viridiplantae; phylum Streptophyta; class Magnoliopsida; order Caryophyllales; family Amaranthaceae; genus Salicornia; species Salicornia ramosissima. The sequence continues at coordinate 43,025,684 of OX596237.1, read as the reverse complement.
ACGAAGACGATGACATGAACGATGATAATGGATTACGACGCTCATAATCAATGGTTAAAAACTATGACGTCGAAATAAGGGAATGATGATCAAAATGATAGATGGTCTTGAACGATGATAAGGATAACAACATGGATGTTAAAGGATTGATTATAACAAGGGTGATAACGATATTGTTAACAATTAGTAACAACAACGAATTGATGGTGATACTTATGTTAACAATGATGGTACTTACCAAATAGGTTCAACAACGGAAAATAAGGTTAACCGTAAATCAATTGTAAGGTTGAACAAATAGGTTTGAATAGAAGTTGGGTTGTGACAATAAGGAATGGAATTGAGAACTGGATTGGAACAGAACAGAATTGAATTGAAAAGATGATTAACTATGAAGTGACCGCCTATCTAGTGGCGCAAGTGCCATGAACATAGGTATAGTCGAAGCCACTGTCCTATCTTCGGATTCGGGGCAGTTCTTGATCCCAGTGCTTGGGGAGTAGATCTTCGTGGTTGACCCGGCATGAGCAAGGAAAGTTGGGGGGAGTAGATCTTCGTGGTTGACCTCTTACGAGCATATGACTGGTCACGGATTAGCACCTGGATTGAATAGAATAGAAGAGCCGATGATGAGGACTAGAAGTCTAGAATTGGTTAAGCCGAGTTGAAAGTCTTGTTAAGGTTTTATTGTCGTGATTGATTTCCGCTGCGTACTTGATGTGATTTCCCGTTGATGTCTTTGCATGATGACTTATTCGACAGTTCAGATGATCTGTTCTGATTATTATGTTTCTAATTGTGTTCTACTGATTAAGTAGAACAATCTAATTACTCACCACTGATTGTGGACCCCAACATCCTTTTTCAGGTACAGGTGGTGATTGATTTGGGCTACGCATGGGCTGGGATTGTGAGCTAGCCAGCTTAGAAGTTGACCTTGACGTTTAGAGTTAGATTTTGGTCGATTTGTTCTACTGGTTTATTCTTTATTTTGTATTAGTAAAGGACTTTGGTTAAATAGTATTTTGGGATTGTTAACAGTTTTTAATGAATAATATGATTAAGTTTTAGAGGTTCCGCTGCAGTTTATGAATTTTAGTCTTGAAGTTTTTAGAAGTTAACGATCTGTATTGTTGCTTTTCTCCGAAATCAACGCTGCTAAAATACGGGTCGTTACACTATATTTTCCTTTTGATGGAAACCTTGTATGACCAATCTAGCTTTGAATTTTTCAATAGTACCATCAGGCTTTCTTTTCCTTCTAAGTACCCATTTACAACCTATTGCTTTACAACCAGGTGGTAAGTCAGTTAAAATCCAAGTTTTATTAGACATTAAAGAATCTAACTCATCCTTAACAGCTTCCCTCCAAAAATTAGCATCGGGTGAGGAAAAAGCTTCGGCCAAGGATTTTGGTTCATCTTCAATATTACAAATAATGTCTTCTAAATTAAACAAATAATCATCAACTGGATATAATTGAAAATCAGAGCCAAAGTCTTTTTCTACCCTACCTCTTTTACTTCTTCTTGGAGGTTCATCTACAACTACTTCTTTAATCACACTAGATTTTTCAACTACGTGATTACTATTAGATACATCACCCCCACTATTTGCAAAAGGAAATTTATCTTCATGAAAAATTGCATCCAAAGATTCAATCACAACATAATTTTCTAAGTCTAAAAATCTATAGGCTTTACTATTATAAGCGTAGCCAATAAAAGCACATCTAGTAACTTTGATACCTAATTTAGGAATTTTGGGATCAGTTTTACGAACATAAGCCAAACACCCCCAAACACGAAAATAATTAACATTAGGCTTGCGCCCTTTCCATAATTCAAAGGGTGTTAACAAAGTCTTTTTACGCGGAATCCTATTAAACACATAATTTACGGTCAAAATGGCCTCTCCCCAAAGATTTTTCGGGGCACCCGCATTTACTAACATTGCATTTGTCAAATCAATTAGAGTCCTATTTTTACGCTCCGCTACACCATTAGAATCCGGTGAATAGGGTGGAGTAATTTCATGTACAATTCCAAAGGATTTTATATGGTCTATCAATCCTAAGGAAGCATACTCTTGTCCTCTATCACTACGAAAAAATTTAATTTTACGCTCAAATTGATTTTCCACCTCTTTTATAAAAGTGGTTAAACGGTCAAAAGCATCACTTTTATTTTTCATCAAATAAACAAAAGTAAATCGTGAATAGTCATCAATAAAAGTAATAAAATACCGTTGCCCACCTCTAGTCAATATTCCTTCAAACTCACGTATATCGGTATGTATAAGTTCTAATAGTTGAGTGCTTCTTTCAACTTTAGGGTGAGGCTTTTTAGTGATTTTAGTCATACTACAAATTTCACATTGTTCAAATTTATTTACTAATTTAGGTATGAGGCCTATATAACTCATGTCGTTGATATATTTACTATTAATATGCCATAAACGAGCATGCCAAACATTAACACAATTCACAATATAAACGGAAGTAGTACTACTTTTATTCATTTCAACATTTAATTTGAACATACCATTACAAGCATAACCTTTACCAACAAATACATTATTCTTGGTAATATTGTAATTATCAGATTTAATCACCTGTTCAAAACTTGCTTTGTTAAGGAGATAGCCGGAAACAAGATTCTTACGAATATGAGGAGTATGGAGGACATCCTTCAAGGTCAAAACTTTCCCAGAAGTAAATTTAAGATCAATATCACCAACACTAAGAACATTAGTAGAGTGAGAGTCACCTAGAAGTACTTTTCTTTCGACATTGGTAGGGTGATAACTTTTAAACCAATTTCTATCATGACAAACATGTTTAGAAGCTACGGTATTAATCCACCAACCCTCATAATTATCAATCATATTAATTTCAGTTATCATGGCTACAAGAGGCTCCTCCACCATATTGACTTGAGAAATTTGTCCATTTTTCTTATTTCTACAATTTTTAGCAATATGACCATACTTACCACATTCCCAACATTGAGGTTTATTAGATTGATTCTTATTGTTGGAGGAGTTGGTGTGAGATTGATTACCGTTATTATTAGTCCTAGACTTAGCGTTGTCAGATTGGGTCAGAACTGATTTAACTGAACTGAACTAACTGAAACTGAACTGTTTTGGGTCGACCTGAAATTACCTGAAACTGAAAGTGAACTGAACTGAATCAACTGATAACTGAAGGCAACTGAAAAATATCGAACTGAACTGAACTGAACTGAATCTGAAACCAACTGAAACTGAAGTTAACTGCTAAATATCTGAAAATAACTGAACTGAACGGAAACTGAACTGAAAATCGAGTATCTGAAAATAACTGAACTAAACTGAAACAGAACTGAAACGGTGTATCTGAAATTAATTGAACTGAATGGAAACTGAACTTAAAAGAAAATAATTGAAGCTAACTGAAACTGAACTGAAAAGATGATAACTGAGTCTAACTGAAACTAAAAATGATTTGAAACTAATTTAATTTGAATATTATTAAACTGAATAATAAAATGATACAATATTATCCGAACTGTTTTGAAACTGAACTAATATTGCTCTAAAACGAAATTGATCTGAACATTGATTACGTAATTAATAATTTATACAACCATGTCAATATGATCAATTTATTATAAAATTACTTGTGGCTTGTGACATTTGTGAGTTGTGACTTGTAGTATGGTTGGAAAAATTAATAATAATTCAAATTTTATTTTAAAAAATTATTTAATATCATTAATTAAATCAATATATTAAAAGTAATCATTGAAATTATAATATTAATTGGTTGTTTAATGGGTAACATAAAATTAATTAATGAATGTTACATTTTAATTTTGTATAACATTTGGGGTACTTTATTTTGTTTTCTATGATGAATAGGTACAATTTAAAAGTAAGTCCTAACAAAGATTTAATAATACAAAATAACACAAAGTATAGAGAAAGCCAGAAAGGGAATTGTTCTATAGATGTTGATTAAAATACCCACAAAACTTACAAGCTGCTTACAAAAATGTACAACTACAAAATTACAAATATTTTTGCTTCTTTTTTTTGGGTTGACTTAAGATCTTTAGGTAAAGTTGCAAATATAATCCACAAAAGTGTTGTTTATATATGGGCTCTCAGGTCAAATAACAAAATGAAAGACAAAAGGCTTAATTATTGTTATATGAAGACTCATCATAGAGCACTTGTCCAAAAAAAAAAAACTCCAAATAGATAACCAAATAAAGGCTTCCAACTTAAATACTATGGGCATAAGAACTCTTTGCAAAGAATATCAAAAACTGAAAATCAAAAGATATAGAGTTCCAAAGCATAGGTTCTTAAGGGCATCTCATTATTCTCAATCAAATGTTTAAGAGTTGCCAGCAAAAGAACCTACGGGCATCTCTAATTAACCAACCAATCAAGCATAACAAAAATGCAAAGAGTTCCCACATAGGACTTAAGGGTAACACTTTAAATGACTAACTAAGGAGATTTTTTTTAGACTTATTTCGGAAGGTACCAAGGGGCAAAGGCATCAGTAAGCCCGTCAAACATCATGTTTAGCAACAAACCAACCTAGACAGCAACCCAAAAATAGAAACAAAAACCCAGAAACCAGCAACCATCAAACCAAGGCCCAAGTGTGGCAATGTCTCAAACCACTAAAAAAAGGCAATTATACATGCCATCAAAAAAAATAGTCTGCAACAAGTGATATACGCCGCTGAGCAGCAAACAAAAACCCAAACTGATCAGCAACAGCAAGGGGAAGGGACCCAAGTTATCCGGTACAAGTTTGACAGGTTCAAATGCTCATACATATGTCAGGTTGAGTCATCCTCCTAGGCCAAAAAATTAAAAAATAATGTTAGTATTGAACTTTGAAAACAAATCATAAGGTAGAAAAATTTAATAAATACAATTAAGTATCTTACCCGAGGGAGAGAATCATAGTCAATGTCATTAGGCATCACTTCCTTCATTACTTCAAAACAGACCTCCATTTCTTCCTCTTTCATGTACCCAAATAACCAATTTTGGGTGGTAACAAAAGCCTCTACATTATCAGTTCGCAATGATGACCTATATTTGGTCAACACCCTTCCACCCATGCTAAATGAGGACTCAGAGGCAACAGAGTTAATGGGGACTGCTAGGATATCTTTAGCCATTCGTGAAAAAACAAGAAAGGAAGCTGCTTGGGATTGCCAATACTTGAGGATGTCAAAAGAAGTGTCGTTGTTACGTGGCATGTGAGGGGAGTTCAAGTAGGCATCCACATTCGATTGTGCATCACCAATGATGGCACAATTCGAGTCCAAATCCTGAAACACAAAATTATTAACCAAAATTAAACATTTTACCATATTGATTAAAACAAATTTTAAAAAAATAAAGAACAAAGGGCACGTACATCATCATATATACTATCGACATCAAACTCATCACGGGATTGCCGAGCATGTGAAGGGGTAGAAGTAGAAGTATGACCAGAATCATAGAATTTATACATTTCCACAAGGGTATCACTTACTTCCTTCACCCGTGACTCTACCTCCTCAGGAATATACAACTTTGACAACCCATTTCTAACAACAACCATCTTGCATCGTGGATCAAGTACAATGGCTATTGATAGAAGTGTAGAGTGATCTCCCCAATACTTGTCAAATTTTTCCATCATGGCGGAAGCCATGTGTTGAATGCTTTCAACTTGATGTTTATTGCCGACACTAAAAATCTTTCAATTGCAACAACACTAGCAAAATAGAGGTTAGCAGTAGGATAATCAGAACCAGAAAACATCTCAGTGATAGTGTGGAAAGGCTGAAGAAATTTACAAACATACTCAACAACGGTCCACTCTTTTGGAGTAAGAATAAACCTATTAAACTCATATGACGTATCAAGAACAGCAAACAACGACAAGGCATCCTTGGCCTCTAGTGCTCTCTTTAACATCAAATAAGTGGAATTCCACCTAGTTTGGCAATCTACTCTCAATTTCTTCTCTTTAAAATCAGAGTTGGACTCACTAACACACCTCTCAAAGTCACACAAACGACTATCAGACCCAGAAATATAATTCACAGCCTGGCGAAGTTTCAAAACGCTTGTATCTATCACTTTCATGCCCGATTGGACAATCAAGTTCAAAATATGAACGCAACAATGCACATGAAAAAAACGCCCTTGTAAAGGAAGTGTACCAAAAGAAAGCAGATCAGATTTCAACCGAGCTACCATCACATTCATAGCTCCTACATTATCACAAGTAATAGACAATGCTTTCTTTTCTAACCCCCACTCCTTGATGAGTCCAATAATAAACATATAAATGTCTACACCTCTATGGGGCGGGGGAAAGTAGCGAAAGTTAAGAATATGACTCTTTAAATTCCAATTACTATCAATGTAGTGGGCTGTAAGAGTCAAAAATCCCCTAGTGGTGTAAGCTGACCAACAATCACAAGTAAAAGATATTCTATTGGTAGCTTCGGACAAGGTCTCACGAAGGAAGGACTTGAGCCTTTTATGCTCTAGCCAACAATACCTAAGAATTGTGTTCCTAGAAACATGTCGGACTTTGGGGTTTAGATAAGACAACATTTCCCTTAGTTTAATATGCTCAACTATTCTCAATGGATATGAATGATACATTATAGCTTCAGCAAACTTACACACAAAAACACGTTGATAAAAAACAACAGGTTGGGAAGGATTATTAGTTTGGAATGCTTTATATGCCTCACATGAATTAATATGTCGTTTAGCGTTAGAAGTGCCATACCTGCCATTACCTTTGTAATTTGCTGAGAGACAATACTTACAGACAATTCTGTACTCGTTTTTTGTACCACTTATCTTTGTAACATTGTAGTGTTCCCACACAGGAGCCCGCATTTTCCATTCACTACCAGAACTTTCTCCTCGAGACCTTTTTGAAACCTTGGACTGACAAGTTGAGGGATCGTTAGACCCAACTACTGTATTTTCATGCTGCAAAGTTGCCTCGGCATTATCAATGGGATGGCCATGAGGGTCAAACTCTGGATCATAATCCCTTTCCATGCTATTTTGTACATGTAGCATATTTTCAAAATTATTAGTTTGGATATGATAAACGAACACAGAAAAGCTAAAACAATTAAAATAAAAATTAAAACACGAAAATTTTCAATATTTTTCAGAAAGTGTAAATATGATAAACAAACACAGAAAATGTGATAAACAAACACGAACACAAAAAAGGGCATGGAACGAACACAGAGCATGTGATAAACAAACACGAACACAAAAAAAGGGCATGAAATTCGAACTCAAAACTCAAAAACAGAGAACTCATATTTTTTAAAGACAAACCCAAGAAAAAAAACTCATAAACCCATATAATTGAAACAAAAATAGAACCCTAAAACTAAAAAAAAAAATCACACAGAAATTCGAAAAAGCTAAAACACTTAAAATAAAAATAAAAACACAAAAATTTTCAATATTTTTCAGAAAGTGTAAATATGATAAACAAACACAGAAAATGTGATAAACAAACACGAACACAAAAAAAGGGCATGAAATTCGAACTCAAAACTCAAAAACAGAGAACTCATATTTTTTTAAAACGAACCCAAGAAAAAAAACTCATAAACCCATATAATTCAAACAAAAATAGAACCCTAAAACTAAAAAAAAATCACACAGAAATTCGAAAAAAAAAACCCGTGCATAAACCAAAAAAGAGCCCAGAAATTTATCTTTTTTTGGACTTTGGTTGAATCTTCAATTCTTCAAATCTTTAACTCTTCAACTCGGAAACAAAAAAGGAAAAATTAGTATCAGATCTTGAAAACACGAATCCTATCCTAAAACCAAAAAGATGTTAAACCTAGAAAATCAAAAATCAAACCTTGAAATTTTAAAAATAAAAATCAGACATTCAACAAACAATAAATCAAAATAAAATTAAACAAAAACATGATTTTGAAGGAAATCTAACCTTCAACAAGATGAACTTCAAAGTATAAGCAAGAACTTCGGTTCACCTTCAACAAGAGAGGGAAGAGAGGGAAGAGAACAAGAGAGTTAGAACAAAATATAAATCAAAATAAAATTAAAAAAAAAAAAAGAATGAAATCTGACCTTCAAGGCTTCAACAAGCGATTCAGAGGCAGAGAGGGAAGAGAGGAAGAGAGCACGGCGTTTTTGGTGTTTATGAGACAAATGATTTTAGGGTTTAGGTTAGGTTTTATATAAATCAAAATGAACGACTCAGATTTAATCAACTATAAATCTAAGGGCTAAGAATTGTTCAGAAAATAAAATCCTAGGGCTTAATCCTAGGGCTGAGATTGAATCTACTACAAATCTAATGGCTATTATTAGTGATCCATGTGCTTTTGATCTTAGGGCTTAGATTTGAGGAAATAAAAATATAATAATGGCTATAAGCCTATAAATGAGTAATTTATATTTATCATTTATGTTTGTGAAGAAAATAATGTATAACTTTATATGTAATTTATGATCAAAAATCATGTACTCCCTCCATAACATAATTCTGGCAACAAGTTTTTTTTCACGCATTTCAAGGAAGCGATTTAAGGGTGTAAACGAATAAATTGATCAAATTTTTTTTTTAAGATTAGTAATTTATGATCTCAATCTTACTTGTATTAAAACCATTTTGATTAATTTGTTCGTTTACACCCTTAAATTGCTTCCTTGAAATGCGTGAAAAATAATTTGTTGCCAGAATTATATTACGGAGGGAGTATTTATTTTTTTTTTATCATATAAATGCATAATGATATTAAATCTAATATATTAAATTACTAATTACTATTAATCCATTATAAATTTATAATGATACTATTAAGTAATATTTATAATACATATCTATATGAGTATATGACTATATGTATATTGATATTATTTTATTCGTTATAACATATGTGATAAAATTATAAAGTAAAGATTAACAAGAACAAACACAGATCTAACATAGTTTTGATTAAAAAAATTGTAAAACAGATTCAATGCATATTACTTCTTTATTTATATTAACTAGTTTTTGAGCCCATCTTTTTAAAAAAAATATATCAAAAATTAAAAAAAAATATGATTATGATGCATTGATGCTTATTTTGTTGTTGATAGTGACAAATTGATTATGATGATGAACCTATGATGGATTGATGGTGATGACTAGTGATGTTGTCGATGAGGATGATGAATTCATGACGATGAATGAATAATAATGGTCATGAAGTATTATTACTGATGAACTGGTGATGGATTGATGGTGATGACCAATGACTATGATGAATAGATTGATGAATGATAGTCATGAAGGATTGTTGTTGATGAACTAATGATGGATTATTGGATTATATTAGTGGTGATCTGATGACCGATGATTATGATGAATAGGTTGCTGAATTGTCATTGTTGATGATCATGAATGATTAGAATGATGAAAGATGGTGATGGGGATGCATGGTGAATCGATGACGATGAATGATTAACGATGGTCATGAAAGATTGTTGTTGATGAAATGATGATGGATTGATAAAGACGAGTGATGACTAATAGCTATGGTGAATAGGTTGTTGTTGATGATCATGAATGATCATATGATGATGGCAAATGATGATGGCGAATATATTCAAAAAATAGTATAATATAAGTTATTATATACTTATATTATTATATACTTGTAATAAGTTATATTGTTATATATCATATATTTATTAATTATTATATACTTATAATAAGTTATATTACTCCCTCCGTTTTTTTAATTTACTCACTACTTTTCACACTTGTCGAGACAAAACTTTGAAGATTAATATCTTTAATTGTGCGTTTGTAAAAATTATAAAAACTAGATTATAAAAAACTACATGTTGAAACGAATCCAACAAGACCCCACATGACTATTTTTTTTCTTGTGTATAAATCACAAACGATAGTCAGTAAACTTATTAATAGTGCCAAATTCAAACTAAGTAAACAAAAAAAAGCGGAGGTAGTATAAGTTTATAGGACAAGGACAAAGAGGATTAATAGTTCTATATAATATAAGCATTTAAGTTAATGCTTAATAATTATAATAATTATTTAACTTTTTTTCTTAAAAATAGAATAAGAGCATGAAGAATCGATCTTATTGATATTTTGCAACTTTTATTGGAAAATTTCAAATCCGCCACCATCTAAAATGAGACTAAAAGTAGACGAAATGAGACAGAACCGAAGATAATTGTTTTAAACAAGTTATCTGAAACAATTGAATTGAAACAGAAAATAACGGTTAAAATTCTGCATATAAAAAACGGAACTAAAACTAGTCGAACTAAAACTGAAACTAAATTATATTTATATGTTCAAAATTTGTATCCGGAACTGAAATTAATTGTTACAAATTTATAATCTGAAATGTCCTGAACTGAAACTAACCAAACCGAAAAAACTGAAACCAAAACTGAACTAAACTGTCCACATTTTGAACTGAACTGAACTGCACCTGTTCGACTAATAAACTGTTTGGTTAAACTGAACAATTAACTAAAACTGAACTGAACTGAAATACGTATGTACAAAACTGAACTGAAATCAAAATTAACTGAACTGAACTGAACTGAAAAATAAATTAACTGAAATTAACTGAACTGAAATGACCCAAACTGATTGGTTAAAACCAAAACTGAAATGTTGACCTGAATTGACAGTGCTACCTAGACTTATTATTATAATTATTTCTATTATTATTATGATTGTATTTGCCATGACCTTTATTCTTAAAGTTTTTACCTCTAGGTTTAAAGTGAACATTACTTTTACCATTGTTATGACCTTTAGGAATGTCCTCACTAGAAGTAATAAAATTTACCTTACTAGAATCACCATTACCATTTTTAGTCACGTTGTCACGTTTTAGTGATTCCTCCTCAACACGTATTCTTGTCATGAGATCAATTACCTTTAAATCATTTTGCTTCCGTCTCAAGGTCTTTTAAAATTCGCCCCAAGATGGTGGTAATTTATCTATGATGGCCGCAACTTGCATTTGTTCATCCATTGTGATACCTTTAGATTGGATATCATGGACGTACTTTTGGAGCTCTTGAACTTGTGCCACCACGGACTTGTTATCCTCCATTTTGAAATTGAAAAACTTGCTGCAGGCGAACTTCTTGGCTCCGGCTTCTTCGGTGTCATATTTTTGTTGGAGAGCTTTTCATATCTTCCTTGCATTGGTGTAGAAATTAGAGTAGTAGTCATAAAGTTCATCCGACAAACACTTAAGTAAATAGTTTCTACAATCCACTTTATCATTCTTCCACTTCTCAACTTCACTTGTGTGCTTCTCGAGCTCTTCGGGTTTCATTCCGGTGGTATCTTTTTTAGTAGGATTTTTGGTGTCCAAAATCCATACTACCTTCATGAGTTTCAAGTAAAACAACACCTTCTTGGACCAACGCTTGAAAAACTCACCGGTAAACTTAAAAGGCTTGTTAAAATCATTGGGATTGTAAGTGGTTTGTGAAGGGTCCATGGTTCGTCTTGAGATTGTTAGAAATATAATACAAGGAAAAATGGGAAAGTAAAATAAATGTAAGGTAAAAAAATAATCTGGAAATTTAGTTGGGTGAGTCGCGGATAACTTTCAGCTCTCCTCTAGACGATTCACGCCCTCCACTACAAAAAAGGAAAAATAATCGCAGGGAGTTATCAGCGCGTCGTCCCCAGGATAAAACCCCAACTTATACACTCCCTAACCCGCGTATTAAGGAGTAGAAGCTTGTAGTGAAACAATCAAAATACCTGACTTTTTTATTATCCAAAAAAAATGTGGGGGAATGTTTTTGTCAAGATGTGTATGTCAAATTGTTGCTCAAAAATACATTTTATACACTAAAAGGAAACCAAAAAGATGGCCGTTAGCCCGTTACCAAACAAAATAAATTAGCAATAATATCTTGTATTTTATTGCATGCAAATATGTAACCCCCATAATCAAATATTTGTCATCAAGTATTAAGCAGTAACCGTAGCATCCAATTGCAAAATATGGTCCACATTCATACTTGTAAAAAGTTAATGCATGAAATATATCCCAAAATAAATGAGTTGTATATCATTTGTTAAGTTAAACGGCTATCAAACTTATTATTGCAAATAATAACAATGAATTAGAATAGTAGATGTTACAAAAACTCAAACTTTGAAAAAGATTGTAATTAAAGCCCAAATTAAAAATATAAGAGTAAAACATATAATGAATATTAGAAACGGTAACAAGTTGTAATAGTATTAAAAACAAATTGAATTTTTTATATATTTTTTTTTATTAAAATATCCAACACTAACATTTTAATAGGTTTAATTTGAATGTTATTTTTCTATTTTTTTAAACATTTATGTCTTCTGCTACATTCTATAAAAATAAATAAATTAAAAAGCCGATTTTTAAAAAAATTACACATCTACATGAATTTTGTACCTTTTACAAACTTTTTTGTCGCAAACTGTTTTCGATTTGTTGACAAGTAGTAAACTGGTTTAGCAGTGCAACGGAACTAAAACGAACAATAAAGACAAATATAAAGCAAGTAAACGATACTTTAGATTTAACGAGGCTCGCCAAATGTGCATAACTGCATACGTCCTCCTATATCCTAGTCAGTTTTATTGATCAACTCTGAAAAAAGTAACATTCTCACTGTTTGTGAACTCACACAACCAACCTAGCTACGCCATACTAAACCCAAATGTGATATTTCGCAGTTGAAATCACAAGCCCTTGCAATTGAACTCTGAAATGCTACCCAATCTCTAACCCATTTGTTAATGACTCAATACAATTCTTTTTCTCTCAAAAATTGCTTCTTAATCAATGCTACAAGAGATGGAAAAAAAACTCCGAATTGAGTGCTCTTGTACTAGGTGAACAGGTCTGCTTGATCTTTGAATTTTCTCTTCAAAATATGGCTTATTAAATTATGTTAAGAGTCAAAGAGATTGATGCAGTTGAGTGCTGCATATTTACATGCAAAGGGACACCTAAATGTTTCAGCTGAAACCTAGTTAGGGCAAGAATATTTGGTGTCCCAAATTAGGAAAGTATTTTTCCAAATATTCTAAGTTTAGAAGATCTAGGAATATTTGTATGATACTACTAAGTTTTTAGAAAGTTACAACACCCAAATATCTTACCAAATTGACTTTTTTCACAAGCTAATTAAAAAACTTAAGAAATCCTATGATGAAAACCTTCAAAATATTAATATAAACTCAATTTGTCAAGGTCTGATTTGTTGAACAATTTTGTTAACTGTTCCTCTGATTAGATGTGTTAAAACCATTAGACATAGATCTAAGATCAATACATTCACATGTTCACATTCATACTCTGACACCCTTAGAACATACATATTAAATATAAATTCTAAGACTAATTTTTGACTTTTTTGACTTTACATTCTTCAATTCATTCCTTGAGATTGATGAATTCATGATCATTCTGGTTTACTTCAGCATCTTGAAGCAGTGGCGGACCCAGGATTTCGAAATTGGGGGGACGGAATGTAAATGTCCAAGTATTCGCATAATAATCAGGCACTTGAATACAAAAAAAAGATTAAAAAAATAAAATTAAAACACATAAATTTTTTAATACTTAAATTTTTTATTCTAAAATCCAAAATGCAAAAATTCTTATAATCCACATGATATTTTTAAAATAGAAAAAGTTAATTTTTTTTTATAATGCCACCTTTGATAGTTTACCAAAAATATTCTATTCAATTGTATTTTTTTCCCCCAACATACTCCTGCATTTGTATTACATATGCATAAAAATGATAAAATAGGTCATTTTACTAGCAAAATGATAAAATAGGTCATTTACTAAGGAAAAAAAAAACTGCTAAATATATCCCCGTTTTACTTAGTATTTAAAATGTCCTTATTCTTCTATCATCCTAACACTACAAAAAGTTGTCCCCAAACACAATAATAACAGATCTAAATCTTATCGTAAATGTAGATGTTTTAGGATGGGTTTCGGGTATGTCGTTAAAATTTACCTAATACCTAACCTAAACTCTATTAAAACTGACCCATTTACGACCCCCTGTTTCTACGACGGGGTCACATTTTTATGACGGAAATTCCCTTCATAATTAACATATTTTCTAGTAGTGTAAAATCAAGGAAAGTAAACTATTCAAGTTAAATACATTACAAAAGTAGAAAATTATTAAAATAAATAAATAAATAGCAATTTGAATGCAAAAGCAATTGCTAATTACTTTACCGTGTACAGCCATAGGCCACAACTAGATGACCTCATAAGTGTAAATTTAAAAAGGGAAAAAGAATGAAATGAAGATACTGGGATTCGAACCAGGACTCCATTCAAAGCAGCTATTCTATTCTACCGCCAAGCCACTTGATCGCGCTTCGACTTATTAACATGCAAATTTTACTTATTCCTATTCTGTTTATATTTGGTTTTTAATTGTCGAAATTGGGGGGACCACATGTTCCAACGTGGGTCCGCCACTGTCTTGAAGTAAGTGATCATGCCTCAATCACTAAAACACATTTATGTAGAGCTGCCAATTTTAGATCCGACTCGAAAAATCAAAATAAACCCGACCTATAAATAATGGGTTTTGAAAAAAATGACCCGAACCCGTTTTAAACCATTAAATATAACCCGCTCTTAACACGGCCCGACCTACCGACCTGAAAATTATTAATAATGTATGGGAAATTTTAGGTAAAAACACTCCATACCATTAAAACTTTGAATTTAATATTATTTTCATTGGACCATAACATCAATTATTTGCCATAAATTTGCTATTAATGAAGATATGTCTTATAATTTGTACTTTTTAAAAAGTTTAAAGTATATTTTTAGTACATACATTGCATTAAAAATGAAAAATTAAATGACGTTATAAAACTTCTCAACCCGATCGGTTATAAAAAAGCTAATATCGACCCATTTGACAGGTTACAACTCGACTTGTTACAACCTGAGCATGCAACTATTTTACACTTACCTGACCCGACCCGTTTGACAGATCTACATGTATGCCAAACAAACATATATACAAACAATACACTTTCTTCAGCTATTTCAGGTCAACCGCATAAACTCACTACCATCAAATGTTCATGTTAACTGATTAACTGAACATTGAGGTAAAAACACTCCATACCATTAAAACTTTGGATTTAACATTATTTTTATTGGACTTAGCTTAAAATAAACACTACAAAAAAAAGAGCTTTTAGCGACGGACCAAATCCGTCTCTAAATCGACTAAATCCGTCGCTATTTGTATTTAGCAACGGATTTAGTGACGGATTTTTTCCGTCTCTAAAATCCTCGTCGCTAATTCAAATTAGCGACGGATTTTAAAATTTCCGTCTCTAATTTAAAGACGGATTTTTCCGTCTCTAAATTTAGAAATGGGTAAAAAAAACTGACATGTTGTGATACATCACTTAGGAGGAATTGAACCCGTGACCATTCTATTAAATTTCTATAAGTCTCACGAATCATAGTTGGTAGGAATCGAAACTGTGACCTCAAAGTCACGGGATGACACTCTTACCAACTGTACCAAGTTTTATTTGTCAATCTGATATGCATAGAATTGTTAATAAATGAACGAAATATTAGAGATGGAATCTAAAATCCGTAGCTAAATTTAGAGACGGATTTTAAAATCCGTAGCTAAATTTAGAGACGGATTTTAAAATCCGTAGCTAAATTTAGAGACGGATTTTAAAATCCGTAGCTAAATTTTTTACTCTAAAAATTTAGAGACGGATTTTTAAATCCGTAGCTAAATTTAGAGACGGACTTTAAAAATCCGTATCTAAATGTTTTACTCTAAAAAATTAGAGACGGATTTTTAAATCCGTAGCTAAATTTAGAGACGGATTTGTAAATCCGTAGCTAATTTAGAGACGGATTTTAAAATTCGTAGCTAATTTAGAGACGGATTTTAAAACTCCGTCTCTAAATTTTTACTCTATAAATTTAGCTACGGATTTGAAATTTCCGTCTCTAATTTAGAGACGGACACAATCCGTCTCTAATTTTCCGTAGCTAAAAGCTCTTTTTTTTATAGTGAAATTTGTTTTGACGTGAATTGAATTAATTTGTTAATGGGTTGTCACTTAATATATAAGGTCATGGAGTACTGGGTTTGTGCTTCTTAATTTTGGTTTTCAAAGTTTAGTAGATATTATTATAATTAAATAGAAGCATCATATTTATTTTATTTGTATTGAAATGAATATGATGGAATCGAACTTTAAAGGACCTTGGATAAATTTGCAATATTCCAAATTTTCAAAATCTTATTAATTAATAATAATTATTTTAAATGTCTAATTATTTTTTACTATACTTTTCGCATTTTAAAATTTATAAATTTATAATTATTTTGAAATAATATTACAATTATTTTTCATGTATGTTAATAAACTACTTCCTAAATATGATAAAGTTACAAAAAATTTCATAAAAACCTTATGTGTTATTTGGGTCAATAAGCTTGATGGTACCAATTAAGCCAATAAAATATATACTTCCTAGCCCAATGCAATATTACCAAAAAAAATTGAAATGTTTGTTAGAAAAAAAGGGAAAATAAAATCAAATTAAGGATGGATACAATCACTTAATAAACATTTGTGTTCAGGAACTTAAGATTCTTGAGAAAGGAGGAGAGCAATATAATGGCATGAAAGTTTGATCTCATCAATACTTTGGTGAGGAAGTGTGATTCCATGAAATAAAAAATTGTGAGGACATGAGAGATGAAGAGGAGAGAGGGGATGAAAAAGATGATTTCGGTTGCTTTTTGATATGGAGGATTCCTTGGCGGTGATGGAAGATGTTTCTCCTTTCCTTGAGTTAAATTGCGGTGAGTTAGGAGCGAGAGATTTGGTAGTAGGAAATTAAACTTGATCGATAAGGTCCTTGTTAGGAGACCTCTTGTTCCTTTTTCTAAGAGGCTCGATCTTGTTCCTCCTTACCCTGTCTCCCTTCCTACCTTCCTATCTCTTCCTCCACTTGAGGAATTCTCTACCTCTACTCACCCTCACTTGCCACATGATGAGACCATTGTGACAAAAATGTATAGTGATAATAATTTTTCTTCATTTTGTTTTCCTAGTTTTCATATGCATTTTGATTTTTGTTATTCTTTCCCCTTTTTTTTTTCTGACACCCTCTACTTTATAAGCAATCAATTCCCTTATTTTCTTATGTGACACTTTTGGAATTTAGTGGTGCCACATTGACAAGCTTTTACGAGCTTTAATTTGAGATGTTATTTTCTAAATTTCATCCGTTTTTTTCTTGTACATAAATTATCTGTATTTTTTCTCATCTTTTCTCGTAATTACTTTGTTCGTTTTTGTTTTCTTTACCCTCCTTTCCTTCCTAATTACATATTTTCTTCCCTATTCTTTTAATAATTTGAAAACTTCAATTTTTATTTTTTTATTATTTATTTTTAAAGGTTTCTCAAAAAAAAATACAATATGTTTTTTTCCCATTTTTTCCTTTTCTTTACATTTTTTTAATTAGAAAGAACGGGGTTATTCAGGGAAGATGAAAGACAAATATAGAGATCAGAAGGCTTTTCTAACCTCTTTCCTTGGAATTTGGTTATTTCCTTCTCTTCATTTTTCAGTTTTTTTTTTTTTTTTTTGTGTGTGTGTGTGTTTGAACAACTCAATTGGATAAAAATGATGCATAAAGTGGAACTAGAGTTTACATTTTTGAAATTTAAAGCTTGCTTTGGTGAGATTGCTCAAAACTCTACTCTCAATTCAATTCTTTTTTTTTTTTTTTAATTTATTCTTTGCTTAGTTTTAGGATTATATATAGGAGGAGCTGATATTCGAGGATTTTTGGCTTTTAATCCCTTTGAGGTAATTTGGATATCGATGGAGTTGGGCCTCGAGGATGCTTGGAATATTATTTCTCCCCTCTTGTATATATAGGGTTTTTTTTTTTATTTTTATTGTTTTCCCTTTTTTTTTCTTTTTCTTTTTTTTTTTCATTTCAAGGCAAAGTGTAAATTTTGTTTTGTTCTTAGTTTGGACTATTTTTTTTTATTATTATTAAGCTCTTTGAATACTTTTCTTCTTAAGTGTTAGCAGTTCGCTTGGTGTGAGATGTTGGGATTGATTTTCAAATATTACATGCTAATTTTTAGAGCTTTAGGGTTCATGAAACCTAAACTCTTGGGTTGTGGTATGATAGTGATGTTGTGCTAGCTAGTTGATAACCTAGAGGTAGTATGTATTTGCAATCCACTACTCTACTCATGTGAGGAATTGATGTTAAATCTTTCAAGCCTTCAAAATTCTTTTTTTTTAGCTGCAATAGGTTCCTTTTCATAGCTTATCTTGATTGAAAACTTGATTCATGACTATTCTAGATCGTGACCGAGCTACTCCAGGGGAGGACGGGGGCATTATTTTCAATTCCTAGGTTTTTTTTTTCATTTCCCTTTTTATTTTAGCGTCTTGCTTCTCACTTTTCTAGGTTTTTGCTTTGTATATATATCCTTTGGAGCCCGTTAAGCTTGGCCCTTGTTTTCCCAAAGCCTCATTACAAGCCCCTTTTCTCCTTTGTTTTATTTTATACCTTTTAGGTGTAGTGAACCAAATGAAGCATTTTGATTTTATTCGCTTTATATTGAAAATTTTGAGGGGGAATAAGAAGGTTTCAAAGCAAAAGTGTTGATTGCTCTTACTTTGCAAGCAAAAACCGCTCAAAATTGAATAAGGCAAGGGCATTGTGAATAAATTCAAAAAAAAAAGTCCAAAACGAAAAGCAAAAAAAATAAAATAAAGAAAAGTGAAAAAAAATTAAAAATAGAGCTATATCCCTTTCCCTTTTCACAATAAGAACATTGTGTCCTTCAAGCATGGGGCCAGGGGAGGAGTAGTTCGAAAAATTGTGTAATTTTTTGAAATTTTTTCTTGAGTTATTTGAATAAGCTTGGGGGATTGTGTGTATGGATGCGGATTTGATATTTGATGCTTATTTGCGTTTATTTGTTTCACTATTTAGGATTTGAGCACCATAAGTCAAATTTAATTTATTCCTACCTTGCCTCTAGCCTTATATTACACCCCTAAAGTTCTCTTGATCCTAAAGAGTTGAGTCATAGTCGGTTGAGGAAGTCATGTTTCAAGCATATTGAGCGAGTTTGCTTTGATAAGATGTCGAGTAGCCTAAATTGTGTCTCCTTTTTCCCCTGCCGGCTCCTTCGAGGATTTAAGAGAAGCTACTTCTAAGGGTGGATACAAAACTAGCTTAAGACGCGGTTTCGTGGTTGTTGAGAAGGGGGAATGTGTCTCCCTAGCTCTTCCGTCTAGCATGTTCTATTTGGTTATCCACCTTTAATATCTTTGAGTATGCCTACCATTAATGCTTAGAAAGGTTTGCATTAATCGATTCTTGTCCCATTTATAAGTCCAACTAGGGATATTTGTTTTTTGTATTTTTTTTTCTTTTCTAACTTCCTTTTGTTTTTCTTTTTTCTTTTTTGTTTTCGAAAACCTTTGTCTTGTTGAATTTGAAGACTTATGGGTTAAACATAGGGACGTCAATGAGTCGATACACTCGTGAACAACTCGCGAACAAACTCGGTCAAAACTCGTTCATCTATAAATAAATGAGTCCGAGCAAAATTTTCAAGCTCGATTAATTAACAAGCTTTACTCGAACAAGGTAGTACTCGGCTCGTGAAGGCTTGTGAACAACTTGTTCAAGTTCATTAATAAGCTCGTTCATAATCATTTAATACTCGTTAAAAACTCATTTACATACTTTGAATTTTAAAAAATATTTATTTATAGTACGTATCATTTAAATACTATAAATATTATTTTAATTTTCCCATTACATAAGCTTAATTTCTGGTTAATTGGTTATACATTTGGAATATTAACATAGTTTGTATTATACTTTTATATTTCATATTTTATATTACTTATGCTTGGACAAAGGTTAAAATTAGAAATTAATGAAACCATACATACAAAGCTCATTTAAACATATGCTCGTTTATAACTCAGCTCGAACTCGAGCTCGAATATGTAAACGAGCAGCTCGAGTCGAGCTCGAACATGAAAAATTAAACCAGACAAGCTTGAACAAGGTCTTATAACTACCAACTACCGTAGTGGATGACTAGGATCACACGATTTTTGTTTTATTTTTAATTTCTAAATCTAATTTAAAATCATTTTTAAAATACTTTGATTAGATTTCTTATTTTAGGAAAAGAATTCTTTATTTTTAAAGAATAAAATTAATTTTAGGAAAAATATGAAATTATTTTACTAAAATAAAAAAAACTAATTAAAGTATTTTCAAAAATATTTGGAATTAGATTTAGGAATTAAAAATAATTCAAAAATCATACAATCCTAACCATTCACTAAGGTGGTCGGTAGTCATAATGCTACACTAGAAATTTCATAATATATATTGTTAAGGTGACAATCTAGTCATAAATCTGTTGGACAAACAGATACCGACTGATACCAAACTTGATTTGTACTAAATTTGACCAAAATCATTTTTGGCCTTGTTAAAACATATTTTTAACCTTTTTTCAAACCGAACATCATTAATTTTCAACTTGCCAAAACCTGTATTTTGGACAAATATGCGTTGTACTAGACGTGTTTGAACCGACATGTTTACTTGTTTTTAACCTGTCATAAACCTGTTTTTACTTGAGCTATTTGTACATGAATTTGTTTCTAATTTTACCTAATCGATTTGAAATTATTTTCATAATATAATGCAAATTGTATATATAATGCAAACTATTCGGATTCAACTGAATTATTTTCATAATGTTGCGAACTAAATTAAAATAAATCGTTATTACTTTAGTTGCTCTTAATTTTAATTTTAATTAGAAAACATTATTCTCAATTTTTATTATGTGATTAGTAAAGAATTGGAATAAAGAAATTAAAAACTTATTTTTTATAAGTCGAACTAATAAAACTATAAGCGATAAATTATAAATTAAATATTGTTATTATTTATTTTATCTCCGTAATTAGCTTAAATAATGTTTTTAATTTCGAATTCAAAACTAAAAACAATTAATGTGTCATCACCATCCATCATCAGCGTTATCATCACCCATCACCATTCATCACTAATGTCATCGATCACCTTCCACCTTCCACCATCATCCATTTAATTTAACATGAAAATCATCATCATCATCACCATACACAATCGTCATTGTCATCATCCATTATTGTCTATCATCAACATCATCATCACCTATCAAATCATCACCATCCATTATTGTGGGCGTCATCATTATTATATATCCATCATCATCAATATCGTTATCATAACCATCAATCATCGCTGCTATGATCATCCATCATATCGATCATCCACCAATATCATCATCACCCATCACAATCCGTCATCTTTATCATCACCATCCATTATCATTGTCCCCATCAATATGTCATCACCATCAATCATCGTCGTCGTGCTCAATAAGGACCAACTTATCAAACCATATTAAAACCATTATTTATGACCAATTGTGGCGAACTAATTAAGACATGCATATATACCGATTGTGACCGGCCGATTATGACCGTTCGATTTAACCTGTATACTGATCATGACCAGCAAAAAACCATATGGGACCAACCAAGTTTGACATGGTATCGAAATTCACCAAACTCCCAGGGACCTAACTAAAAGCGAGCAAAATCTGTTAAGGAATATAATACTACGGAGTATATCAAATTTGACTGAATACCAAATAAAGACGGTCTAGAACCGACTAGTTTTGAATGGCTCATATGACTTTTTTTTAAATTGTGAACATGTTTTTAATAAACAGCTTATCGATTGTTTGATCCGTTTTTACATCCTAAGTAATATAATATATATGCACGCACCAGCACACACGCAAACATACAAAACCAACCACTAGTAATTCGTGATGCATGCGGAAATTACATATTGACAATATATATATATACATACAAACTTTACCTTTTAACAGCATACATTAAACCAAAAAGGAAAACTTTTTTCCCTTTAGGGTTTCCCTTGTGAACCAGGATCAGTGCCTGATCTTGAAACGACGAAAGAGATACTCCTCAGTGCTAATCTCATCATTGAGATTAGTTCTTTTCATGGTCCTTTTATTAGTTCCTTTGTATCACTTATGTCTAATCTTGGTCCTGTTTAGTCCGTTTTGTAAACCTAAAACTTTAGCTCGTAGTTTATTTGCTTTGGTTTGTATTAAGTAGTAGATTTCACTATCTTTGAAGCAGGGGTCACGAGGTGCGAGTTTCTTCACGAGGTGCGACTTGGATGTTGAGAACTGAACTTAGAGTCCAGAGGTGAATCGCGAGTCGCGAGTTTTGGCCGCGAGTCGCGAGCCTACTTGGCTTGGGCTACGTACTTTGAAGCATTGCAGGTGCATGATCCAGAGGGATCTCGCGAGTCGTGAGTTCTAGGTCGCGAGTCGCGACTCTGTTCTGTCTTGGCTACGTACTTGAGCAAAGCTGGGAAGTGGAGTTCAGTAGAGCCTCGCGAGTCGCGAGTGTGGGTCGCGAGTCGCGACCCAGTCTCTGTCCTGGCTACGTGTTTCAGCTGCTTGTGAATGTGTAATGGGTATTTGTGCTTTAGCTTGCAAGTTGAGTAATAGCCTTGATTAGTCATCTACTAGCCTAGCTAGATGTCATACTACCTTTGGAAGTCATGATGAAAAGCTTGGAGTGTCATGAAGGATAAGAGAAGCTCATTGGTCTATTTTGGTGCAAGTGGGTGCAAGTGGCTCAAGTTGCTTAAGGAGGCTGATTTTGGCTTGATATTTTCATTGCTTTAGCCTTTGTTTATTGCTTGACCATATCCTTATGTAGTATAATACTTGTATTATACTTGATATGTGTAGTAGTTTCTACGTATTCGGTTGCGTATTGTACGAATATACGTATAATTGTACTTTTCTTTCTTTAAATAGACTTTGATGTATCATATGTAAGTTACTTTGAATTTTATAAAAACTTGAACTTTGTTCATCCTTGAGGCTAAAGTAACTTAGCTTTCTTTGAATTGATTTCTTGGGAGTTTTAACTACAAGTTTTCTAAACCGATTAGTGAGCTTTGAGAGTGATTCTCTTAGTGATTTAATCAACCTAAATTGAGTGTAAGAGTGATTCTTTCTACTGAATTTAGTAGGAAATATTTTCTTAAGAGTGATTCTTTTGAGTTATTTCATTATCTTCTCAACTCTAATTATTTGCTTGATTGATTTCAAGACTAATTATAGTTCACCTTGGAATGTTATTTGTCTTAGCCTCTACTTTTTTTTCCCCTCATGAATATTCTACACTTTGTTTTATCTTTTTGTTTCTCCTCTTGGTCTAAATTATACTCCCTCCGTTTCAAAATAATTGCTCCACTTTGATCAAAGTGGAGTAGTTATTTTGAAATAGATGGATTAATTAATGTAGAGGCTTCTATATTTCCATCGGTGTTCTTGCTAGTGGTAAGCCCCAAAAAAAACCCATTTTCATTGTTTTCAATAAATTCATCTCATCTTTGAGAAATATCTTTGAGAATACAAATTAAACTAGATCTATATAATTTTAATGGTTTGTCATCAACTTGTCAATTGGAACAGTTTGTGAGCATTTGCGAAGGGTTTATCCTGGAACGATGCAAAGTCATCGAAAATCACCGTCTGACATCAAGTTAGAATAGGTGCAAGATGTGCTTAAGGAGGATAAATAGTATTACTGTAATTATTGTTTTGAAATTAATTAATGATATTATTTTCCCACCAAAAACAACATACGTACGTTAAACCCTTTCATTCGTATTTCAAAGTTGAGTAGATTTATAATGGTAAAATTGCAATGTGAAGGCATTAAATTGGTACAAAAATTGGATTTTGTGGACTGATTAAGAAAAATTCACATAGAACTATTGAGGTTCTAGCGATTCTGGTAAAACATTCTTTGTTTAAAATTCTAGGGTATGCGTGTTGGACAAAAGTTGTAGATTATAGTGAGATCGAACTAGGTTTGAATTTGAAAATAATAAAAGAATATGTGATGCAAAGATTGATTACTTCTTATTTTGTGAAAAGTAGAACGAACTGTTACGGCCCGTTTGGTTGTTGGTAATAAATTGTGGTAATGGTAATGAATTTATATTGTAATTTTGTTAAGGATAAACCTTTTAATCTCTATGGTAAATAAATTTTCATTCCCAAGCTTCAATTTTCTTCTCATTTTTCATTCTCATCCATTACCATTGCGGAGCGTGGTATTTGATGGGAATAAATATTTGTGAAGAAAATTAGATAAATTGGAGCTAAGGTATCACCACCATTGGAATGAATTTTAATTTTCTTTCCAATTTTAGTAATAAATTCATTCCCAATACCATGATTTATAACCGGCTACCAAACGGGCCGTAAAAGGTGACATTATTATAAGGAAAATTATAATGATTTATCCCAATACCGGTAAAAGGTGACATTATTAATTTCCATTTTCCTTAAAAAAAAATCAATAATAAAACCAAAACTTTACAACCTAATAGCCAGTAAAAAATAAATAAAATCCTAAATTTTAACTACAATAGTAGAACTGCAAATTCTATACATAGTATATTAGAACACACTACTAAAAATAATCTCATGTAGCACAACACTATGCATTCTTGATCTTAATTAAGTGGCACTCCTCTATACATTCCTTTAGCATTTTATTTTTATTTTCTTTTCTACCCTCCTTGAAAGCATTTACATTGTACTTTTATATTATATACTATATCTTTATATTGTTTTAGTTAAACATTTTCTCTTTTGATATATATACTTTGTACGTTTTTTAATAACAATTCTAACAAATATTACGAAGCTCATACCCAGTCAATTCAATAATAACGAATGAACTAATAATTTAATTCTATTTTATTTTACGCTATAGTATTATATATATACCTATAGTTCCTCGAACTACGTGAAATAACCTATTATTGCGAAATCTTATTCTTTAAAGAATAAAACTACCTTCTACATTTTATTGCTAATTATTAATTAGGATTTTTTTTGAATAAAAAAACCTCTAACCACAACCGGTACAGTGAACAGGCCTTAAAAATTAGTTATAACGAAACATAAGAAATACATTACTAATACCATCATTAGCATCACCTGGATAAATGAAGTTGCTCAAAGCGTTACTAGTGTGTTTGCAATTAATATGCCAATCTTAACACATAAATCGTGCCACCTATCATGGATAGATGCATAAAGCGTTACTAGTAATGTATCAACTATTTAAAGCATGCAATGTTGAATATATATGTTCAAAAAGAAAAACAAATTATAAAACAATGATTCAATTCATAGTACTATATATATCAGATCCTTAAATTGACCCTCCTTCTGTAAAATTTGTATATTTATTACCCTTTAAATTACATACACATATACGAACATATTATTATTATTTTTTATGACAATTTCACTATTTCTATACATTTATAGTTTTATATATATATATATATATATATATATATATATATATATAATATTTCTATATTGAATGCACTAGATACAAAATTTACAAGCCTTTACTCAAATATCTACTCCCTCCGTAACCTAAAGATTTCAACATTTGTTTTTTCACGTATTTTGAGGAAACAATTTCAGGGTGTGTAAACGACGAAATTAATCAAAATGGTTTTAATACAAGCAAGAATGTGATTATAAATTACTTATATCAAAATAATTATTTTGATTAATTTGGTCATTTACAGTACACCCTCGAATCGCTTTCTCAAAATGCGTGGAAAAAAATTTGTTAAAAACTTTATGTTACATAGGGAGTATATATTTCACTCACAAGAAGAAGATGAATAAAAATAAAATTAAAAAAAAATAAAAATGTGAGGCAAATGTTTCTAATCAACAAGGCTTGGAAGAGAAAGAGGAAGTTTCAAAACCTGGTAAATCCAATGGACTCCAACTCCCACCATTATTAATATTAAATAGATTTGAAAATTCTGCATCTGATGACTCCATATCTTGAATCCCCTTTAATTGCCCTTCCAAGTTATTATTATTAGCATCACTATCATGATGTTCTTGATGATGATAATGATCATGATCTAAATCTGAAACTGACCATGTCATCATTGGTTGATGATTTGACATAAATGATTCTCCTCCGGGCAAAGGTGGCAACCCATTAACCTCATGATGATGATGATGATGACTACCATGATGATGATCATTAATGACAAACAAAACTTGTTCATCATCATTATGATGGTCATCAATGTGATGATGATGGTTGATGTTCATGATCAAGTCAGGCATAATGGGGAGTGGTTGAGAGAATGATGATAATAATGACTCATTGTTATTGTTATTGTTATTGTTGTTGCTACAATAATCAACAAAAGTTGGAGCAATTGTAGTAGCATCTGGAATAATAGTAGATAAATCAACTTGGGGTAGTGCTGGTGGATTATTATTATTATTATTATTATTGTTATTATTGTTGTTGTTGTTGTTGTTTTGAGGCTTTTGATTCAAGAAGTTGGAGTACACTATTGCAAGGTCTATAGTAGGAGTGTCACAACTAGTAGTACTAGTGTTGTTGATCATGTTTCCATGATGATGGTGATGTTGATGATGATGATGGTTGTCATGCATGGGCATGGTTCTGATACCATGTTGATGATGATGATGATGATGAAGACTAGAGGATGATGATGTAGGAAGCCTAAGGGATGATGATGATGATGTAGGAAGCCTAAGGGATGATGATGATGATGACGATGAGGAAGAGCGAGAGCGGCGAGTTTTCCGGCAACCACCACCGACGGGGACGTTACGGAGGGACCCACCTTTGGTCCAATACCTTCTACAACCTTTGCAAAAATACCTAGGTTGAGTGAGACTATAATTGTTGTAGTAACAAAATTTAGTGTTGGAAGAGCCACATCTAGGACATGCTGGTGACATATTATTTCTCCACCCTCTTTCCATTTCATCATTTTCTATAACATTATTATTATTATTATTTGCTAGTATATAATTTGAAAAACCCATTCAATAATTCATTAAAAAAAAATAAAATTGTACCAAAATAAAAGTAGTACAACAAAATAAACATGTACATAAATAAATGTGGTACATACAAGCTAGCTAGAATTGAAATTATTTTTTGGGTGTATATATGTTAAGAATGAATAAAATGAAACAGAATTTGTGATGATTTTACATAAATGAAGCTAATTTAATTAATCTAGAAGCCTAGTAACAGCTTCCATAGGATTACACGGCGTGTCGGCGTAGATGACACGTGGCGAAATCTGATTGGAGGTGATGAAGGTAACGTGGGATGCAAATGCATTGATAGAGGAGAGGGGGGTGATCAGGTTTTCCTTGAAGCAGCAGACAACTAACTTTGGGGTTCAAAATTTTTACATACAAAAAGGGTGGGTTTATATATATATATATATATATATATATATATATATATATATATATATATATATATATATATATATATTATATATTGTATAGTGTAATTATTAAATTAAACAAACATATAAATAAATTTGATGATATTTAATTTGTAGGAGAGTATGTAGAGTAAGGTTTAAGGGCTCTGATCCCAGGGAAAGTACGTAGGGTGGGGGGGTGGTGGTTGTGCTAATTTCAAGCTTTGCCATGTGAAGAAAGATTTTAGGGAGTCGTCAACTTTTTAATTAGTATCATAAAATCAAAGTGAATGAATGAATGAATAATTCAATTGTAGCATATAGAGGTTAATTAACATTGGTACTTGTGCAATATAATAATCTTCTTCTTCTTCTTCATGGTTTTGTTGGGAGATACACAAAATAAGGCCTCCCCAAATCATTACTATTGCAAATGGTTTTGACTAGAATTGGTGCATGCATGGTTGGTGTTTGGATTAAACCCTAAATTATATGATCTTCCAATAGGTCACCAGCATTCGCATCTGCATTTAAATTGGTAAAAATTTAAATTGCGGAAGCGTATCTGAATCGATAGAATATTCTTGAATCTGCGCCCTTAGGGTTTGATCTTCTAATAGGTCACTAACGCTAGGGTTTTCTCTCTATTGGTAGAATGATACGAGAGACTAATGCTATGTACGTTTTGTGCTCTTGCGAACCATATCCCTTGATGTCTATTTATAATATAGACTCATTTTCGATCAATTCTAATCCGCCCATCATGTATTAGAAAAGGCATGGCGGTTTCTACACATATAAAAATAAGCACATACGTATTTTATAAAAAACTGTAAATAAGCCCAATAATAACATTAACTTAATTTGATCATTTATTTGGGCTAAAACACCTGATAGCATACCATAAAATTATATCCAAATTTCACATGTAATTGTATGTAGGTCCATAATTTTCAACTATTGGGAGTCCATTATTTGAATCCAATTATTTTCAAAACATGTTAGTTCAAATTAAATAATATGTTTGTTTTATACCCCTTCCGTTACGCATTAACATTTGGTATAATTTTGTGAGAGATAATATATTCAAATATTGCTATTAATGTATGTTGGAGAAATTCATAATTTAGGGTAAATATTATGGCAAAATCACTTGAGGCGCGCACGAGGCACTATTCTGAAAACGATTTTTCCACCCAATTCGTAGGCCGGGTTACAGGAAATTCATCAACAAGATACAACAAGAAAACCGTAGAAATCAAGCCTAGATTCGATCTCTTCAAATGAAATAAGGATTTGTATGTGTAAACTTCTTTGCAAGATTGGAGAGAAAACTTAGTTTATGCAAGAGAGAAAATGAAAGTAACTTTATGTGTTTTCATTTCTGATTAGGCAAGTTATAATATAACTTATCCAAACGTACAGCAGTTGCCTCGAAATGACACAACGAGAAAAAACCGAGCAAAAACTTACACGAATTGAACCAACAGGCTCATGAGTTGCGACCACAGGTCGCGAGAAGTTTCTGTCTCTTTTTGGCACTTTTGGCACTTTGGTCTGTTTTCGCGTGTCGCGAGCATCCGTCACGACTCGCGATTTTTCACTATTTCTGCTATACTTTCCTCAACATTTAACGATGTAAATCGCTAATTAAACTTTGCATAATTACGAACTTTAAACACATAGTACTACGTCTAGTATTATTAATATTCATAACTATATACATTATTCTAAATCAATAAATTTCAATCAACAATGTATAAGGGATGAAGTATTAATAAATATTTTAGAAAAAAGCATTGATCAAAAGCACCAAACCCAACAAACACCGCATTAAAGGTTTAAAACAATATAGCACTGCTACACAAAAAGAAAGTAAAAGAGATTACAAGTTGCTATATATGCATCCTTCTTCATACTTCATATGCTTTGTTTCATTCTTCCAACTAATTTATCCCATAGAGTAAAATAATCCAGCCATATATATAACTCTAATTTGCTTCATCCATGTATTACACCCTTAGCTTGTAAACTGAAAAAATCAAGAAAAAATTATCAATTATGCTGCCAGCCTAATACAACATTCCATTATGAATCTAATTAAGGTCAAATAATAAAGAATGTATGTTTTGCAACTTTATATATATATATATATATATATATATATATATATATATATATAGAAGTAGGCTCATGTGAGAAATGTAGTTTTGGTGAGAAGGGTGAGAAGCAATCTCAACCCTTTGATCAACAAATGAGTGGCTAAGATTAAATTTGAATTTCCCTTCTTAGTCCTTCTATAATTTAGAGTCAATGTATCTATGGCATAAAGTTACTCAATGTATTTTTAGTATATGTTGAATGTATCTATAGTTGGTAGTCAATGTACCTCTAGGTATTAGTTAATGTATTTATCTCTTCTCACATTTCTCACGATAAGAACCCAACCCCATATATATATATATATATATATATATATATATATATATATATATGTATGTCAGCTGCAAGCCTCTAGTGGCCCTGGCCTATGGCCGAAAGAGTCCAGTTGATAAAATGTGTCTTATTTGGGATATACAAGCCGGCCTATTGGTCACAAATCTTTGTCCTTTCTAAGAAGGTGATGAAAAAAATGGATCATTGTAGGCTCTTCTTGTGGACAAGCTCTAATAATCCTTCTAGCAAAACTTTTGGTGTCTTTGGGATCAAATCTATATGTGTGCCTAAAGTTAGTTGTGGTTGGAACACTAGTTAAAAAAAAAGGACATTATTACAGTCAAAATAGGGTTTTTTGTTGCGGTTACCAACTGCAGCAAATGGGTAACAACAAAAAAGAAGTTTTTGATTTGTGGCGGTTCAACTGCAACAAATATGTAATAATTGCAGCAAATAACACATTATTTACAGGGGTTATTATTTACAACCACAACAAATGACACATTATTTGCAGCAATTATTATATTACTTACGTCCGCAACAAATAATCACCAAATTTTTTTTGTGAAAATCGAGCTTATACTCGTGTGTTATACAGGCTAATTAAAGACTAGTTAAAATTAGGGATTTGGTACTTTAGGGCTTGTTTAATCTGAAAGTTTAGAAATTGGAACATCAAATTGATGACATCAGAAATATATTGTAGTAGTTTAGAGCTTGATTAATTATATACTTCATCCGTAAATGAATTCTTGCAACATTTGTTATTTTGGGATGTTTTTGAATTCTTGCAACAAAATACCAACTTTCTCTATTTGGTAAGTTTTTTACTCATTTTTCTCTCCTACTTTTAGTAATCTACCAATAAAATATCAACTTTCTTTAAGGGGGACCACTAAATCTTATTTCTCTCTCCTACTTACTAATCTACCAACTTAAACATACTTATAAAAAAAAATAGAGTCCGTGCCAAGCCCCTTTATTGCAAGAATATGTTTACGGAGGAAGTATATATATTGTAAATTAAAGTGAGTTCTCTTCAACATAAAAAAAATAAGTTTCTCCTTAATTAGAAAAGTTTGATCAAGATTAATAAATTGAGGAAAACACGTCCTTAATTTAATTTTGTCACTTCAAGTGGCCTGAGAATGGATGAGAATGATTAACCCAATGTCAATCAAGTCTAAACTCTAAAGCAATGGGGAAATAATAGCATTCATCCCCGTCATTGAGTCTCCCCCCACCACCCCCAAAAAAAAAAAAAATCAAGAAAATGATATGGAAGTCGTCGGTTAAAGTACTACTAATACTCTGTTTGAAGAAGAAGGATGACTATATGATGTTGATTCCTGATCATGATACGAACAAAATGATGAACATACTGGTTAAACTATAAATATTTTGAATATTTAGGCTCTATTCTTTAGGACTGATCTGATTTGGTGGGGTATTATTTTGTGAGAGTATAAAATTAAAACAAAGCTGAATTGATCTAATCTGAAAAAGTCTGATCTGATTATTGTAGCTTTTAAGTCCAAAAGAACATGGTCTTAGATTGTAATCCTTGTGTGTTAAAATTAATGTATACTAGTATATTCCCTTAAATTAATGTATATACTAGTATATTCCACATTTCAGTAATAATTTAGATTACTAGCTAGAGCCAAATGTTTTCCCTGAAAACTATTTTCATCATTTTACACTGTTTGGTTGGATTGAAAATTGAAATAGAAAAATTAGAGTGTAAAATAGTTTTATACACCATATAGTTGAAAACGTTTTCCTCCAAAAAACAAAAGAAAACTATTTTCCATTCTCTATTAGTAAAACGTTTTCCTCCAAAAAACACACTCTCACCTCATCTACATATTTTTTCTCTCCTCACCAACTACATAACTCTCAGTAACTTTCTCTCTCCAAACAAAAACTTTCTCTTTCTTCGCGAACACTTAAAATAATGGAAAATCATTTTCCATTAAACCAAACAACAGAAAACTCTTTTGAAAAACTAGTTTTCCATTGTAAAATGATTTTTTCCATTTTACATTAAAAATATTTTACGCCCTACCAAACGGATCCTAAATAAAAAAAAAATTTAGATAGGGGAAAAAAACCTTTTACTCCATTAATGAAGAATAATGGAAAGAATGCACGTGTGCATAGAGGTAGAAGTGAGACGAGGTAGCTTAGTAGTATGTATGTATGTATGTATGTATAAGTGAATTGGTGAATAATAATAAATTAAAGCTAAAGGAATGTTTCCATTACTCTTGTGTCTTCACACACGCACTGTCATCGCTTACATTGGGATTTCTCGGATCATGGGCTTCTTGGATCATGGGATACCCTTTTTTGCACTCCATTTCATTTTTATTATTATTCTTTATTTACTCTTGCTCTCTCTTTTTTTTTTTTTTTCCTATTAATTAATCTCCTTCATTAGAAAAATAAATAAAATAAAAAAATCAGACCAATATTTTTCTACGCTCAAATGTATAGTATTAGTTAATATTACCCGTCAAATTTCACTCTACAGTCTTCCAACAATCCCCCATACGTCATTTAATTTATGTTTCTAGTTATGTGATCCAAATCCGATTTTAGCCATGCTAAAATAACCTGAAAAGTTTTGCTTATTTCCATCCAAATCCAACAATACTTTTCATTTGATTTTTCTTATTAAATAGTATTGTGCTGGTGGCGGCCCTATATATGTTAGGACATCATAGGTCACGGGACATATGAATGAATAATTGAGATATTATAGAATTCTTCTTTGTTCTT
This sequence comes from Salicornia ramosissima, assembly GCA_951394345.1. Lineage (NCBI taxonomy): Eukaryota > Viridiplantae > Streptophyta > Magnoliopsida > Caryophyllales > Amaranthaceae > Salicornia > Salicornia ramosissima. The sequence continues at coordinate 42,992,859 of OX596237.1, read as the reverse complement.
GTCATTTTTGTAGCATAAAACAAATTAATTTAGGTCGAATTTTCAAAATTTGTATGGTATTCTTCATAGGTGATAGTGACCCATCATTATAGAAACCATGGGGCTACCACTATATACTGTTGTGTATAAACCTTTAATAAAATGTGTCTGGGTTGGATTTGTGTTGGGTAATGGCCCAAATTTCTTATGGCCCAAATTTCTTATGGCCCGAATCCAAAATTTAATTGTCCAACTCAAATGATGAAGAATAATTATAATACTACTAGATCTCATTGGGAAGATCTAGTATATGTCGGTTGAAGGAACATTTGACTAGTAATTTCTAGAATTTGGAAAATGCATGGAGCATTTATCAAGATTATTCTAGAAGCTCCATGATTTTGCCGGCTTGTTCCTTCACTAAACCTATTTATAGGTAGAGTTGGGCATGCAAATAAAAAAACAACAAGAAGAGCCGTAAATCACATCAAAAACAACAACACACAGGAAGCCACAAAATACATAAGCCTTTCACCCTCCTTGTAATCCTCCACCAAAATATATTCACTATTTGTAATACTCCTTTGTGAGTAATTATAGTGAGAGTCTTATTGTAATACAAACACCCTCAAAAGGGATAATTGTACTCTCCTATATTTTTCATATAGTGGAATAAAAAGCTCGTCGTCAAGTGGGCGTTCCCACATAAGATTGTCCGTTTTTATCGTAATATTAGTCTTGTCTGTTATTGCCCTTATTATATTTCTCGATCAATACATCTTCACTTCCGCTGCGCACTCTCGACCCCTAACAATTTGGTTAATGTATAATTTGTCACTTAACATGTCGGATCAAGTACCTTCGTGTTAGGAACTTAGGATTGATAAATGCTTGTCCATAATGAGTCTTCATCAAGTTCTATTTAACCCAACATGTCCAAAAATTATAAATATTTCTTGTACATACTTATTCATATATAAAACTGTATACAAATTTCTTTAAATATTTCTTAATGTAGTATACATTCCAAGTTATTCATAAAACTTGTCTATAAAAAAAATGTTCATCCATATATGTTGTTAAAAATTCAACATAAATCATATTGTCCCCATTTCTTTTTATTTGCAACAAATTAGTTTGTATGCACTACTACGTGCATAATTTGCGTGTGAGTATGAAATGAAGAGACGAGAAATAGAGGTACATGTGGTGAGAAAAGACATATAGAAAGATGACATCTTAAAAAGGAACAAAAATTGTTATTTTTAAGGAAAATTTTATTGGAACAATCTCAACTTTTACCTAATTGTTCATTTTGATCCATAGTTTTGATTAACTCGGTATAATCCCAAGTATCACCATATTTACTCATATTGGTCTGAGTAACTTTTACCTATTGTACTTTTAGTAACAACTTTGTATATTTCTGATTATTGGAATTAATGATAAAGTTCATTTGAGAGAAGCTGTTATTGTTATTTTCGAGCATCAATGCTTGAAGAGAGGAGGTTCAAGTGAACTTAGAGGAGTGATTCCCCTTTTTTGATTTAGTTCATTCATTAAATTAGTTGAAGTATTTCCTTCAAAACCAAATGAACCCAAATCCGATAATCCTAGACCTTGGTTTATTATTTTTCATGTTTTATTTTGGTAGTACGTAATTAGTTGTTAATTAGATTGTAGTGTAGTTAAAATGATTTCAACTCAAACCCAAAAACAACAAAATCAAGACCCTCAATCGATTTAAGTCACGCAATACAATTCACAACTTGTTCCCCGTGTTCTACATTCCCACTACGACAAGTCTACAACAGGGTATTTGTATGGTCAAGGGACTCAAAAAGCCCTTAATCAAAATGATGTCTTTGTCGGGGAACAAAGTTTGAAAAGTGTTGTGTGATTTTTCTTTTGTGAGTTAGTTGCTTTATTTTTACTTTACTTTTAATTTTGTTTTATTTTATTTTTGTTTATTTGTTTGTTTAATAATAGTTGCTATTGCATTTTTGCCAATTCTTGGTTTCATGCATGATGGCAAGTCCTTTAATTCTTCAATCCGAAGGTCAATCATTTTGGAGGTATTTCAACAGAGTTCAAGATATAGTTCCATTCAATTAAGATGATAATTCGTGGAACATATGTGAGGTGATCTATATGGGTTTGAATACTTTTACCTTAGAAGTACGTTGTTGAGTCTATGCATAACAGTGAATTTCGAGCTTTGGTCATAGGTATTGCTTGAAATTTTTATTGTTAGCGTTAAAAGACACCTATGAATGGGATATTGGTACTCATTCTAGCCAGGTTCAACCCAACTTCGCCACATTGCCTCCTTTTTCTCCTAATTATAATGATGTGCATCCCAAATTTCATTCTTAGTATAATTGCACGCGTTCCAATCAAGATTCTCATGTTTCAAATGATGCTTATTGCTATGATCCTTCCTCTTTGGATGAGTTTCTAAAGCCCTCTAACTTTGTTTATACAATTGGTTGTACTCTTGAAGCGATTAAGGGCTATAATAAATTGATAGACAAATTTTTTGAGTTGTATAAATGTCTCCCTATAGGAGGACAGGGAAAACAATATATCTTTGAACAGATAACAAAATTGGTAAAGAGACGTGAGTCTATAGAATCTTTCTTCGAGGATGAGATGGATGATGAGGGATTTACGATTGATTGTTTAGGGTGATTATGACAAGGATGACTCAAGCTTTGCTTTGAGGATTCCGATCCAAGAGGAGGTAGATGCTCATATCAAGATAGTAGGTGGTGGAATACGAATTGTGCTTTATGAGGCAAAATAGTATGGAGTAACTGTTTTGATTGTAAGATATGTATCTTTTCTATATATCTAAGGTTTACAGATCTATTTTATCTTTTTAGATGTCGTATGGCTAATTATTAATGACATTATTTCTTCTTCGTCAAGAATATATATATATATATATATATATATATATATATATATATATATATATTTATTTATTTATTTTACAACGGGACATGTCGAGTCAGCTAGTTTCCTAGATTAGTAGCCGATACAGAAAAACAGTTTAATAGACAAATACATAAAATATTTTTAATAATAACTAGTTTTCTAGGTTGTTGAGGCTGGTTTGGACTGTAAAGAATACTTGCGCTTCATTTCATGCCTATACGATAACTTGGGAGAGTTTGGCAACGGTCTGGATGATAGTCATTTTTCATTGACCTTGCTTCAACTTTTAACCTACAGTGAAACACATGGCTAGTAGAGTTACAAGTTAGGTTCCTACGTCAGCTTTTGCAATTATTCAATACATCCTTTCCTAGACCTCAGCCTCTTGTTCTCCTTGTGAGAATTCAGTTTCCCGTAGTAGTTTTTAAAGTGAGGTTGCAGTTGTCTGCAACAAACGAAAAGAAACAAGGAGGACGTTGATCCAAAGGGATGACTAGGCTTGGTGACTGAGGGAACATAGGTGCGAGGTCTATTGGTAGCCAATAAGGGTGGCACTGATAAAGATGAGAGGTTTCCGGTGTGATGCTTTTTTCTCTTGTGCTTCAAGATCCTAGATAGTAGATGTGGTTGTTGAAACGTGAAGGTAGTGTTTTCCTAGTGCTGAAGGGAAGGTAATATCGACCCTATCTTTCTCTCTTGCTGTTTAGGGGACTTCCTAGACCAACATATTTGTTTCATGCATTTCTACCTCATTGATACCATTATTATCACCCTTTTGAACCTCGCCTCTATGCTTGTATGAAGATGACAAATTCTGAGAGGATGTGTTCTTTGTTCCCCTACTCGCAGACTTCTCAAAACTTACAAGTTGCACCTATATTTTTTATGCAATGAAAAAAATTATAATTTAATCCTTTTAACAGCTTTATGCATCGATCAGGCTTTTTCTCAAAACTACATCCTTCAAGTATTTTTCTTCACAACAGACATTCAGATAAGAAATTTATTTAGACAATGATAAAAGAATTTGAATTATGTTCACTAAACTTCCAACAATTATTATTTCTACAATGAAAAGAAATCACATTCTTACAACTCTATAACTCCATCTAATACACCCAATGCTCTGCTTTCTAGTTTTCTTTAATAAAAAATATAAAGTTTCTCTATCCATTATCCTGTAGATAGTTATTTTTTTCTGCGTTGTACACTTAGACATGTAAAATTCCACATGTTTACCCCCTCAAGTTTAATTATATTCCACAAAACCCTCTGAAAGTTTAATTGATAATCACACAATATCCCTAATTCCCTATCATATGAGTACTAATAAACCTAAGGGGTACCATATGGACATAAATAAAACCTAAAGTATATAATGTGAATTTTCATACTTGGGGTAGTACAACGTAGAAAAGTTAATAGATAGCTTAGGGATATAGTGTAGAAAAACCCAATAAATTGACAATACACCCCAATCAGATCTCTACAAAATAACACAAAAACTAGAATAAAAGGTAATGATGGGCACAATTAATGATCAGTGAAATGGTCTTTATGTGGTTAACCGCTCCATATGATTGAGCAAAGCTTTAGTATCTGCAGTTTTGACTATGCAATAGCTCAACTACAGCAGCAACCACACCCTTCCCTTCAGCAGTGATGTCTAGGCTTGGTTCTTGAATCTTCCTGCTCAATAGTTTATCAAGTTCACCTCGCAATTTCTAAGGAATTAGTGATGTTAGCGTCCATCTAAACAACCGGTATGTAGGAGAATAAATAGAAACAAAATGAAAAGAGCACAAAGCTTTACCTTAATCAACTCTAACACACTTTTTGAGGCAGAAAAATGAAGGTAACCTCCAAGCATCTCAATACCTTCTCCAGATTTACTAGGAATCAGACTACCACCAAACAGAAGAAGAGCATAATCTGATATGTTAGTTGAATCACGAATGAATATGCTAGTAGTCTTCACTTTCTCACTGTAAACCATATATGGCAACGGAAAGAGATGAACCCCAGCATTAACAGAACCAGGATGAATGTCGACTTGCCCCACTTCTTTGGTATAAAAAGCTGTTCTCTTTCCTCTTCTTTTACATTGAACAACATTTGGATAAAGCCCAGCACAAAGGATTGCACAAACCATCTCCATGTCGTGGCTAAATTGGTTATATGCCTGCATGAACATAGATGTTATTAGGTAATTCTTCTCCCATCCAAGGAATAGATGTGGCATACAAGTACAACCAAACTTCTAGATCCAACAACACTCGAAGTACAAAAGTAATTGCAGCAGAGCAATTGGCAGTTCATTCACCTGCTTTTCACATCAAATTTTGTAATTGAAAAGGCCGGCCCTTATACCGCAACTAAACATATATGCATATATTTTTTTTTAATAAAATATCTGACAAATCTGTAGCTAAACACTAAAACAATACGGAGTATTTATTTATTTCTTACATGCAGCCATTTTTACAAAATGCAGATTCTTTTTACATAAGTAAATGGAAATAGCATCATTCACATTAACTTTGCCTTCTTAGAACATCAATCAGATTAAAGAAGTGCCATGTCAATTTCAACTAAAAACCTCGAAAGTGAGACAGTTTCAGATGTCATCCCATTGTGTATCCACCATGCATAAACAAGGCACTAATGTAAATACATGTCATAACTCATAATGAAGTTTAGAAGGCTCACATTAGGACCCTTTGCCTTCTCTACAAAGCCTATGTCTGAGAGCAAATCCACAAATTGTTTCCGCATATCATCTATCATCTGCATAGTTACTGGTGACAAGAAGTTTTCCCAACAAAATGATCTCTCTGTCCTTTGGGACTTTGCATCTTTCCATCCTTCAAATGCTTGTAGAAGTGCTATATGGTCACTGCAAAAAGGCAAATAATAGAATAAAACATCATAAGAACCTGCTTGGTGGCAATTTTTCTCAAGATAGTTTCTCATCCAACTTAAAGTTGACCAGCTTAGGATTGTACCTGCAAGAATCACCAGCAAAAGATCTCTTTGCGGCATCAGCTTCCTCTTTCCTATTTATTGGCAAGACAAAGGGATTACGATAGGCAAGAGCAGCTGCTATTGTCAATGCTGGATTCAGACATTGGAAAATCGACCCAATGAGAAGCATTTTCCCAATATTTGGTTCTAAAGGCAAAGTGCAAAGATGTCGACCTGCTCAATGCACCACATAGAAGTTATTGTAGAATGATATTTAATAATATACTTTCTATCTTTGTAAACAGGTTATGACAGAAAATTCTACTAACAGTGAAATGACATGATCTAAGGTGTTATTTGGTTGGAAAAGATGTCCATTGCAAATCTAATTTCCTAGAAAATGCAAATATGAGGTTGTGTTTAGTTTACCCTTTTATAGGAATTACAAATTCCCACATGAACAATTCCTCCAACATGTAGGAAATCACTCACCATGACTCCCCTTGGTAAGTTTCATTTCCTGTGGGAATGATAAATTCCCATGCGTCAACCAAACACATACATAACATTTCCTAAGAAATTTACTAGGGAAATGAATTCTCATGAATTGAAAATTTCTTGTACTAAATTACTTCCTACATCAACCAAATGACACCTAAAGTGCAGTGGCAGAGGTGGTCCTGGTGGGTTAGTTACTCACCAAGGACCACGACAAATTTTAGGAATTTTGGTTGCGGTTGGTTTTGCTTGTTGTAACCACAAATATCGAAAGGTTATTTTCTATTATGACAATCGAGAAAGATAAATTACGTAATATCATAAGAGATCAAATGATGAATGATTGTTTGATTACTTTTCTAGAGAGTGATTTGTTTATCAATGTTAAGATGAATGATATTATAAATAGATATAAAAACATATCAATTCGTCGTGAACAATTGTAATAGTTTAATAAAGTACTATTTGTTTGTAACATTTAATTTGGAGAATTGTACTACTTTCGGCTTGTAAGATGGATTTTTTTAAGTACTATTTGGTTGTAATATGAATTTTTTAAATATTTTTTTATTAGGAAAGGAAATCTGCTCTTTTTGAGCTATATATACATAAATGGGGAAGGGATACAAGTAAAAAGTTTTGAACCCGTATCACAAGGATACGAAGTGGGACTGGGCAGCATTTTGCCACTCCTCTTGACCTTTGAATTTTTTTAATATTATTTTGATTGAACTCAATTATGAACTAGACTTGAAAAAAGAAATTATTTTGACAAATGATCAATCAATTATGGTGACTAACCAGTCCCGAATTCCTGAATCCACCACTGCTAAAGTGTTACTTACTTGGTTTAAGAAAATATAGGAAATGAAATCAATTCAACAGCAACTGGATTTTAGTTTAACCCAGATAGTTTCATTTTATAAACCGATAACCATTCACCTACTTATCTCAATTCAAACACTTAGATTCAGGATACAGTTGGCTTCGGTTTAAGATAGAAAGTAACATCAGTTTGGTGAAAACCAAGGTCAATCTATATAATATAATGCTACGCATCAATCAGTTCGAGCACCTCCCACACTATTCTCATATGCAAGAAGGAAAAAGGAGCCTCAGCAGCCTAAGCAAATATCTCTTGTTGAATTAGTTTAGTTGGTTAAATCTAATATCTTTTCATGACTCATTTAGGGCACATTCTCTTCAACTTATTAGACCTGAACTTATTGGAACTTTTTAGAACTTGTTGGAACTAATTCAAACTTATTAAACCATAACCTTTTTTTAAGGTGTATTTCCAGCTTATTAGACCAGAACTTATCTGAACTTATTAAACTAAAAATTATTTTTTTTAAGGTGAAGATAACGCAACCTTAGTGAATCAACATGGATTGTTAATTAGGAACGGTCTAGAAGAGTGATGTGTCTTGGTTGTTACGAGTTGTTATGAAAGGAGTTTCATATATATATGAAGACTGAAGAGGATGTAATAAGAAGGCAATGAATCAAAAGTAAACAGATTTCGGGAGATTACCTCTTAAAAGTAGGAAGTTTGTGTGCTTGTGTGTTTACATTTTTAATTGCTTAATTTCTCTGATTTCCAACAACTTGGTATCAGAGCAGGCTGGCCTTGGGCTATGAGAATGGCTCCTTCAATCTCAGACAACGTACCAACTTGAGCAAGAACTGGTGGCGGTGCAAACAAACCTAGGGGCCTAGTGAGGGACACTGGCCCAAATGGTAGATATACTTATATACACCCGGAATGTAAGGTGCACCCAAGGGTAATATTGCTCATTTTTTAGGTTTTTTTGCTCATTTTAAAATATAAAATGAATAAAATTATATTAAATGAAAAATAAAAGACCTTTAGGTGCACCAACCTCTACGTGCACCCGAGTGCGTAGTAGACCCATTGCGTAAATGGGGTTGATCACAGCTCAACCCAAATGTTCGGAGTTTACTCAAAGAAGATGGAGGAACCGTTCTCGCCAACACCAAGAGTAGATGATCGAACAACTCCGTAGGGATCGAAAGGCTCTGCGAGAGGAGGTATATAACTCTCTCTTCAAATAGGTCGAAGAACCAAGGCATGAGACCTTGCACCCTTTCGTCCACCGACGCAGCGGAACCGAGGAACCAAATCTACTAATTCAAGGGGAGAAAGACATTGGAAGTAATAGGGGAGGCATTATTGGCGATTTAAGAAGTTGTACCTACCCTTGTTTGACTAGTACAACCCCGGTGGCTGAACTTCGAATGTGGTACGTTAGTTTAGCTTCTACCTCTTGACTGGAGATGAGAAGTTAGAGGCCGTCGTGATGGTGTTCGAAGGGGACGCACTTCTTTAGTATCAATCGGAGCACAAACGCCACCCCATTCGTAACCAGGGGAGATGAAGAGGATTAACCTTAGGCAGTTCAAGTACATGACCACCACTCTTTTCGAACAATGGTTGCACCAGCATCAGCAGAAATTAGGGTTCAAGGCCCAAAACTCTTTAGCAGTCCATGGACATTGCTCTCAGAAATAAGGACAACGTCCAATCTCGAGCAACTCCCATAAAATTCACATATGCAAGAAGGAAAAAGGGAGCTCGACAACCTAAGCAAATATCTCTTGATGAATTAGCTTAGTTGTTTGAATCTAATATGTTTTGATGAATCATTTAGTAAGTCAGCATTGTTTTTAATTAGGAATGGTCTAGAAGAATGAGTTGTCTTGGTTGTTACAAGTTGTTATGAACGTAGTTGTATATAATGCGAAGAGGATGTAATAAGAAGGGTATGAATGAAAAAGTAAATGGATTGGGAGAGACTCTTACCTCTTGAAAGTAGGAAGGTTATGAGCTTGTGTGTTTACATTTTTAATTGCTTAATTTTTGTGATTCTGTTACGAACTAGCTAAATTGAAAGGGTACTTTAGGAAATATATAATTAAGTTGTAAGTAGTAGCTTGTAGAAGAATCTAGTATGGTTTGTGAGTTAGGAGTTTTCTATAAATAGGGAAGGTTAGGGACAAAGAAGTTCTGGAAAAATTTATCAAGTGTTTACTTGTTTTCTTGGGAGAGATTCAAGTCTCTCGAAAGCTTGATTAAGGAGAGCCTCCACCTCTCGAATGTGGATTATCTTGTTATTTTCTCAGTTTATCTTAGCTATTAATACATAATTTCATCTTCATCTTTTGTTTATTTTCACATTAGCAGTTATATATTCTATCCATCATCTCAATCCATAACAACTTGGTATCAGAGCTGGTTCGGTCCGTGGTGGCCGAAAAACGCTACTGACCTCCAGTTTTTCTTTATAAAAAAAAACCAGTAATTTACTTTTTTTGGTAGATAAATAATTTTACTTCGTTGTTATATAATGCATTTATTTTTTTAGCTGGCTATCGTATTTGATTTGATGGGGTTTTTTTACTTATTAATCTATTCTTTTTTACAATTAAAAATTTTGGTCGCAAATTTTTTTTTTATGTTAAAAAATAAAACGTTAAACTATATTTTGCATAAATTACTAAGCTATAATTTAAGAGTGTGTGTGTGTGTATATATACACACACACATAGACGACTTCAAAAAATTCAGTAAACAAGCACATATAAGTACTGATAATCATCATTTATTTTACATACCAAGAGGAGTAAGTTCTTCTGCCTCATTTAAAGCCCCAATTGTCTTCAATAGTTCGACAGCATTTTGGACAGAGAGGGAATCCGGAGGCTGAAGTGCTTTTGCTAAAAATGACCCAACAGCTCCAAGCTGCAAACTCTTAATGTTCAGACATAGTTCTTGCAAAGGTGTTCGAAGGATTTCTGGTAACTGATATTGAGGCATGGCATCATAAACTAGTTTTGGATATAGTCTATAACAAACTCCGGGTCGCACTCGACCAGCACGACCTCGTCTCTGTTACCATTACAATAATGATGAAGACTGGGTCAGAAAATGTTAAAACTCTAGCAAAGATTCTGATGTTGAATCATTGAATGGGGTACCTGGTGTGCTGATGCTTTCGAGATCCATGAAGGCAAGAGACAAGCTAGCTTGTTTAAAGCATCGTAGCTAGTCTCCTTTGCTTTTCCACAGTCAACAACATAAACAACATCATCAATTGTAATACTACTCTCGGCAATATTTGTTGCTAGAACTATTTTCCTGCAGATTACCAATAATAAAGAAATCATTATAACTTACCAAACGCAAACAGGTAAAAAAGATCAAAAACACCTCAAAATACACATAAAGATGAAGCAGTAGCCAGCAATTTACATGATAAGAGAAATGCATGCACCATGCAAACTAAAACAAATACAGAAAAGAAGCAAGCTCAGCACAGAAAAGAACCCCCTACTTTGTCTATGACGGCCAAGAAAAAAGCATTATTGATCAATGGGAAGATAGATTCCAAGATTCCAAGAACATATCTTTCATTAATACTAATAGGACTCTAGAATTCATAAAACATTATTGCATATATTCCAAACCTCAAATCAATTAATCAGAAAATATTAAGAATTTGAAAAGAAAAAAAAAGTGTTGTTTATTTCGACTTCAAATGCACACAGAATTAAAAAAAAAAACAATAAATAAAAAGTTGTGTCCAAACACAAATGCAGTATCTTACACGACAAAAAAGACCTCCAATATATAAGGCAAAGGTGTCGCCATGTCGGCAAAATTTTGGGTTTGTAATTTTGGACTAAATTCAACACAGCATACCCTCTTCTCCCTATTCTCTCTCCTCAAGCTCAACACATTCTCCTCTTCCCATTCACTTTCCTCAATCTAAAGACCCTCACCACTGTTAGCATTAGGGATGCTCGGACTTGGGTTCGAGGGTCAGACACCGGTATGGGTCTAAGAGTTGGACCTTGAAAATTCAAAAACTATAGATTCAAGGACTCATTTCTAAAGAGTCCAAATTTTGGATACGAACTCGGGGCATGAGATATTAATTTTTAGTGATAGTATTGGGTAAGACGACCGACCCAATTACACATAAAACGCAAGATCCAGTAAGCTGCAAATCTGCAATTATCTTCACCTTCGAGCATCATCATCTTCGAACATCATCGACAACTTTAGATGATCCAAAATCCAAAGTTTGGAAAAATTTGAAATTGTGTAACTGACCAGGTGAAGAAGGACTATGAGTTTGGAACACTTCTTCACCAAACAATGTTTACAAGAACGAACTTTGGAAAAAATCAGGGCAAAATTTTACGAATCAGTGAAAAGAGAATGCATTGACACGAAAAAGATCTGATGCTCAAAGATGTAGATGAAGATGAGAAGTAGGAGGGAAGGTGAGAAGATGAAGTGGATTAGAAGTAGTGAAGGTGAGAAGGAAGCAGCATTGAAGCGGTAAAGAAGAGGAGGAAGAAAGAGAGTAAAGATGGAGAAATTTGTTGAGGTTGAATGAGTTTTCCACGTTACATGAATTTTTCATTTAATGGGCCTTTTTGTCCAGGTAGGCGAAGTTTTTGTTCCAAGTAATAAAGGTTTTAAGTTTCCAGGTTATTCTAATTTTCTCCGGGTCTTTTTGCCTTCCTTTTCCAGGTTAATGTTTAGTGTGTTGTCCATTTTAGTAATATTTTTGTCCAGTTTAGTTATATTCTTGTCCAGATTAGTTATATTCTTATCCAGGTAGTTTTATTCCATGTTAGTTATAAATTTTTCATGTCAGTTGTAAACCTTGTAATTTCTCTAGGTCAGTTACAATTTTGTCCAGGTCAGTCATTATTTTTTCCAGGTTATTTATAATTTTCTCCAGATCAGTTGTTTGCTTGTCTGACCATTTGTTGTCTGCCACAATACCTTCTCTAATTTTTATTACAAAAAAAAACGACACTCATATTTTTTAAATTAACTTTTTAGAATATAAACCCATTAATATACTATACTCCATCCCCAGTCCCCATGGGGAAAAAATTATCAGTGTAAAAAGACAATTTAAGGGACAATCACATGTAACAACATTTTGAAACATTAAGTGTGCTACACATGGTGAATACAAAAAGGAAAGTCAGCAATTGGAAGCAAGGAAAAAAAACATGGTGGTGGTCTCGTTCGCGGTAACAGTCGAGTTGTCACGGGAACGGCTTGTTACGGCATTATAGAACGTTTTGCGGCCATCGCGGTGTGAATTTTTTCAAAAAGTTCACATAAATAGTTAATTAAGTTTGTTTTCACGTTTATTATTTTACACTATGTTATGCCCTTGTTTAATAAGGGTAAAAACGGATAAATATCAAGGAGTACCAGAACTTTTTAGCAATTAAAAGTACATTAAAGTCAAGGTAAGATTTATATTTGAATTCTAATCTGGAAAAATGGGTGTTGCAATCATGTAAAAGTGACGGAACGCCTTTACGCCGTAAAATAACGGTAGAGCGGCAAGTTTGATGTGAATTTAATCGCACCGTTCAATAACGGGGTTTCACGGAACGGTGAGTCTGAAACCCGTTACAGAACGGCCGTTACAGAAAGGAACGGATGAGTTTTTCTTCCATGGTTGGAAGGAGTGAAGGACAACTGTAGATAAGTAGCTGTGAAAAGGCAAAAACAGAAAGGCCTTAAATTAAAGTCATTAAAGTAGCCCTTCAAAGGTTTAGGGTTTCTTCGAAGGAGAAACACAAGAGAAAAGGATTGGCAAGGTGTGGACATAGAACAGCTTGTCAGCGATAAATATTGAACACTTAGTGCCCGAAATAATCGGAGGAAACTTGTTGTCGTCTTCTGTCACGTTGGTGACCTTTTTTAAATCTTTTGTTTTCGAGAAGGTGGGGTGTTTTGCCAAGAATATGAGGTCACCATCCTCTGTGGAAGTTTGCAATAAAATTTTGCACTTATGGCTATAGTTTCGACCCAGTTTTGTATAATTGAGAGCTTTATACGCACTCTTCACTCGATTTTATGTAAGAATTCAATTTTCCAATATATATGTTCAAACAAAACAAACACATTGACCATTTAGCATGTGAAATAAAAATGTTACATTCAAATCCATCAAATTGGGGGCAAATATCAGGGTTTATAATTTCAAATAAAATTCTTTATGTTCAAGAAACAAAACACAAATTAAATTCTCGTACATTATGTATAAATGGAAACAAAGCATAAATCAAATTGTCTTATATCATTTATAAATCAATAAGAAATAGATCTTCAAATTACTTTCATTTGTTTTCTAGTTGTAGAAATCATGGTATGAAAAATAAATCTTTTGTTCTTAAAAAAGTTTAATATGTCTTGAAAAAGGTTGCACATGGTCTGAAAATTGTTAAATATGTATTGAATAATTTGGATCCGTGTTCTAACAAAGTTATGTTTTATAAAATTGGATTATTCCCAATGGTATACCTTTGTATTAGCATATTTCCATTGGTATACCTTAGTTTTAAAAAAACCTAGAATTATACTTAGGTTGCTAATTTAATTCAAATAACACTTCTAATGGTTGTTTCCGAACAATTATCCACCACTAACCAATACTTAGTTAACTATAGTTGGTTTGTTTTGGGGAAAAATTTGAAAATTAAACAAAAAACATAAAATACGTTAACTCTTTACACCTACCATAAGCTTTGTTCTAAAAAATGATGTCTTCTTATAAAAACATGTTACATTATACATATGTTATATTTTTATTCGTGTATTAGTTGTAAAAGTCATGTTATAGAAAGCTAATCTTTTGTTCTAAAAAAATGCTACATATGTTCTAAATTTTATTATTCCTTATTAAGTTAATTGTTCTAAAAATGAAGTCTTGTTCTAAGAAATGTTGCATATGTTCGAAATTTTCAATTGCTCTCATATATGTATACATAGAATAAAAATATGTATACATAGAATAAAAATATGTATACATGTGTGCATGACTAGAATTATACATGTGCGTATGTCTAGAATTTGTTCCATGTTCTTATAACTCGATAATTTTTCAAATTTATGTTCTAAATGTTATGTTTATTGTCTAAAAATGTTGCACATTATATACACATATATATAGTGTGTGCGAGTGTGTGTGTTCAAAATTTTAAGTTTATTGTCTAAAAATGTGGCATAGTACTCCCTCCGTAACATAAAACTTTCAACATTTGATTTTGCACGCTTTTTGAGGAAGCGATTTAAGGGTGTAAACGAAGGAATTAGCTAAAATGGCTTTAATACAAGCAAGAATGTGATTATAAGTTCCTAATATTAAAATTATATTGACTAATTCCATCGTTTACACCCTTAAATCGCTTCCTCAAAATGCGTGCAAAACCAATTGTTGAAAGTTTTATGTTACGGAGGGAGTATATATATACATACAGTGTGTGTGTACACATATACATACATACATACATATGCATTCATGTGTGGAGGCATGAGACTATTGGAGCTAATCCAACATAATGTGTATGTACATACTCTGTTTTAATCTCCCTAAACGACGGGAGCGTTTCTCCTTAATGGTTGTATCCAAGATAATAAACTGGTTGTCCATGACCTAAACGGCAAAACCTCGCCCCCCCACCCCACCCCCCCCCCCCCAAAAAAAAAAAACCCCTTGCAAAACAAGTTGGTTAGCTTCAAAATTAAACATGGTAAAAGCTTTTGATCCAATTGAATAGGCCTGCTGCTCTAATTTTTATATATCCCTAACCACTTTATTAATTGTAAATGCATATAGGCTATAGCACCACCTTTTAAAGCCTTCACGTGATCTACCTCTGGCTGTGGGTGGTCCCCTGTTTTGCAAACAACTGTTTTCGCTAAGGAAACATTCAACACCACTCTTTTACCGCATACCACTCTGGATAAAATTTGAGAATTCTTTGCCAACTCGTTTAACTTTCTCCATTTTTAATCAACTCGAAGCATGTTCCAAATTCACAGCAACACTCTATTGTTGCATAATTTAATTTCCTCCCCAGATTACCCTAGGCCGCTATTGAGGAGCTTACATTTCTAACCATCAATCTAAAGTTGTCTTCGACTGCCTTATGCCCTTATCTCCTCAACAAACGCTCATTCAAAACTTGTAGAAAAGAAGTATATATCGAAGGCATGAAAAGCGGTTCTAGTCCACTCCAATTTGAAAGCTTAGCCTCTAGCCCTCTTACCACATAGCTACTTTTAAGCTTCCAACTTCCGCTTGTGCCATACATACTAGACACCGCAATTATTTTGGAAAACAACGTAAAGATTAAACATCTCACTTATACTATCGCACAATGTCTACATCCCCTAGACATTTGGGCCTCCGCCAGATACGGCCTAACAAATCATCTTTTCTCACCAAACGTGTGTGGAAATTTTTATTCCAATTGACTTGTTACTAAGTCATGCTTTCCACACCTCCTTCCTGGAGTAAGGACCTAAAACGCGAGACGCTTTTATATTGAAGCATATCCTCTTAAATCGACAAGAAGATACTTATGAAATAGTAGCCCAATTCTTGAATGCCAACCGCACGAAGAACTTCCCTCTCCATACTACTCATCCCCAATGTTGTGATCCACAACCTCAAAGGCTTCCCCCTTCGTGATCTCTCCCTTTCGGAATTCAGATACTCCTGTTTAGGGTTTAATTGTGCCGCCATAATCATGGTCAAATCGGCTACCAAACTTGCCCATTACCTTCACTATATCTATTTCCTATCAGAAATATTAGTAGATTTGGAGCTTGAATATTCCCCCTTAGCTAAAATTGTTTTCTCGGTCCACCATACGCTGTAAACTAGAAACATCATTCCTTTGCACATTTATCATGCCCCATCTGCCATCTACAAGATGAATCTATTAATCATCTTTTTCCTACTTATCCCCGCGGCATCGAGAATTCGAGATATGAGATTTTCTCACCTATAGCTATAATGTATGCCTTTGGGGTTGCTTACATACCCACCCCACCACTATTACAAAGACCAAATTCCAAAGGATACGCTCTCTCTTAGGTCTATTTGGAAAGATCGGGAACAGTAATTTTTTATAGCCGCCAATTTAATCATCCACACGGTAATTGTCATGTTATTTTTCTTTTCTACAAATGTGGCCTCTTTAGTCAACACACCCGTAGCATCTTCTACCACTGCACCTCCACAATTACATCCACCTCCACAAGCACTTATAATGGTTTCTTAAAGCCCCCTTTCTACAGAAGTCAAACTAAACTCTAACGGAAGTATAACATCTACCTCAGCACTTGTGGTCTTTATTGTTGGGTATTCTCGATTTCTCAGAGTCATTGCTTGGCAATGAGGCTTTCAACCTTGTACATTCCTCTTCTCTTCTTGAGTAGTTGATCGTCATGCAAAATGGAGTTTGTTAAGTTACAACTGGATTTAAATCGTTCAAAACTAAGTGTGATAACCTTATTGGCATCAACTCATTCAAATACCTTTTCCACCCTTCATGGAAAATAACTGACTTGGTCGCAGAAATCCAAACTCTCTTCATTTTTTTATCTTCTTATTCTTCTTATACTATTTCTAATGTCTACCACAAGGGAAACCACACAGACTCAATCCAATCTAGTGTATGTGACATATACACAAGGAATTCTTTCCAAAAATTTGATTCATTATTTTGTCTTAGTGTTCAATATGTATCATGGCAAGCACTACAGAGTATAAACCACTAATTCATATCGATTGATAGAACAGATAATGAAAAATGAAAAGAAACAAAAAATATGCACAACTAATAAAGATTATTCCGTATTATCACCTCTCAAATATGGTAGAGAAAAGGGCATAACTCACTAAATTAGTCCATATCACCATCAATAAATGAAGTACCAAAAAGGAACAAGAACACAAAATAAATCCATTCAAAAGTCAATAGTTACCTTGTGTTTGTGGGTGGTTTATCAAATATTTCACGTTGATTGACAGTTGGCATTGAACCATGCAAGGGGAGAACAAGAAACTTTCCAGTGTCTCCTAGAAAATGGTTTGCCTTAATGCTGTCATGGAGCTTAGAAATTTCATCCCATCCAGTGAGAAATACAAGTATGGCCCCTTCACCTTCATGCCGACATATATGTTCAATTGTTGATTCCACCTACAAAGAAATTATTTTAAAATAAAATTAAAACCCAAATATAAACCCTAGAAAAAAAGAGGTTTCATAAAATTGCCATGCATATATTTATGAGGAACCAAAAGCAAGAATAATGAATAACAGCTTTAGATACTAAGCTTCACCATCCCTATAAAGTAGATTAAATTCAAACAAATTAAGTAACCACTAATTTATACAATTACCATTAGCAGCTCCGTCGGTAAATTTCCAGCACATCATGGATTGGCCACAAAGCGATCCAAATCATAGACATGGTGAATTATACACCACATTGTGGACTGATGGAAAGCAATGCAATGGACACCTTTGTTTTTTCAAAGTGCATTTCATGGATGCCCAAAATCATCAAATAGAATAGCTACTTATATGTAATTTTTAAAATTTCAAGCAAAATTAGCATTTTGAGCAATGTGTTTTGGGAAACCGGAGGCTGGAAGCACTTTGACTTTAAAGTTACTTTAAACACTAACCATATTCCAACCTTAAACCTTTTTTATTAACACATAAAAAAATGCTATGATGTAAGACGTTGAAATTTACTAGGTTATATTACTTAGGATTTTTTGCTTTGAATAATACAACCTTTCAACGATTTGCAAAGAATAATACAACCTATCGTTTTTTCGTGAATAATACAACCTTGTCCTCAATTTTGCAACCAATGATACAGGTGACCTGTAACCTGCTATTCAGGTTAAAACTATTAATTTTTTATTTTTTATTTTTTTTAAGTCAGAAAAATAAAAAAAAATCAAAATCAAAATCAATTTTTTTTGTAAAAAAATATAATAAGGGGAGGGGGCAGGGGGGCGGGCAAGGGTGGCGACAGGGCGGGGCAATGGGGTGGGGAAGGGGCGGGGGTAGGGTCATTGGTGTCGGAATTGACCGGAGATGACCGTGGGGGTGGTGGCCAAGGCAGGCGGGGGCGGGGGGCGGGGGGCGGAGGATTTGTGGGTTTTTGAAGGAGGGGTTTTGGGTGAGGGGAATCGGGGTGGGGGGAATCGGGGGTGGGGAGGGTGGGGCTAGGGGTTTCGGTGGGTTTGGAATGCAAGGGAGGGGGTATCGGCGGCCGTCGGAGGTTGGGGAGGGGGTTTCGGCGAGTGGGGGAAGGGATTGGGGTTTCGGTGGGTGGGGGGAGGCGGGGTTAGGGTTTCAGGTGAGGGGGAGGGGAGCTGGGTGCGACGGTGGCCTGGGGAATGTGCGGCGGTGGGGGGCTGGGTGTGGCGGTGGGGTGGGGGGCTGGGTGTGGCGGTGGGGTGGGGGGCTGGGTGTGGGGTGGTTTTTTTTATTTTCTGATTTTTTAATTTTTTTTTTTTTTGATTTTTTTTTTTGATATTATTTTTTTAAAAAAAAAAATTACAAGGACCAATCATAACTTGACATGTGTCCCTGTAACCTATTTTATAAGTCAAAAACCGGCTTTGTATCATTCGTTGCAAAATTGAAGCCAAGGTTGTATTATTCACGAAAAAACGATAGGTTGTATTATTCTTTGCAAATCGTTGAAAGGTTGTATTATTCAAAGCAAAAAATCCTATTACTTATGTATTTTCTACAAAAAAATAAAAAATAAAAAACCTTATAAATTCTACTACTCCCACCTTTATTTAATTTTCGCAAGTAGTTAAATGTGACTTTGGGCAATATTAAATATTCACAAAATTCAATAAGACCATCGTCTGTGATTTGTGGTATATATAAAAATCATAGCCATATGTGGCCTTATTGGATTTTTCTCGTACCTTTCAAAAATCACCTTTTTAGAAATTTTACTAAATACATAGTTAGAGATATTAATCCTTGAAGTTTTGTTTCGGCAAGCACAAAAAGGTAGTGTGTAGCTTAAATAAAAACAAAAGTAATAGATAATTCGAGGTATCGATAGTCAAAGTTGTCTTGATTCTCAAATAGAATTAAAACCAAAGTGACGCATTTACAAAAATATAGAAGGGGTACTCACAAGACTCAAATCAAGCTGCGAACAAGACCAGGCTTCAAGCGACTTTCTAGTGTTGATATTATAGCTCTTGTAATGCGAATCGATGTCAACATCCTATCAAAAGCAAAGGTAGGCAAAAAGGTGAAAATTATTTTTTTACCCAAAACAAGGTTAACAAGCAAACAACATAATGAACAAACCAAGAAAGTAAAAGTTTTTAATAAAATTACATCAATAATATTACTCCGTCAATCAAATAAGAAAAGCACATGTAAGAGACCAGAAAGAATTTAAGCTGTAGAATTTTTAAAAAAATGCAGACAATAAGTAGACAATGGAAGATAATGGAACGCATATCGCACAAACAAAACGGTAAAATTACTTGTAACGTTAGAACCAATAAACAATAAATATATGACCGAGCATTTGGGTCATAAACCAAAAACCATTCGAAACTACTATATATGAGATGAGAAATTCAAATTAGATGAGAAACCTTTACTCTAGCAACAATCACATTGTAGCCATTATACACCACTAAACCCTTGAGCAATGTTTGTATACAAAAGAGTAAACTGATGCGGGGGGGGGGGGGGGGGGGGATACAATTAATCCTTCAGAAAAAGTGAATCTAAGTGAAAGACTGTCAAATCAGGCAAACATGAAAAGATAAATCTTGCATTAATTGTATCAGTGTAAATCTTGCTCTGAAGGCTGCCAGCTGCAACAGAAAGTGCAAGCAAGGAATACACCAGTAACATCAGATATTTGAGAAATCGAAGTGGCAGAAAACACCCCTAGACGATTTTAGTCAGAAAGCTTATGTTTTAAGAAAGGTATTATATTTTTTCCTAGATGCATATGAGGTGCACACATGATTCTAAATGTGTTTTCAGCAGTACTATCTCAATGTTGTGAATGACAATAACCTTTTAACAAACGTGCTACAGCGTTTACTACATACCCGAGTAGTTGTTAGTTGTTAACATTGTAATTTTCCAAATTGAATATCCCGAAGAAATAATATTAATAATCGATCGATTAGCAACGTAGGAAAGATAAAAAAAAATGGAACACAGTAAGAGAGAACATAGACATGCCTCGTATGCTTCAGTTAAAGGATCCTTTTTAGAATCCAGTTGTCTAGCTCGCCGTCTTGAACTACCCTGAAAACTATCAGACTCTGATTTGATACTATATTTAGTTTTCTCCAACACGTCTTCCAAAAAAAACTCTGCAACTGGAAAAGTCAGTCCCTGTAGAGATGTCCAACACAATAAAATGAATGATCACCTATCCACATAAAGTGTAAGAAGACCAAGCATCACAAAATAAGATAAGCTTCTAGTTGCACAAAATACCGGAATATGAATAGTGGGGGCATTCCCAAAATATTGGGAAAACAACTCAGCATTAATAGTAGCACTCATTAATATAAGTCGTAAATCTGGGCGACGAGGAAGAAGATCCTTTAATATTATGAGTAGGAAGTCCTCATACATGCCTCGCTCATGAATTTCATCCACTAGCAGATGGCTTACACCAGTTAAATTTGGATCCTGAACCTGCACATTAGCAGGACATAACAAGTAAGACCAGAGCAGTCTCGATGCACTCTTCAAGTATACTGAAAAAACAAAGTGAGATGTTTTCTGCTATATCCTTGCTTACAACCCAAATTCTACACAATTCCAACTCACTCGGTTGCTCACAACAGCATATTCTATGTGACTTTGGCTGTTATATCAAAGGGCGTAGAACATGATAGTGACATTAACGGGCTAGAATTTTTATTTGTTTAAAGTTATTTCAGAGAGGAAAAAAAAGAGAATCCTGAATTCAAGTAACGGCATTGACACAGACATATGTACATAAAACTTGAAATTAGATCTGCTGCAGAAAGAACATCTTGATGCATCATTTCCAAATTAAGGCACTGTTTTTTAGGACTTAATTTCTGAAATTTCAGTTCAGACAAATTCTGTACAGTCCAGTCAAGTTCAGATCCTGTTGAGTCTAGGGTTTGGTTCTGACAAATTCATTTCAGATGAGTCTAGGGTTTGGTTCTGAGAAATTCAGTTCAGATGGATCCAGTCCAAAAGATTAGGAACTATAAGCTACAAATCTACAATCACACAGTAAGATTTTCCCCATGCATATATCACATGGGCACTCGCTAATAAATATTTACCACTATACAAGCATCATCACAATGTCGGAGTATTGGTGACAGGTCGTCATTAACAAAGCAAGCCAAGCAACTGTTACTTAAAGAGTTGCCTACAAACACATAGCCCATGCAATTTATCGATTCACAGGTCATCCAATTTTGAAAGTAAAGATATGGCGACACTAGTACGATCAAACCCTAAATAATCATGGGAATACTGTGGTTTTCTGCTTGATTTAAAGTGTCGAAGTGCCAGAACATGATACCTACATCTGAGTATTCTTTTATATTTGGGCGAGCCTAGCAAATGCAAACTAATATGTGCAACACATTATTTCTATATATACCCTTGTGTTCTGGACTTCTGATATCAAATATGGAAGATAAAAAAGGGACATGCTTCATTACATAGACGGGAAACATAATAATACATATAAGATTAATAAAGCTACCAATTGTCTAAGTAAAACTCCTGTTGTGCAGAACAGTAGCCGTGTCCGTGCAGAACGTTTTGTCTCTAGACGTATTTGATAGCCAACAGTTTCACCAAGATTTTCTCCTCTTTCAGAAGATATACGAGCAGCAACAGAAATAGCTGATATACGACGTGGTTGGGTACATATTATGTTGCAGTCAGCACCACGCAGCAATGATATCTCCTCTTCCAAAATGAACTGAGGGAGCTGGGTTGTTTTACCACAACCAGTCTCACCTGACACAACGAGGACCTACAAAAACTCTGTAAGTTAATAATTCAGAGTTTTGTTTATGCCAATACATGCAGCAAACAATCAATAAGTTAATAATGCCAGAGGTTTTTGCACAAATAAAACGCCCATGAAACCCACAACATTGCTGTTTCTACAGCAGCTAAATATGAAGTTGCATTTACAAAAAATAAAACCTAATCAACCCAGCTATTCAATATAAGAATGTCTTTCTATATCTTGTCAAACCCCCAAGTCCTTATTTTTTTGGAAAAATATACTAGTGTCTTATATAAAATACAACAAGTTAACACGAGATTAAAAGCTAGTAAAAGATTTACTCTCTCTTGTTAACTAGAAGGCCGAACTACACCAGAGAGCACGCATGGCATTGGCTTTAGGCTCCGTTTACTATGGCGTAAAACATTTTCCCGTAAACTATTTTACTTTATTTTCAATTTTACATTTACTTTTCAAAGTAGTGTAAAGTAATTTTCCGAAGGGGTAAATATCTCTTACAATGATGGAAAACCATTTTCCCTTCAAAATGGAGGGAAAAAATTTTCCTTCTTTTCCCTTACCTTATTTTCTTAGTTTCCTTTCATTTTTTTTATTTTCAAACGTTCTTCTTACATGATAGTAAATAGAAAATGTTTTCCATTGTAAATTGTTTCCCATGAAAATCAATTTACATTGAAAATGTTTTGCACCCAAGTAAACGGAGCCTTATTACATGGAAGAACACGCACTTAGTTAATAGGTCATTAATATGCGTTGTCTGCAATAAATTATTGAGTACAGTGGTATTGCTTTTGTTTTTCCTTCTATTTCTTCTGGGACTAATAATTTCAAGGTTAAAAAATTCCAAAATACAACCTCTCCATCTTCTGGACACCATGTATCGGTAATTTTGTAAGATTCAGCTGATAAAGTTATATGCTCACTTGCTTATCTAAAATCTTCAGATGCAACTACACATTAAACCCACTCCCATGACCCTCACCCAACCAACACCACCCCCCCCCCCCAAAGAAAAAAAAAACAGTGATAACAACAAAGAGCAGCAATAAGTCACAAATGACAATCAATCACATAATCTAAAAAAAGCATAGGGTTAAAACCAAATATGAAAACCCACCTGATTCTGAGCAACAGCTTTTAAAAATTCAGATCGCACTTTGAAAGCAGGGAGCTTTTCTCTGAAAGAATGCATTCCTTGTTCACTGCCATTTCCCTAGAAACAATTAAAATGAAATATCCAAATGAAACTAATGCAAAGCAGTTATAATATATAATCACCACAAGATTACAAATGTCATGATTTTGGGGGAAAAAAAGGTAAAAAATCACACGTGACTCATAACCCATTCAAGTACAAACCTTCAATTTCTCCTCCTGCTGCTTGAGCTCAGCACTAATTTTCTCCTTTGCAACATTATTCTCTACAGCAGGTACTGGTTTCACAAAGCTTATTTGTGAGGATGAATTTTTTGAACTTTGAGAAGTTTCACCAATGCATATTCCAGTAGAACTTGCACCCTCAGAGGTATTCAACAGTGAGCCAACCCGTCTCTCGATATCTGATGACATCCGTATCTGTATATTGTCTGTTAGTGCAAGAATAATATTGGCAGACAAAATAAATTTGGATTAACAATAATCATACCTCCTTCTGTGAGGAACCGTGACGTTCATCTAGATCTGCACGATAATTTGGCAAGGGAACTTTGCTCGCAACAATTGCCTTGCCTTTGTTATATGCATGACTTTCTTTCCATAATCACCAAAAGGGAAAGAAATGGAAAATGAAGAGACCACCAGAAACAATTTAAAAAGTTAGTATAATATGTTGAAGCAGTAAGTTTGAAAAGGCAGGCAACTTCTTTCTTCGTTATGCCAAACCAAAGATCACCACATAAGAATATTAACCATAACAATAGAAGACTCACACATCATATGAAGAAATTTGGCACAAATGAGAAAATTCAAAGGAAAACCAAATTCTAAAGGTGAAGCTCTTCTTTTTAGACCTCTTGGACATTGAGTGGTACACTGGTACATGCTAGTAACATTGTCTATCCATTTTTAATGTAGCACACATTTAAATGTCTAAGGGAATGAATGTTTCAAGGATTAAACCTGGCCTTTAAATACTTGTGAATATGTGAGTAAATCCATGATCGAATTCTCACCAAACAAAAGTATTTCCAGATTTGATTTCTTTTCTTTTTATTCCAATTTAATCGAATTTCGGGATGGATTGAATGTAGGGTTTCCCAATCATAATAAAAGGAACAAACTTATATATACAAAAGCCCAAAAAATGGGGGCCAAAAGTCCCCGATTTCAAATATTTGAAAGTCAACAATTTTACACAGAATTCCCAAAACTTAATTCAATGTTGCTAGTTTTTTGGGCAAAATCATGGGCTTTGCACGAAAGTCATGCGGTAAGAACTAATAAGACCTTCTAACTAAAATGGGCAATGAGTTTGTGGTTGCACCCATACCCAGATAGTGGACAAAATATAAGGAACAATCTTATCTATGTGAAGATCCAAAAAAAAGGGGACAAAAGTCCCCAATTTCAAATATTTGTCCCTAACTTGTAACTTCAAAGCCAAAAGTCGACAATTTTGCTCAGAACCCCCAAAACTTGATTCATTGCAGCTATTTTTCTGGGCTAAATCTTGGGCTTTGTAAAGTTCATTATCTTTGCTCAATAATATTTAGGTCAAATACTAGGTCCATTTAGAGGCATAGTATTAATGTAGGAAGGACAATAATTTTGGACAAGCACTTCTAGCCAAAATGAGTATTGAGCTAATGGTTGCACCCAAACCCGGATAGTGGACAATTAAAGTCAATGAAAGCTATTAGGAAAATAAATCACTTCCATGCAACTGGAGGAGGTTAATCCTATGAATGTCTATTCATTGCTCTGATAATCCAAAATAATACCCAGATAATTGAAAACTAGCTTAATCCACAATATAAAACCTGAAACATCAACATTGGCAAATACATGCCTAAACTAAGAGGAATTATCAGACACCAGTACTGAACCAGCAGGTAATCTGGCACCACAGT
This sequence comes from Salicornia ramosissima, assembly GCA_951394345.1. Classification (NCBI taxonomy): domain Eukaryota; kingdom Viridiplantae; phylum Streptophyta; class Magnoliopsida; order Caryophyllales; family Amaranthaceae; genus Salicornia; species Salicornia ramosissima. Next base: position 42,967,497 of record OX596237.1, on the reverse strand, counting down.
ACACAATGCAAAATCCACAGCTTCTCATTCAAATCAAAATCATGGGAAATTCAAAATCAATGATAGAATTCAACTATTCAATACTCTACTGGAGAAGACACTTTAAAAAATTTTAAAAAAAAAAAAAAGAATTACTCACAAGTATAGCCCTAGTTGTTCAGCCATATCAAAAAGAATTTGTTGATCTTCGCGCCTAAACATACGCTTAATAACCAGCTCCTGCTCTCCTCCATTCTTGAATTCCTCCATCTTATTCCACCACTCATTCTCATCCATCACTTCATACTATCATCATCAACAACAACAAATATACACAACATGATTATTAAATTTAAATTAGCATAAGAAAAAACCTACCAAAAACTGAGCATCACATCAAACACTATGAGAAACTTCCTTAAACATACAAAAAATAAATACACAATATACACAACATGATTATTAAATTTAAATTAGCATAAGAAAAAACCTACCAAAAACTGAGCATCACATCAAACACTATGAGAAACTTCCTTAAACATACAAAAAATAAATACACAAATACCTCAGCTGCTTTTTCTGCTAGTTTTTGCGCTCGCCACACTGGGTCCCACCATCGCTGCTCACCGCGACCTCCGCCACCTCCGCCACGACCTCCACCACCACCACGTCCTCCACTAACGCCGCCGCGATTGGGGCCTCCCCGGCCTCCGCGATTGGGGCCTCCACGTCCACCGCGACGGCCGCCGCCTTGGGAGTTGGGGCGAAAAGACATAGGAGAAAAGGAGAAGTCAAGAGAGGGAAAGAGAGAGTGAGGTTTGGAAGTGAAGCGTTTGAAGAAAGAGAAGGTGAGGGGAGTACATGTAGTTGAGGAAGTAGTGAAGTATCGCAAAGACATTCATTCAATTCAACTTGTGTGTTTTTTAAATGGAAGTACGGACTAGGGAGGTTATAGTGCTAAACTGCTAATAGTTGAAGTCGAAGTGCGCCGGTGAGCTGTTGGCTTGACACTTTGATTAAGCAAGATAATCTTATTGGCAAAAATATTTACCAAAATATTGCTATGACAATAATATTTACAATAATACTGTCTATTTAAGCAATTTTTTTTTAATGAAGCTTTAAGTCACTATCCTTACTTTACAAAAAGGTGTTTTGAAATAGTTGTGATAGTGATTTTATAAAGTAAATCGCTATCAGGGATAAGCAGCGGATAGCGATTTAACCTGCAACCTAAAAAAACTATCGTTTTGGTCTGTCATTTCGCCCCAAACACAGCAGGTCGAAGAACGAGAGGGAAGAAGCGAGGAAGGAAACACCACTGTCACCGTTCTGCCACTCCCCGCCCTTCCGCCGTCCCGCCGCCGACCCGCCGTTCGTTCTCTCTCAAATTGTAAGTCAATATTAACTCCCAATTTTAGGGTTTAATTTCGCCCCAATTTTAAGGTTGAATTTTATGGTTGAATTTTGGTAAAAATCAGTTTGTGGGTATAGGATTCAATTGTTTTCATTGTTGTTGTAGTTGTATTTTTTGAATTACTTTGGTTGGTGTTGTATTGTTGTTGTTGTTGTATTTAGTGTTGTTGGTTGTTGTAGTTGTATTTTTGCTGTTTTTATTGTTGTTGTAGTTGTATTTTAGAATTATTTTGGTTGGTGTTGTTTTTAGTGTTGTTGTTTTGTTGTTGTTGTTTTTAGTGTTGTTGTTATTGTTGTTGATGTTGATGTTCTTGTTGTTTTTAGTGTTGTTGTTTTTGTTTTTATTGTTGTTGTGGTTAGTGTTGTTTTAATTTTTGTTGTTGTTTTTATTGTTGTTGTTGTGTTTATTGTTGTTGCTCACATATTTTTGTTGTTGTTTTTATTGTTGTTGTAGTTGTATATTTGTTGTTTTTATTTTTGTTGTTGTTTTAAGGTTAATATTTGAGAACAATTAGCATCGATATACAATTAATGAGTTTTAATATTTGACTTAAATTGAAATGAAGGTGACTTATTTGTAGTATACACATTGTTGTCATGGATTTGTCTCTAAGTCAAACTATTGGGTCAATTGGTGGGTATACAGGAATCCTCACAGATTTGTCGGATTTACCTCCTAAACGGCTGAACCCACACCAAATGCATCAACTTCTGGAAATTTTCAGACAAGAGAATTATTTGTTTGTTCAGAGCGAAATAATGTCGATTCATTTGGATATGACCATATATGGGCGGATAGTGATGAAGATGAAGATAAACTTGAAATGGAAGCCAATGAAGCTGTCATAAGATCTAATGCCCCATCTCAAATTTTTAATCAAGTGCCTAAGGTGAACGAAGAAGCACTTCATTGTTGGAGAACATGGTCAATGAACAACTCATATAACATAATGGTCGCCCGAAAAGTGGCCTACATATCGCCCGAAAAGCACTAGGATTCATAATGAAATGGATCAACGGTCTCGAGGCAAAGTTACATGTAGCCTATGCAAGCAAGAGGGTCATAACAAGAAAACATGTGGTAGGAGAAATGGTGAGTCTTCAGAGTAATGTTGTCTCTTATTACGTTGTTTTCAACATTTGTCTGTTATCTTTTTGTTATATTAGTAGCAATGAAATTAACCGAACTGTTTTATGTTACAGGTCTCATGGACCAGGGAATCAGGCCCGGGCCGATTGATACATATGTACTAAGGTTGCAGGATAGTCACCAGAGTAAGGGAGTATGGAGGGGAGATGGGGACAAGGTGTTATTATGTAGATGCTTGGATGGTTGGGTGAACTCCTAAAATTTAGGAGAGAAAAATATAAAAGTAGGATCTTTTCTTACATATGTTTTTAGATTAATAGAAATAAACAAATTAATTAAAAGGGATAAATGAAAAGGGTTTTGGGCCGTGTGGAGCTAAGGGGTTAAGGCTAATTTGGGCTTTGTTAGATTGACAAAGCAAGTTAAACAGTTTGGACTCAGTTTTTAATTCGGGTTTGAATCTTTGCCCATCAAAATAAGTAATTAAAAAATAAATAAAAATTTAAAATAGCCCCAAATTTTGGGTTATTACAGTCACCCCTTCTTAAATAAATTTCGTCCTCGAAATTTACATAAGGAAGTACAAGTAGCACAAAAATAGACAAAACATAGGAGTTAAAATAAACGCATCCTAACCCAGGTCACTATCCAAAGCTTCTCTCGCTAGGTTTACCATTTTTAGGCTAAATTGCACTCTTGGATTCATAAAGCACTCATCTTCCAAGTTACTTATGAAGAAGTAACTTTAGGGTCTTAACCTAAGCTCTGATACCAACTGTAACGACCCGCATTTTAGCAACATTGTTTTCGGAGAAAACAACAACACGGATCATTATTAACTATAAACTTTCAATATTAAGTTCCATAATAACAACGGAAGCTCTAAACTTAATTCTTTTATTATTCAAAAATTAATTAAACTGAACAAGGAAAATGTCCAAAAATCACTTTAAAATACTATTGTTCTACTACAACCTACTAGAAACCAATAACAAGGCTAAGTCTACTAATGAAGGGTAGCTAATATTGCTACGCTTGCTCGCTCATAAGACTCAACCATCGTATTAACCCAGATTACTTTACTTCATTACCTGAAAAGGGAATGGGGTCCACAGTCAGTGGGGAGTAATTAGAATGTTTTACGTAATCGTAGAACAAAATCAAGTATATAATAAACAGAACATAGCACATTCAATTCATAGCATCAACACGGTTATCAAATTCACAATCATATAACACAAGTTCACATCGCACAATCAGATACGCAGCGGAAAACATATCATGACTAAACCATACTCACTAGCTAGGGTCACCTCAAGACTCTAGACTCCATAGACTGTGTAACGACCCAGATTTATCGGTATTTCTGTCGTCGATTTATTTGTATCTATGTGATTTTTATGTATAGTCCGAATTTATTTGGACTATTATTTATTGATTATTTGCTTAACTTGATTTGTTTTATTCAATGAATTATTGTTTATTGTTCATTTTATTATTATTTAATTAATTAGAATTTTATTATTTAATTTTCTAATTAATTAATTTAGTTTTGGGCCAAGTGCGGATTTAATCATGATTAATCATGAATTAGTGCAAATGGCCCAATTGAGCTTGGAAGCCCATTTTCCCTTAGCCCAACCGGCCCCTCTCATTTGTGTGGCTTGGTTTTGCCACTTGCCTTGTGTTCACACTTAACCAACTTCTATAAATAGAAGTGGTAGTAAGGCTTAAGATTCATTTGTCATTTAATCACTCCTTGCCACAATTAAAAGACTAAACTCTCTCCATTTGCCTCTTTGCCTCACGCCATTTTTGGGCATCATCAACCCATCAATTGTTCATCATCATTTCAAAACCCAAACTTAAAGATTCAACTTCCATTGATCTTTAAGTATTAAAACACAAACTAAACCACCTTAATTTCATTCAAGATCACTAGTTCGGGTTTGGTTTCCGGGTTTGGTTCGAGTGGGCAACGTGTGGGTTGTATGTGGGATCGAGTGGTGGTGCACGGTGGTGCTCGTGTTTAAACGTGGTTGCTTCATGGTGGTTCCGTGGTGGTTCGTGTTTAAACGTGGTTGCTGAGGCCGTGCTGTGTGCGTGATTGCTAGGGCCGTGTGTATCATTCCGGGCAGCGAGTTTTTGTGTATTATTTGCTTAATCTTCAATAAGGTAACATACTATCCAAATCCTAGTGGGAATACTATGATTCATAGGGTAGATTAAGTGATTAGGTTAGATCGGAATTGATGAGTTTGGCCTATGTTATGCGTGAATATGGGCTGGTTTGGGGGTGATGTTTTTATGTTGTTCTTGCCATGATTCTATGTACATTATGTTTACTTATGATAATTTCATGTTTGTTGTTGATCATGTCAAGTTTCATGAAGTTTTGATACATATGAGTTTATGGAATTGTTGTTGAATCTTGATTTATGATGCGTGATTTTGATGATAATGATGAGGATGATTTCTTTATGATTTCTTGAATCTTGATTGAGTTCTTTATGAGTCTTGATTGTTCTTTATGAGTTCTTGGTCGAGTCTTGATTAAAGAATGTAAGTAAATTTAAAGAAAGGTTTAAAGAAGTTTAAAGAAAGATTTAACAAGTCAAAGAAAAGTTAAAGAAAATATAAAGAATGATATATGAGGTTCCAAGATTGTTGATTTACATGTTAGTCTTGAGTCAAGGCGTAAGATGCAACTTAAGATTAATTAAGAATGTAAATTTCGGTTAAAGATTAGCTTGATTTTACTATTAGACGCCTAATCTTAGAGTAAGATTTTAAGAATTGGGTTAAGACGTTGCCCCTACCCTATCCGCAGTATTGGGATAGTTGGAGATCCTACTATGACGTCTCTTGATATGGATTTCGCGTAAGATGGGTTTCATGGGGTTGGGAATAAGATTCTCAATCCTGGCATAGTAGAAAGTTCGTTCGCATAAGATGCGTTCGTACGTGCATAGTCCGGTCTAATATGTAAATGATTGCACCAAAGATTAAGTAATGTTAAGATAATATTTGAGGTTGGTCGAATTTGTGCGTGTGGTGTCATTGTTGTTATGGTTATATTATGAATGTCACATGATGGTATGATTGAGTGTTTGATTTGATTGTTTGATTTATGCTATGATCATGTGTATCCCAGTTAGGGTGGGACAGTTATGTTACTCGCCACTGATGGTGGACTGTTGTTTATTTTTCAGGTAATTCTGATGATGAGGTTCTTGCTCAGCTTTGGGTTGGGCGAGTGCTGAAGTTATTTGTATTTGTTTAGGATGTTTTACGATTCTAGTTTGGACTATTGTAGTTGTAGTTCGTACTTTCTAACTCTGACATTGTTTTGGAGTTAATACTGTTTTTAGTAGTATTGATGTAATGACCCGACTTTTTAGACTGTCGATTTACGATGGAAATCGAAAAATGGATCATTACGTAACAAAAATAACATATTCTAAATACAATTGATCTTTTATTAATTAAAGTAATAACTACTAGTCTCAAAATCCAAAAGTAAACTCTAAAGTACATATTGAAATGTTGTTTAATCCCAACAAGCCGGGATAAATACTTAATAAATAAATAGAAAAACATAAATAGGCTCTGGGTTCACTAAGCTAATCTCATCACATCTCACAACCCGATCCATACGAGCCCACTTATGCGTCTGCATCATCACCTGAAATGGGGGGTCCACCGTCAGTGGCGATTAACTAGGCTGTCCCGCTTAAATGAGGGACCGCTAACCACATAATAGCATAGAATCAACCATGAAAACCATACATAATCATATAGCAATACGTACGAAAATACATACAGGTTCATATACATATACACAAATACATACAAATACGTACTCATTCTTATACATACAATATACATTTACAATACATACGACGTACTTATACTTATACAGACGTACACAGCGGAAGACTTATACATACCATCTAATACATTCCATTTCATTCTTATCTTATAGTGTAAAATATACATATAACTTAGCTAACATTATTTCATAACATATCATACTTCATCATATCTTATCATAACATAACTTCTTATCATAACTTATCATATCATCTTAACTTCTTGGCGGACCGGTCTTTATAGCTCGTAGTGAACCTTTGCGTCCACAACTTTCCTAAAACATGCCGGGGTGAACCTTTGCGTCCCACCCGTAGCCCTCCTTTGCGAGAACTAAGCCTAAGCTATGGCCATAACCCCTAAATAGCCCTCCTTTGCGAGAACTACCTAGACGACTACATATCTTAGAATCAAGAACTGCGCAGATACCGCAGTCTGGCAGTGGCAACGACTTAACCCGATTAATGACCTTTGCGTCATCGCAGGGGCGTCCTTAATACTTATTAACCCGATTAATGACCTTTGCGTCATCGCAGAGGCGTCCTTAACTTATTATCTTTCTTATACTTGGAAGTACTAGGTGACCGTAATCGGGAATGAAACGTTCGAAGTCCCAGGAAAGAGAGGTGCGTCACGTATATTGGCCACCTTAAATACCAAGTCTTTCCTAGCCAGAGATCGAAACAAATCAATAACCTTTTACTCTGTTTCCTTTCCTTCCCTATTAATATTTTATTATACTTTCCTTCCTATTGTAACTTCTCCCTACTGACTTCCTTTAATATTAACAATGATAATAAATATTATGGAGACAAATATAATAACTATCCCTGAAATCCTGTTATTATTATTATTACTTTACTTCATATTGTCATTTACCCCTGATTATTCCTTTACTTATAATAATTACAATAATTCCTAAAATACTTTCTAACATTATTATAAGTCAAAAATTAAACAAAGATTGATCAAATCACATAAGGACCACACGGCATTTTAGTCTAAAAATAATAATAATTAAATAAATTCATCAGTCATCATATAATTAATTCAATAAATTATATAAAAATACAATTAGCAACATAAATTACTCAAAACATGATAAAATTCCTACTTTTCATATTTTATACCACTCGAAAACTCCATGTCAGCAATCCCGAAAATTAATACAATTAATTAAATACAATCATCAATAATTAGCAATTTTAACTTAATAATATTAATTAAAAATCATACTTTAAACATTAAAGTTATTAAGAACCAGATCAAAATCAACACTTTATATACATGATATCACACGGCATTCTGGCATATTAAAATTATCAAGATTAAATCCAAGAATTCAATAATAACATGTTTTAATAATTTAATCACATTATTTTACACAATCTGATTTAAAGAATTAAATTAAAAACCACCGTCTAAAGGTAGTGAATAATCTGGAAATTTTGATGGAAGCTATATATACGTTCAAGGTTTAACGTGCATAAATTTCGTTCAAAAATAACGTCATTTACTATTTTTAAGGAATTTTATAACTAACAAATCAGATTAGGCTGAAATCAATTTCAGATTTTTCTGCCATAGAAAAAGAACTTTAAAAATTACGAAAATTTAACACAAGCTGTGAAACACTATTACTGACTTCCACCTAAAATTTCGTAGCCATCAAAATTGATTAAGTGTCTTGAATAATTCATAAACTAAATCTGGACAGTTTTACCGGTTTGAAAGATTAAATTATTATAAGCAAGAAAAAGACGAATTTGGTCACGAAATAAATCATGGTTCATAATAAAACAGTAAAGAAACTCCCATGAAAAATTCATCCAGAAATAACAAGATTTGATTAAGAAATAAATTCATACAATTAATTATTAAACAATTAAAGATTTCAAGAAACTACATAAAATGATCAAGAAAATTTCATAATAATTCATCACATGGTTCGAAATTCTTAACCTTAACATGATACTAATTCCTTTAATTTCCTAACCGTTTTCATGATTTAATCCTAATTAACTATGTGGGAAACTTGTACCAAATTTAAAAGAGATAGACTAGTTACCTCAAATCGCTAAAATTCCAAGAAGAAAAATCACCCCTTTTGGTGATTGAAACTCACGGTCAAGAGAAAAGAAAGAAAGAAAGTTTTTAGAGTTCTTGAGGCCTTTGCAATTAGGTAGAATAAAATCACTAAGCTTAGTTAAATAGAATGAATAAATAAATAATTAAAAAAAAAAAAAACAACTAATTGAAGAGGAGGGGAGCCGTGAGAGATGAGAGAAAGTAGGAGAGTTTTAAGGGGGGCTTAGTAAAAGGTTAGACTAGGTTTTTAGAATTTAAAAATAATTAATTATCTAATTTAATTAATTTGAATAATAGAATTATCCAATTAATTAAATAAATCAAAAGGAAATAATTGTTGGCCCATACTTAAGGGGGCCGGCCAAGGAAAGATGATTGGGTCATCGGGCCCAATTTCGAGATCAGAAGAGAAATAAAATTAAACAGTCCAAATAAAGGGGCCTTTTGGACTCGGAATAACAAAATAATATAGATAATCCGCGAAAATTTCTGGCCCTAAATTTCGGGGTATTACAATTGATATTTGGGTTTAGTTTTCGTACAATCTTGTGGGTGTTGTACTTTTGGATTTAGTATATAATAATTTGAGGTTTTGTTTTTTTTGAATTTTTCGTGTGTTAGTTGATTAGAACTGACAATTCGACTCGTCGGTTTCTTCCGCGCCGGCTTAAGCGAGTCGGGTCGTCACAGACTGTGTCAACTCATCTTTCATTATTCCATTTATTATCTTTCATCGGTCCAACTTCAACGTACAACAATCGCACTCCATCCTTCCAATGGTTCAACTTCAACGCACGACAAATGTGTTTCATCGCTCCATTGGTTCAACTTCAACATACGGCTGTTGCACTCCATTGTTCCATTTATCCTTTAAATTATCTTCCATTGGTCCAACTTCAACGTACAACAGTTGTACTCCACCATTCCAATGGTCCAACTTCAACATACGACAAATGTACTTCATTGTTCCACCGGTCCGACTTCAACATACAACTATAGCACTCCATTGTTCCATTATTAATAACATTATATTTCCTTAACCAGTTCATCATCATCTTTCCTCAACATTTATTATGTATTTTATATGGTGGTCATACTGGCCGTCAATTCCTTAATTATCGGCATAACTATCCGTCAATTCCAATTATCAGTGTATGCCAGCCGTCAATTCCTTATACCCGGTAGAGTATACCATAAATGGAAGTACTAGGTGACCGTAATTGGAACTGAGATGTTCGAAATCCCAGGAAAGAGAGGTGCAACACGTATATCTTTCATCTTAAATACCAAGTCTTTCCTAGCCAGAGATCGAAACAAGACAATATCCTCTTACTCTGTTTCCTTTCCTTCATTATTATATTATTTATATTTTATTTAAACTCATAACTTTGACTCTAAGTCACCCAACTTATTACTTAGTCAACCCTAGGTCAAACATTCTAACTTTGACTTCTGGACTCAATAACAACTTAGACAATCATATTACTTCATCAATTCACGATCATCAATACACACGACAATTTTATGAATAAATAATAAACAAAAATATAATTCAAGAATCTAATTAATTAATTCTAAACAATAACAATAATTATATTAGACCATCTTCATAAAAATCCATGCTTTAATAATAATTCAAGATTTTCAAATATTATATTATCCCACAAAACAATTCATCATTCGACATTCCTCTTCAATTAATAAGGATTAGCACTCTTTAATTCAAGAACTTAAATAATAAATTAAGAAAATCATAATGGATCATAGATTGAACAAAATTACAAGTAAAAGATCCAATCTTTAATTCACCAATTCACTCGAAAAAATTCAAGAACATAAATGGAACAATTCGGTTATGATGCTAGATAATAATTCATTAATTCAATCATTAGGATTCATGGCAAGGTTCATATATTAATCTTAGAATCATGAAAGAACATAAAATCATCAAATCATTAAAAAAATACTCGGCCATCACACGTGAACACATTGTCAAGCAATTTTATCAATTTAAAATTAATTCTAAACTTGTTCTATGAATTATATAATTGATTAGTTCACAGATTAGGTAAAACATCTAATTACCTCTATTGATGGGTCAAGATTCGAAGGTGGTGGATGTTTTGGCCGTGTACAATACTCGAACAAAGTTGGTGTTGTTCTCTTGCTTCAATCTTTTTAGGATGGTTTGTTGTGAGCTTCAAGATTTAATGTGAAGTTTTTGTTTGTAGAAGAGAAAAGAAGGAATAGAAAAATATTGATGTTTGGTGTTTGATGGTGCCGTGAGTTTTGAATAGCAAGGGAGGGTTTTTATAGATGCTTGGATGGTTGGGTGAACTCCTAAAATTTAGGAGAGAAAAATATAAAAGTAGGATCTTTTCTTAGATATGTTTTTAGATTAATAGAAATAAACAAATTAATTAAAAGGGATAAATAAAAAGGGTTTTGGGCCGTGTGGAGCTAAGGGGTTAAGGCTAATTTGGGCTTTGGCCCTAGATTGACACATCAAGGTAAAGAGTTTGGGCTCAGTTTTTAATTCGGGTTTGAATCTTTGCCCATCAAAATAAGTAATTAAATAATAAATAAAAATTTAAAATAGCCCAAAATTTTGGGTTATTATAGATTTATTTTCACTAATTAGTTTCCAAATATATATAACTATTTAGTTTGAAAATCTTTAGGATGTAATACCCCTAAATTTCGTGTTATATTTGTGACAACCCGACTCGCTTGAACCGGCGCGGAAGAAACCGACGAGTCGAATAGTCAGTTCTAACAAACTAAAATACTTAAAGATTAAAACAAAACCTCAAATTGTATATATACTAATTCCGAAAGTACAACACCAACAAGATTGTACATATCTAAACCCAAATGTCATTATTACCACTACTAACAATATAAACTCCAAATAAATGTCAGAGTTAGAAAATTACATATATCACTACTATAGTCTATACTAGAAACGTAAAACAACAAAAAAAAATACTAAATAGCATCGGCACTGCCCAACCCAAAGCTAAGCAAGAACCTCATCATCAGAGTTACCTGAAAAATAATCAACAGTCCACCGTCAGTGGCGAGTAACATAACTGTCTCACCCTAACGGGGATACACATAAACATAGCATAAATCAAACAATCAAATCAGACATCAAAACATGCGAATCATAACAAATAATCATGCTGACTCGATTAACTTTAACCAACAAATAACATATCTTAAACTTTGGCGCAATCATTTACATACTAGACCGGACTATGCACGTACGAACGCATCTTACGCGATCGAACTTTCTACTATGCCAGGATTGAGAATCTTACCCCCAACCCCATGAAACCCATTTTACGGGAAATCCATATCCAAAAACGACATAGTAAGACCACCAACTATCCCAATATCGCGGATAGGATAGGGGCAACGTCTTAACCCAATTCTTAGAATCTTACTCTAAGATTAGGCGTCTAATAGTAAAATCAAGCTAATCTTTAACTTTAATTTACATTCTTAGTTAATCTTAAGTTGCATCTTACGCCTTGACTTAAGAATAACATGTAAATCAACCAATCTTAAAACCTCAAATACCATTCTTTAACTTTCTTTAACTTTCAAGACTCGACCAAGAACCCATAAAGAACTTAACAAGATTCAAGAACTTCAACCAAGAACTCAATCAAGATTCAAGAACTTCAACCAAGAACTCAATCAAGATTCAAGAACTCAATCAAGAACTCATTCAAGATTCAAGAACTTAATCCCAAAATCATCATCAATACACACGCATGATCATGACAAAATTCAACAACTTTTTCATCAACTTCCAAACATAAAAACTTCACGAAACTTGAACATGATAAACATAAGGTATGAAACTAACCTAATCAATCATGAAATACATATAATCAAGTAAAAATCATCACCCAAAATCAGATTATAATTCACGCATAAAATGAGTACATAAACATCAATTTCGGTCTAATCCAATCATCTAATCTACCCTATGAATCATAGTATACCAACTAGGATTTGGATAGTATGTTACCTTATTGGAGAATAAACAAATCAACACACGAAAACACTCAAAACTTGCTGCCCGGAAACCAAACCACACGACCCTATCACACGGTGCAACACAAACACGGCACGGCTTGCACGAACACGGCACGGTTTGCACGGACCACTCAACACGGCTTGCACGAACCACCAACTGCACCACCGTCTTCAACACGAGCACCACCACTCGAATCCACGTAACCCACACGAACCAAGCCCGGAAACCAACCCGAACTAGTGATCTTGATTGCAATAATTGGGTTTTAGATTGTGTTTTGGTACTTAAAGATCAATGGAGGATTAATCTTTAAGTTTTGAGTTTGAATGGATGATGAACAAATGTGATGGTGGTTTAGCCAAAAATGGCGTGTGGAACAAAGGCAAATGGAGAGTGTATGGCTTTTCAATTTGGTGAGTAAGTGTGTTTAAGATGACAAATGAGCAAATGAATCCCCAAGCCTTACTAACCCTTCTATTTATAGAAGTTATTTAAGGTGTGAATACATGGCAAGTGGCAAAACTTGCCATATAACAAGGGGGGGCGGCTATGGCCTTGCAAATGGGCCAAATTGGGCTTTCGATAAATAATTGGGCTAATTGCACTCATGCATGACTAATCATGCTCAAATTGATTTTGGCCCAAAAATATTAAATAAATTAATTAGAAAATTAAATAATAAAAATTCTAATTAATTAAATAATAATAAAATAAATAATAATAAAAAACAAAATAATCGAATTTAATCGAAATTATTCACATAAAATAAAAAAAAAATAGTCCAAAATAAATTTTGGACCATACACAAAATCACATAAATAACAAAAGGCAAAAATACCGAAAAATCTGGGCCATTACAATATTTATGTGATTATGTGTTAAATATTTTAAAAATTATTTATCTAAATTTATTTATTTACTTGTTTAAGAAAAAATATATTTATATATTTTTACAACACACAATAAAAGTTGCGTGTTAAATGTATTTTTGTTCATATAACGAATTTTATTGTTCGACATTAAAATATACGTTATGTCGAGGCAACATTTATATTTACATATAGTTATGTAAATATGGATATTTAACATTGTCATTTTGGGTATTTGTTTATATTTTGGGTTTAAACTAATTGTTAAAAAAAAAAAATTGGGTTTAAACTAATTGTTAAAAAAAAAAAAGGAATTATGACAAGGCAACCGGGGGGGTGGGGGGGGGGGGGGGGGGGGCGCCAACTCAAGCAACATAAGGGGAAGGAGACTTTTGGCATACAACCATAATCAATTATGGCTAATTGCTTCCATGAATTGCCCATTATGGAGCAATTAACTCCATTAATTAATTTAAAGAAAAACAAAAACTCTTTCACTCCTCATTTTTCCTGCTGGCCGGTGATGGAAAGATTTCTTTTCATTTTTCATCATCCATCATTAAAAAAAAAAAAACACTCTTTACCCTTGGGTTCAAGTTGTGCAATTTTTTGTGTTTGTTGAAGCAAATTTTCAAGTCTATCAAGTTTTAATCATCCAACTATAAAGGTAACTAACACTATCTCTAATATGGAAATCATATAATTTAGGATGATAGTATTTAGGTTTAAATCGTGTAAGGAATTGATAAAAAACAAACTATACTATTTTGTGTTGTTTTGGCCTTAAAATTTGGATTCAACATGAAATTATGTAATTAATTTTTATCCTAATTTTTCGTGTGTTTTAGGTTATTTTCAGAAGTTAATTTTAGATTATATTGAAGTGAAAATTTCATGAATAAATTATTTTGGAGTTTTATGCACAATTTATAAATTATGATAATTAATATTGTTGTGAGGAATTTTGTTCAACTTATTTCATGAAATTTTTGTGTGATATGTGTGATTATATAATCTGAATTTTTATATGTTTTTAGGCTAAAATAATGGCTTATGATTTATTTTGGTAATTTATTCAATAAGTGGTTGTAAAAATTGTTTTATGAATTATTTGGCGAATTTCTCTTTAGTCCAATTTCTAGGTGAAATACTGCCCAAATTTTTAGTGATATCATGTTATATTTCTAGCCTTAATATATTCTGGTTTTATGGGTTAATTTCATGATTTTTAAGGTTAAACATGTTTAGTTATTGAATTGGTTAATTTAGAATTTATTTAATTTATTGTATAACTTATGATGAAATTGTATAAAATATTTTCTGACAATTAATGCTACTGGCCTTGTGGTATATGAAGGTTTTTAGCATGTTTTTAACTTTGTTTTAGACTTATATTATGCTTGGTTATGTCCTTGATGAATTACAGAATCAATTGTGCAAGTTTGATTAATTTTGAATAAGTTTTGATGATGATATTTGGTGTTGGTTAATTCTGAATAGCAGCTTTGTATGGTCTAAAATGATGTTTTATTGATGTATTTTGACCCTTAATCATGTTTTAAATGGTTACTAATTAATAGGAATTGTTTGGGTACAAGTTTGGTTGGAATCGGTATTTTTGCGATGAGCTTGTCTAAGTTACTTGTTGCTTATTTTGAGTGTGTAAATGATTAAAATATTATTTTGGAATTTAAATTTGATTAAGTATTGGGCACATGTTAGTTGTGGGTGGATAGCGGAAGTTGTAATTTTGGGTTTTATCAGTAAATAAAGTGGGATTTGGAATGAGTAAATAAGAACGATGTATTTTATCATACATGTGTCTAGGAGGTTATTTATAATTGTTAGTTGGAGTCATTGGGCTGCGGAATTCAATGGCTAGATCAGTTACGTTTCTTGGGCTGCGGAATCCAAGAACAATATTTATTTACCTGGGTTAATTGTTGTCGTCCGGGAGTTCTGGAGGTGTAAGACCATATTTTGGGCGTCCATCCGGCACTAGGAGATTTGGCCAATCTTAGACACAATCGACTTCGTGTTGATTGTTGGTAGTGTAAGTCCATATTTTGGGCATCTACCTGACAAACCTTAGGAAGTGGTACTACGGGATACCACTAGCGATCGTTCCATCTACAATTACAATTGCCTGTGTTTATCGTTGGTAGTGTAAGTCCATATTTTGGGCATTTACCTAACGTACTTTAGGAGTGGTACTGCGGGATACCACTAGTGGTCATTCTGTCTTCAGTATATGTATTGATTTGGGGAGTTGGGATTTAATTGTGTTCATAACACTTATCTGTGAATTTGGGTTCTTTTGTGTTATAATAGTTTTATTGAGATGTTATTGGATTTCTTATCTTTTGGATGAAGTATATGTTTGTTGTACTAACTGGTTCTACAGGGGGGTTATGGACGAGGTTATGGTAAGTGGTGATTGTTTGTATTGAATGACTTGAATGCTTCCTGTTATTTATGGATAATGATTTGACTCCCTGATCTATGATTCTGAACTTGTGTTTTCTATGTTGGGGAGAACTGTTAGTTACTCGCTACTGACAGTGGAGTTGTATTCATTTTTCAGATGCCGATTGACAACAAGATTGTAACGGTTTTGGGCGGTGTGTGTGTGAGGATTGGTATTAGGGATCCTTTCCATTACTTTAGTCATCCTAGTTTGTATGACATAACCAGAATTCCTTACTTTATGATTTCTGTTTAAGTAGTTTTGATTTATAGACTTATGTATAGGTGTTTATACCTCGTACTTTGGACTTGTAATGGTATTGGACTTTTTTTAAAATCGGACTTTATTAATTTCTTTTGGGTTATGTTTTCTTAGAATTTAAGTGGCATTCCCGTCCAGTGCCCTATCTTCCGCTTGTATCCTCTGTTTTTAAGGACGGGGTGTTACACCCATGGTGTAGCTTAAATCGTCATGTGTTTGCAATATTTGAATGAAAATGTTGGTGGGAAAATTTGGGAGAGAAATGTTCAAAAAAGTTGGCTGGGAAATAGCCAAATAATTTTCCCTCTTCTTTCCCCTTTCTTTTTGGAGTCACATGGGAGTTGATGGCTTTTTAACATTTTCCCTCCTTTTTTGCACATGGAACCATCATTTCTCTATCTAATTTATTCTCTCTTTTCTAAACAATTACAACACAATTAATGCCCTAACAAAAATTGCCTAGGAGTACACGTAAAGGACAATTGTTGAAAGTGGAGGAGGTAGTAGAAATTGAGGTGAAATACAAAAAAAAATTGGATTAATTGATTTTAATAATACAACTTTTGAAGAATTCACAACTAATAAACCAACCTTTTTATTATTCATTAATAAACCAACCTTTACACCTAAATTTCTTTGAGTAAACATTTTGACTTCTTACCTTCTTAACAGATAATTTTGCTCTTTTTTTTTTTTTAAAAAAGAAAAACAAAATCAGAAATTAAAAAAAAAAAAAAAAAAACTTATTAAAAAAAACTCATCCCCAACCTCCCCAACCCCGTCCAACCACCCCCATCTCCAACCTCCCCACCCCACCCTCTCAACCACCCCATCCCCAACCTACCCACCCCCACTTGTCGTTGGCCGCCCCTCCCCCTTGCCCAACCATCGCACCCCCACCAAACCCCCATCCTCAACCTCCCCACCCACCGAAGCCCCCATCCTCAAACACCCCAATCCTCAACCCCCTCCCCCCTTCCCACCCTCAAAACCCCCACCTCTGCCACTCCCCGACCTCAGCTACCCCCTCTACGAGCCTCCCCACCAAATTTCGAACCATTCCCGACCCCCACTCTCGTCCCCATCGTCCCCTGAACCACCCCATCCCCATTCCCGACCCCCAACCTAACAGATAGAAGTGGCGAGAGAGAAGTCCCAGCGATGGTGATGGTGGTGCTGTTTGTAATTGATGATGGTGGTGGTGAGTGAGGAGGAAGGAAGAGAGAGAAATGGTGGAATGAGAGTGGTGGTAATTTTATTTTTTTTAATTTCTAGTTTTAATTTTAGATTTTAGTTTTTTAACTTTTTTTATTTAAAATTTTGATTAAAAAAATGATAGCCAATAATTTTGTGCCACGTGTCTCAGTTAACTTGTTTTTACAGGTTCCAACCGGTCAAGATTCATTGAAAGCAAATTGGGTATAATGATTGAGTTATTATTGAATAATCAAAAGGTTGGTTTATTAGTTGCGAATCCCTCAAAGGTTGTATTATTAAAATCAATTAATCCAAAAAAATTCAAGTGTAAGGAGGAGAGGAGAGAGAACTTTTGAGGTTATTACCGGACATGGTTGAAGATGCTCCAAGGAGATGATAAGGGACAAAATTTAGACAAGCCCTTCATTGTAGATGCTCTTAAAAGGTGAATTGTGAAAGGTGTTAGCTCGTGTGATGCGGAGAAGTAAAAATGGAGAGAGCACCAACCAACAGGTGAACCTTTTTTTGGGTTTGCAGTTAATGAGAGCCTAAGTTAGAAATCTCACAAATACATGCTTAGTAGTTTAAGATCTGAGAAATGAATCACATCATATTAGCATGATCAAATTAGCCTGTCTCAAACCAGAAAAACATAAAATGAGAACAATAGAGTTGATACATTAATTTACAAATGACACACCTGCCGCTATGAATTAAAAACAAGGAAACTACCGAATTTGCATTGCCATCTCTTTGTTCCACGCCAGTTTTGAAGAATTAGACACAAAGAAACTCTGCTATGACACTGGCACTTGCAACCGCCATTTAATGTATAAATGCCAGCCTTGAAAAGGAAGCGAACTTATTATATTGGCTTCTACAGCTTTGACATAGCGTAGTCCAAAGCATCAACAAGAAAATCTGCATCATCTTTGTTGAAACACATTGGAGGTTTTATCCGGAACACATTTCCATGTAATCCTCCTTTACCAACAAGAACACCAAGCTCTTCAAAGAAAAATTATACATTGGCATATTTCAGTAAAGCAGTATATATATAGGAAGCTCATAAAATTTTATGCTACCTGAAGTCCTGTTAGTTACCTCTAAGTTTTTCAAACAGCACACCGGTTTCTGCTTTGGCGGGAGTTTTCTCTTTCCTGTCAGTCACCAATTCTACTCCCACCATCAAACCCCTTCCCCTCACATCTCCAATGACTTGAACACAATATCAGCAACAGCAGATAGTGATGTCAAAACTTTCATTCAACTTACGATAGAACTTGTGGAATTAAATAATAAAAAATCAAGTTAATGAATTCTTATGGATTAAAAAATTTACAATACGTGGTAAAAAAATAGAATCTTCTATACAATTGGAAGAAAAATAAGTAGTGATGATAAGGAATGGATAAATGATTTGTAATTAGATTCTTTTGAGGTGTTCTTTGTGGTGGGAGGCCCTCGTAAAGGGGTTGCTACCCTTAGTCCAATCTGACTAGGTGTATATACTGGTGCTTGTTTGGTAATGATATATTACTTACCAAAAAAAAAATCTTATGGCTCGTTTGGTTATCGGAATTGAATAGTGGTAATAGAATTAGAAATAAAAATTGAAGTAATAATGATAGTTGGGGTAGATTAGACTTCATATGGGTATTGGCTCATACATTTCTTAACAAATTCAATTGAAATTCAATCTCATCACTACTATTTAGTACTGATAACCAAACGGAGCGTTAGGGAAATAAGAACAACCAAATAAACAAAAAGGCACCAAAAGAATTTCATATTCGTAATAGCAGGAACACATACTGTCATGCTGCTTCTGCAGAAGTTTCAGTCGATGAATCAAGTGAGAACCAACTTCCTCACAGTGCTGTTGACGCTTTTCCTTATCAATTACCTTCAGTACTGCAAGTCCACCTGCAGAACACACGGGGTTTCCGCCAAATGTATTGAATTGGATCTTCTGAGCCATAACACTTGCAATCTCAGGCGTAGTCACTACTGCGCCTAAAGGTAGGCCGTTACCAATTCCCTGCAACATTATATCAACTATAATTGGTGATATCAATGATAAAATCAGGAGCAATGCAAATAAGATGAGATCATTACGTAGTTTCAGTAAAACTATAATAACTCAGAATGCTATAGGAAAGTGAGAGGACCTTTGCCATTGTTACTATATCAGGAACAACGCCTTGTGTTTCAAAGCCCCAATAATGGCTCCCTGTGCGACCAAAACCAGTTTGAACTTCATCAGCAATGCAGACTCCTCCAGCTTTGCGTACACTATCATACACCATCTTCAAATATCCAGGAGCTAATTCAACTGCTCCTCCAACACCCTAAATACAAACCAAACGTACACATAATTCATGCTAGCTAAAAGCATGAACTTCGAAACATGAAGCAATGACAAAGATAAACCTGAATTGTTTCAGCAATAAAGCCAGCTATTTTCCCTGATGTACCATAATCAATGTAATCTTGAACATCCCTGGCATAAGAATGAGCATCTGAACCAAACATACCACGGTAGGGATCTGGATTTATTACATGATGGATGTCACCCTGCATATGCACAAACAATTACATTCTCCTCGATTGTAACAAGCGTTACCAAGCAAGCAATCATACAATGGTAATACTGAAAGCTGCTAATGAGCATTCACTAAACTTTAAGGTTAGGTATATAAAATCTTCAATCAGCCATGTTACAAAAAGAGGATTTAACAATGGATTGAAGAGCAAACTTGGGCAGCTTGAAAACAGCTAGGGCAATGACAGGTTACAGGCTTACAGCCAGTTAGTTCTGGGAGAAATATCATGACATGGTTGGCGGTAGGCCAACAAACAAAAAATTCACCTGCATGAAAGTTGTTCTGTCCGGACTCACAAGTCACTTAGTTCATGGTATTGAGCAATATGTCCTTCGGTTCAACTAAGCATCTTTTTTAAAATATGAATTTTCATCGATGTTTCAAGAATATGCATGAAAACGCTTATAGATCATGCACTCATTTAAGTTTGAAGCAATAAATTTTACTTGAATCTGATTTCATTATTGAATTAACCTATTCTAAGCAAGTAAAGCTGCAAAACTTCTATGATACAAGTTTGAATTTTGACAGCGGAGCACAACGAATTCTTAAATCCATGCCTTTTAGTTAAGTGTAGTTTTTTTTTTCCCCGTAAACCAAGTTTTCTGTAGAAGAAACTAAGTTTGTGTCTTCATAATTCTATATCACTATAGATAATTCTACTAATCTAATTAGGAGAATGCCTGCTTTGTTGGCAGTTTGGCACTCAATAGCAATACAATTGTCTCCTCAACGACCACATTACCGAACAGGAAAATAAAGTGCAACCTGCGAACAAGACCTTGGTCCCCAATTGGAGCCTTTCCTTCCTTAAAAAATGGATTAGATGTCTCATCATTTACTGAAGAAAAGGACAACTAGTTCGTGCTAAGAGCTTACCAAATAAAAAGAATTCTGCCCTAAATATGTGTAAGAGACGTCAACCAAACAAACCTCTCATTCCCCCCCCCCCCCAACACACACACAAAACGACCCGCATTCCAAAATTTTAAGTCCTATATTTACAGTTTATACATTCTATAGTTATTAAAAATAAATTAAACACCCAACAATGAACCTAAAACTTTTGAGCGTGATCTCAAATTACCTAGGCAGCATGCATCTCATTCAGCTTAGGATTATTCTCATAAAACAAACAGAAAGAAATGTTACAGCTATGCATTGAACACATTCAAATACAAACTACTTGTTAATAGGGCTGAGCAAAACTATAAGAAAATCCGAAAATTCAATCCAAATTTGATACAATATTATTGAATATTCAATTCGAAAATCCATTCCGGATTGGATATCCGGTTTGAAAAAATTGAGTATGATATGAAATTAAGGGGCACAGGGCACTTCAATAATTCAACATGAGGCTATCAATTCGATGACAAGTCCCTTGGATTTAAGGTTAACACCCCAAAATTGGGTCAACTATGTAGTTTAAGCGTGTGAACACAAGGGCTAGGCATGCCAGTTGCTCCTGCCGCCTCTCTCTCTTATCTCTATGTAGTTCTAGTAGTTTCTCTATGTTGTAGTCCTTACTTGGAGTTCTATAAATACCCAAGTATCTCTCTCTTATAGTATAGATGATGATTACATATTTTCAAAGTGAAAGAAACTTGTGTTTTGTGTTTCTAAATTTGTGAGTTGAGAGATTCAATCATAAGTTTAATTTGGTGAGTGATCTTTGCCTAGAGAATAGGGAGATTATTCATCCTTTGTGAGTGTTAGGATTAATTCTTAATTACCCCCTAATATTCACATCAAAGTGTCGAATACCAATTCTAATATTGATTTTGAAATTATCGGATATCCAAAATATCCCAAAAAATTAGGATATCATATATCAGATATTTGACTATTTGAAATTCAAAAATATATAAAATTAATTTAAAATATTCGAATATTGGATATTCGAATATTTTGGATACTCGAATATCCTAACATCTAGAATATTTTGTAATATAAATATAATAAATATTATAATTTGGATATTCCAATATCCAAGTATCGGTGTATAATGTTGAAGAAAGATGTTGGGATATCCGAAGGTATCCGGTCGAGATCCAAAAATATCATAATGGAATTGGACATCAGATAACCTAAATGGATATCCGGTCCGTGTTCACCCTTACTCATACTGTAATGAAAGGTTTTGAATTATAGGATGTAAATATGTAATTGTTAAATATAGAGTGAGTAATCTTGGTAAGAAAGATAGCCAGGAGAGCTTCAAAGAGAATGTGTATTGAGTAAGAAAATGCCAAGGAAAAGAAATAGAGAAACAACCATGAATTAACAACATGAGACCACATGGTAAAATAATACAATAAAAGAAACTAGTTTTAAGGGTCATCAGAGAGAAGAACCTGTGGTATCGAGTATTTCCATGTATTTAATGCGGTCAACCCAATAGTATTACTACTCCCACCATGGTACGCATTTCTCAGAGATATCATACCATGATTACCAGTATAAAGTTTTGCCATCATCATGGCCAACTCATTTGCTTCTGTCCCAGAATTGACAAAATAGACAACCTGCATAAAAAGCCGACTATTATGAGCCGTGGAAAGAACATGCCCGAAACAGTAAAAGGGAAGATGATTTTTAGACTTGTAAAGGAAATCATGTTATATCTACACAAAATAAAAAAATTGAAGAAATAGAAAACCTAGAGTTCCTTTGCTTCCCTCTATGACTAACAAGGAATTCAAGTAAAAAAAAATTTAAAAAAAAAAAAAAAAAACTGTCTAAGGAATTGAAGTGAAAACCAAGTGAACCCATGCACTTTGGAAAAATCCAAACTCCAAAGCATGTGAAAAAAATGAGTATCCTAATGGAAGCACAAAGCTCTGGTAGAGGTTTTGCCAGATTGCAAAATCTGAAAAGTAGCTGATATTTTCCTAGACTAAGAACAGATTGCGCAGCTGATATTTTCTCCTTGCCAGTGAATGTGCAAGAGATGTTCTCCGTATATCCAATTGATATTACAAGTGTGAATCAAATGTTCTTGTTGACCATTGCTTAGAGGAATAGCCTTGAACAAAGTATTACATAAGTAGATGAATAACTAAGTATTTCAATGAAAGCATGCAACCATAGCTTAATTTGCAAGAATGAAGTGATGAGCAGCTTAGTGAGGCATGTCAAACCTCAAAACATAATGATAGGGATAGAGATAATATTACATTGATTAAAATGAGATGATAAACTACGAAGAACCTTTAGGTTTCCAGGCATCTTTGATGCCAATGCCTCTGCAAAGTCACCTATTGCATGGTGCAAGTATATTGTAGTAGCATGCTGAAGTAGTTTGCTTTGCTCTGTTATAGCATCCAAAATATCAGGGTGGCAGTGTCCACAAGACACAGTGACAATCCCAGCAAATGCATCAAGATAGCGTTTGCCCGTCTCATCAAATAAATATTGCATCTTTCCCTCCACAATATTAATCTGAACAAACAATGCAATAAAAATAAAGACTTGTACAGATGATCCATGATAAATTCATGTCAGTTCACTATTTGTGAGTTCAGATATTCAAGTGAAGTGACTCTTTTTTTGTGTATAGTATCGAATCATAAGCATACAATATAGCTACATAACATTACAATATGGATGAATGAAACCTTACTCAATTCTAGATGACACTAGAGGTTGTTTCCAAAAGACCCAAAAACAAAAATTAAGATTATGAGGATAGTTAATATTTGAGTAAGAATGAGTGAAATTAAGGACCAAACCAAAAATGTCATTAAAAAATGAACTGGCAATAATATTTTGGAAAAATTGTCAAAAATAATCCAAAGTTTGGTTAGTATTCCATTGTTAATCACAAGTTCTACTTTTTTAAAAACAATCCGAAGTTGTTATGGTTTTTCCCAATTTCCATATTGGTCAAAAAGTGTTTCCAAGCACAAAATTTGGGATTTATTTTTGGTCTATTTCCACCAACTTCGACCTTCGTTTTGATTATTAAACACTAATAATAGCCCCAAAAAACATTTAGCTACCTATTTTCTCCCTCATTAATTAGCTTCAATGCATCCCACATCTCACCTAGGAACAATGTGGGAACAAATGGTACCGATTTTGGATTTTTTAGGAAGAATAAAACTTTTCATTAATGGTAGAAAACGCCCCAAACTTCGGGTTATTTTTGAAAAAATTTCCTAATTTTTTCAGTAGTTGTTCAACTCGAGCAAAGCAAATAATACGGAGTAACGAAAACTTTCTTCTACTACCCAACTCATTTAAGAATATTAAAGGAAAAAGGACCATTATATGTATTGTGTCCAAGCCCAATGACTAATCCAGTTCATTACTGATTTCTAGGTTGATTTAGAAGTTATTTTGTATTTTGTACCATGTGGCAGTTTATTATTCTCTGTAGTACTTTTTGAGGGTTAAAGGTGGTGCCACCACTATAAAAGGCAATCTGATGTAATAAATGCAACTATCACAAAAAAAAAGAGAATAGTCAATGAAACAGTAACATTGAGAAAACATCAGTGAATATGAATGAAATCCGAATATTTAGCCATGCTATTCATCCTCCTCTTCATGGTATCAGAGCCAGGTTGGTTCTTCTTCATCCAAATTTTGTATTTTTCTCTGCTTTTAGGATTTGAGTAGCATTGGTGTTGATTGATGTGAAATATTTTTTTTTAAACGTTTTCTTTCCATTTCTCAAATGTTTCTTCACAGCTTAAGCTCAGCTGTAAATTTGTTTTTGAAGTATGAGTAGCAATATTGGTAATTCCTCCATAGATTCCACAAGTCCACTATACTTACACCCCTCTGATGGTAGTATTCTAATGAATGTTGAAAAACGTGAAGGGTATATTAACTAGAGGCCTTGGGAAAGATCCTTTGAAATAGCCTTAGCTTGTAGAAGAAAGTTAGGGTTCATAAATAGAATTGTGGTTAGGGATGCAACATATAAGGTTAAGCAGGAGGCAATATGATATTAAATTAAGGTCGCATCACCGCATCGCGACCGCATTGTAAAGGTTTTCAAGCTTACTCCAACGGACGCGAACGAGCCACATTGCCCGCGAATGTGATTCCGCGACCGTTACCGCGATCGTGACCGAAATTGAGATTTAAAACCATGTGAGGCATGGGATACCTGTAATAACCTAGTCATCTCATGGATCCTGTGACATGTCAATGACTCCATAAGAAGGTCAGTGATGTTCACGGAAAATGCCCAAAGCATATGGAAGCACCTGGAACAAAGGTTTCAAGTCTCTAATGGGGGTAGAAAATATCACCCGAACAAAAGGAAATGGTAGGAGCGTGCCAAACTATTTTACAGAAATGAAAACTCTTTGGGAAGAAATTGAGAGTATGAGGTCTCTACCACCTATAGCCAATACAACACCCGAGGTTACTGCATTTGTCAAGGCCCTTGATAGTGAGTCTGAAGGAAGGAAGATGTTCTAGTTCTTGAATGGGATGGATGAATCCAAATATCCAATAGTGCTCATAGATCACACTTGCTGATGATGACCCATCTTCCTACTGTGGAGGTTGCTTGCAACACTATTCAGTAAGAGGAAAACCAAAGAGAGAAATTGAAAGACATAAAACTAAAGGGGAAGGGTTAGCTATGTACAACAAATCCAATGCTCCTACCTGTGAGGCATGTGGTAAGGTGGGTCACATCAAGGATAAGTGTTGGACCATTATTGGTTTTCCTAGCTAGTATGGTAAACAAAATGGAGGAGAAAACAAAAACAAAGAAAAAGAAGGTAGTAGCAGTATGGGAGGCAGAGGTGGTAAGTGGAATAGGGGTGGAAGAACCCCATCACGAGGTGGATTTAATTGCAATTATGCAGTCAAAAGGAAGGAAATACAGGTGGAACTACTCCAACCACCCTTACCCAACAACAAATTAGGCAATTGACTAAATTGCTGTGATTAACAAATTGGGCAATTGATTAAATTGATGCCTAATCACAGCAAAGTCAGTAATGAAGACAATGATGAAGACTTTAATTGCAATTATGCAGTCATGGTAACATGTCTTCATGCTAATTTCTCCGGCACAAGATGGATCATGGACACTGGTGCCTCAAACGACATGACTAGGTCATATGAAAAATTATGTCTAGTAGAAAAGGTGAACAAGAACAATAAGATAAATCTTCCAAATGGAGACAAAGTTAACATAACCTATAAGGGAAGTGTGAAGCTGAAAAATGGGATGATACTTAACAATGTGCTCTATGTTCCATCCTTTAAACACAGTCTCCTGTCTGTTCAAAAATTAAACAACGACAATAGATGCAAAATGGAGTTTTCTCATGCCTATTGTGTGGTGTATGGAAAAGAAAAATAAATGAGACTCTGATACTTGGAAAAGTAAAAACGGGGTTGTATTATCTACTAGAGGAACCAATGTCAAGGCTAGAAAAGAAAATAAATATTGATACCCTGACCAAGGCAGTTCCAAATGCGATGAATGCTCAGACTGAACTCGCATTGCCTACTAGTGTTGCAAGTAAGAAGAAATTGTCCAAAAATGAACTGTGGCATTGCAGAATGGGTCACTGTCCTGTGAAGATGTTGAGAACTTGAGATACATAGAGGGACTGCAAGACATACTGAGAAATGCAAATGAAGAATGTTTGGTGTGCCCCCAAGCCAAATTCACAAAACTCCCATTCAAGATTAGCCATTCCAAGGCTGATGATATATTTGAACTGGTCCATGTGCACACTTGGGGGCATACAGGGTAACCTCAAGGAAAAACCATAGATACTTTGTGACTATGTTAGATGATTGTTCAAGAGTAACATGGGTTCACCTGTTGAAACACAAATCAGTGGCATTTGATGCTATAAAGGAGCTAGCAAGGATGGCAGAAACTCAATTTGGGAAGAAACTCAAAACAATTAAAAGTGACAATGCTCTTGAACTTGGGGATAAAGTTAGTGATCAGCTATTCAAAGAAATGAGAATCATCCATCAAACAAGATGTGTTGACAGACCAGAACAGAATGACAGAGTTGAAAGGAAGCACAAAAACATTTTGGAGATGTCCAGAGCCATGAGAATACAATCAAATGTTCCTTTGCAACTGTGGGGTGAGTGTGTGTTGGCTGCTATGTACATCACAAACAGGCTCCCTTCATCACTTCTGGGCCAAAAAACTCCATATGAGGCATTACTTAACAAGCTTCCAAATTATTCAGTTATTAAAATTTTGGTTGTCTTGCTATGGCTTGTAACCCTGATAGGGGAACACATAAATTTAAAGAAAAGGGTGTAGCATGTGTGTTTATTAGTTATCCTTTAAACCAAAAGGGATACAAACTATTAATTTTAAAAGATAATAGTCTTTATGAGCTGGGATGTAAAATTCTATGAAAGTATTTATCCCTACAAGGTGTTTCAATCGCCTAAAAAACACCTAAATCAAATAAAAGGAAGGAGTCATGATCAATTCATTGAGATTGAGACTTATGGTGAGGGGGAGAATTATGAAGAAAATCAATCAATCAATCAAAGCCTTATTCCCAAGTGGGGTCGGCTACATGAACCAAAGTGATTATTCCGGGAGGTCATCCACATATATTTTCCTCCTCCACCCCGCACGGTCGAGAGCCTCAATCTCTTGTAAATCCAACTGGCTTCATATCTTTTCTAACTCCTTCCCACCAAGTCATTTTCGGTCTCCCCCTACCACGTTTGAAATCCCCCTGATCCCAATCTTTCACTCCTTCCCATCATGTCATTATGAGGAAAATGATTTTGATAATACAAATGAAGGAGAAACTGTGATAAATGAAGAAGAGCACCATGTGACTGAGGAAGAACACAATGAAAATCAAAATACAAAAGTAAGGAGATCCAACAGAACTTATAGGCTACCAAAAATGGCTTGATGATTATCAAGTGGCAGGCTTAAAAAGGAGAGAGCCAGCTAGGGTAGATGCAATAGCCTAAACTGAGTTTAGTAGTCAATTTGCTTGCTTCATATCTCGTACATTAAAAAAAAGAGAAGCATACCACTTTTAAGAAGTTGTAAAAAAATAAAACTAGGTAAAGGCAATGAATGAAGAGTTAGAAGCCTTAGAGGAGAACAACACTTGGGAGATAGTGGAGCTACCCAAAAATAAACAAGCTATAGGATGTAAATGGTAGTATAGGGTAAAATACAAAGCTGATGACAGTCTTGACAGATATAAAGCAAGATTGGTGGTACCGGAAACAGACAAAAGTATGGAATTGACTTTGAGGAAACATTTGCTCCAGTGGCCAAAATGACCTTTTTTAGGTCCCTTATAGCTATTGGCTCAATTAAAGGGTGGTATACTCCCCAAATGGATGTTAAAAATGCTTTCTTGCATGGTGATATTTAGGAACGTATACATTAAGCTTCCTCAGGGCTATGAAAAAAGGGGGAGCAGAATTAAAGTTTGTGAAGGCAGTGAAAGCAAGGAGTAAAGCTCAACAACCAAAGTATGCAAGCTAAATAAGTCCTTATATGGGCTAAAACAAGCTCCTAGGAAGTGGTTGAAGACTGCAAATTCAAGCAATACAAAAGTGATTACATTATGTTCACTGAAACTGAAGAAGGGAATCTCATTGTGGTTCTGATCTATGTGGATGATATTTTAGTAGGAGGCAAGACCCTTGAACAAATTCAAGAAGTGAAAGAAACCCTAGCAACAATGTTTCACTTGAAAGATATGGGTCCTCTTAGATACTTCTTTGGCATTGAAGTGGACATGAACAAGCAAGGAATCTTTCTTATCTAAAGGAAGTACGCTACTGAATAGGGAATATGGCCTATCCAACTGCGGACCTCTGAAATTGCCCTTGGAAAGCCACACCAAGCTCACTGCTGATCAAAGAGACAAATTGAATGACATTGACTCTTATTAGAGATAGCCTACCTTGTACATGTCTTGAGCAAATTTATGCACTCTCCAACCAATATTCACATGCAAAGTGCCAAAAGAGTTCTGAGGTCAACCTCAGGTTTTTGTCTACTCATAGGCAAATCTCCCATCTCCTGGAAGTCTAAAAGACAATCTGTTGTAGCAAGGAGTAGTGCTGAAGCACAGTACAGATCAATGGCTCTAAATGTTTGTGAAGTAATTTGGGTGATGCAACTCTTGA
Organism: Salicornia ramosissima; assembly: GCA_951394345.1. Classification (NCBI taxonomy): domain Eukaryota; kingdom Viridiplantae; phylum Streptophyta; class Magnoliopsida; order Caryophyllales; family Amaranthaceae; genus Salicornia; species Salicornia ramosissima. Next base: position 42,938,477 of record OX596237.1, on the reverse strand, counting down.
AAGACATGGGTTTAAAACAAGAAAATGGAACCAACATTCTTTGCTATTTAGGTTGCACTGAGTCGAGAACGGGTTCGGAAACGAATACGGATATAGGAACTGAGAATGACAAATCTAAAAAAATAATGTTAATGGGTACATCCAATCATAGCATGAAGAATCAGAACCGTCCCCAATCCAATACAGGGACGAATTGGGTTCGGGGACGGCTACCCATATGAAGTACCCATGCTACATAGTTTGTGATAATAAGGTTGCATTGTCTATTGTTGCCAACCCTGTGCAACATGCAAGAACCAAACACATTGAAGTGGATAAGCATTTCATAAGAGATCATGCTAAGGAAGGAAGCATTGTGCCTAACTGCCTACATATGTGCCATCATCAAAGCAAGTTGCAGCCATTCTCACCAAGATTCTACCACTCAACCAACATCAATTTCTCCTCTCCTAGTTGGGAGTTCACTTAGTCACTCACTCTCAACTTGAGGGGGAGTATTAATGGAAGAAGGTCCGTTATCTGTATTATGTCCAGGCCCAATGACTGATCCAGTTCATTACTTATTTCTAGGTTGATTTACTGAAGTTATTTTGTATTTTGTGTCATGTGGCAGTTTATTATTCTCTGTAGTACTTTTACTTTTTGAGAGTTTAAGGTGGTGCCACCACTATAAGAGCCAATCTGATGTAATGAATGCAGCTATCACAAAAAGGGAAAAAAAAAGAGAGAATACTCAATGAAACAGTAACACTGAAAGAAACAGCTGTGAATATGAATGAAATTCGAATATTTGCACCATGCTATTCATCCTTCTCTTCAGAAACACCATACTACAAAATTAACAGTAAAAAAGCCACATCATCATCATCAATTCATCATCAATTCACCATCAACTCAAATTCTTTCACATACCCACTTAAAAACATATCAAAACATGAAACCAAGAGTAAATAAACCTAAGATCAATCACGAATGCTTAGGACAATTTATAGATGGAATTTCTTAAAATTCAAATACTTGCATGCATTAATTCGCTTCAAAGTGACATTCATGAAATCAAGGAATTTGTATACAAATTCAAATATATCCAGTATACTATGAAAAAAGAGGCTAATCAATAGATAAGCTTACAGGGTTTTGATAATAATGGAAAATAGAAGGACCGAGAAATTTTTTGCGCTTTTGCAGAACATCGTCAGTTAATGGACCATTGTAAGGCTTAGGAAGGTAATCAAATTGAGGGAGCTTTGGAGGGTCTGGAAAATTATCTGATGGTGAAGAAGAAAGAGTAGAGAATGAAGATGATAGATAGTAATGATTTCTGCACTTTTGCAACAATTTTTCCCTTAGAATTCTTTGTAAGGCCATTTTGATTCAATGGCAAATTTGAAACTCACTATTATATTTTGGGTTTATAAATCCAAATGAGGAAAAGAATTGAAGAATTTGGGATTTTGGCTGCGAATTTGGGATCGAAACTGAAAAGCCGAAGAGGGTGATGTTTAAATTGAAAATTTTTTGAAAGAAAAAAAAAAAAAAACTCAACAAACAGAAGGAAATTACACAGGTGAAGTTTGTCTTGTTGTTCATTAAAAAATTAATTTATTTTGTACTTTTGCTGGTAATGGTAGTGAACGCTGAACGGGTGAGAGTGTGACACTAAACTGACGTGGAGACCTCCCGTGAGTGGGAGTGGGAAATATATTGATAGCTACAATACAATGCAATTTTTTGCTGAAAAGTGATGTTTTAAGTAGTGTCGTTATGTTAATCCCACCCGAATTCGACCTATTAATAATTTTCAATCAGGTTAATTAGATGGGTTAATTTAAATTGACCTATTATTATATAGGTTGGGTTAAGATTGAAACTTTTACTGAATTGCTAAATACCGCCTAAAATTACTGTATACCGCTTAAAATTATACATATACTTCCTAAACTACCCCTCCCAATTTAGTAATTTACCCACTAATTCCCTCCCCATTTCCCACGTGCACTCACAACCCCCCCTCCCCTAGGTCCTACCTGACAGCCCCCTCCCCTTTACATAAGATTTTTTTCCCTTTATTTTTTGTTTGATACTTATATATTTACTCCTATATTTCCCTTTGTTTTTCTTTTTCAAAAAAAAAAAATACAAGTATATATATTTACTCCTATATTTCCTTTTGTTTTTATTTTTCCTTTTTTTTTCAATCTTACTTTTTAAACTTTTATATCTATATTTACATCTTCTTTTCTACCACTCACTTACTTATCCACATACTTTTTTCTCTTTTATTATTTTTTTCACTTTCTAAAAATTTTAAACTCTAAAAAAAATTAACACTTCAAAACATTTACTTCTACTATTTATAATTATAATTTTATTACCTTCACATATTTATTAAAAGTGATATGTCGGACGACAACAATGCAAATGTAAATGCCGAAGAGGTAAATTTGTCAATGTATAATTGGAGAGGAGAGAGAGGGAGGGAGGTGGGTGAAAGGAGTTTTTTTTGGCTGAATGAATGAGAGATTGAGAGGAGCATGTAATTGGAAAGGAGAGAGAGACAGGGAGGTAAGGGTAAAATATGAAATGTCTGTCAAAATATGGGCGGTATACAGTAATTATGGTGCGGCAAATAATAATACATGTTTATAACCTAATTAACTTGATTAATTGTTGTTTTTAAATTTTAAGCGGTTGTTTAAATTTGCATCTTGTTTTGAATGCTCTATTTTACTAAATTTTAAGCTACCGCAAACTAACTATTTTAATATTCTACTTTTTAGAAATTGTAAATACTTCAGATTGTGGGGAAAAAAATGGTTAAAAAATAAACAGGTCGACCCGAATACAACCCGTTTATTTTCAAGTGGGTTAGGTTAGAAAAACTCATCTCGTTTATTAAAAAGGTTGGGTTTGGGTTGCAAAGTTAAGATGAGGACATGCTCTCACATTCATTTTAAGTTGAGAATGACTCCCGCATTACAGCATCAACACAGCCCAAAAGCCGAAAATTAAAGATCTTCGCACCTTCCAAACTAAGATCTTTTAAATAACTGCACAACTCAACCTAGAAAATTAAGTTCCAAAACAAATAACCTTCCCAAGAGGCCGAGATAAGCATTTCACAATGATAGTCAAAACCTTTCAAGCCTGTTGTCTCAGTATCAACTCATATCGTCGACCTTATGTTGACATGACCTTACAACTATCCCTTCAATAAGCATTTTAACGTCGGACCTCTGACCTTATCAGTCCAAAACTTATCGTCGACCTTATATCGACACGACCTTACAATACAACCCATCAATAAACATTTTTTACGTTGGACCTTTGACCTTGTCAGTCCAACACCCATCGTCAGCCTTATGTTGGTATGACCTCACAAGCCACCCCATCAATAAGCATTTTGACGTCGAATCTTTGACATGTTAGTCCAAACCATGTCATCAAATTTACATTGACATACCAAATTCGAGGACAGTCCCTTGCGTTCAATTTAGACAGAGTTAAGCCAAGCGTAACCTCAAGTCAAGCAGGGGAGCTGTTCCATGCACCGACACCTTTAATTTCGCGATAGTAAAAATCGATTTGAAGCAATCTACAAAAGCGGTAGATTTTTTTTAATACAAAACAATAGTAAAAACCATAATCAAGAGCAACAATAAAAACCACATTCAAGTAATTTTTAAAAGGAAAAATCCACACCAATACAATAATCTCAACTATTGATGGTCTTCCAATAATAATCTCAACTAAGGGTAATTCTAGTATAATCCCAACTAATTCGCCCTCTTCCAATTTTGATCTCATTTGACCTGTAACCGGGTAATCAGGTTAATCAAGTAGTTTAATTTGGTTTAATTATTATTAAATGGTTTTAATTATTAAAAAATTACAAAAAAATTACAAGATACAAGATAAATAAATAAAAAAATCCCAACCCAATCCCTTCACCTGCCCAGCCGCCCACCACCACAACCCCCAACCTGCCCCAGTCGTCGCCCCTTCCCCCCTCGCCCAATCATCCACCAGCCAAACCCCGACCCATCCCCGACCCCACCTACCCCTTCCTCAACCCCACCCACCCCCGAATTCCCGCACCCCGTCGGCTCCTCCTCCCCCAAATTCCTCCTCCACCGAATCCCCCACCCCTGAATTCCCCTAGCACAGAGTCCCCCGACCCCCGACGATGCCCCCCATCCCAAATACCCCCGCCGCAAAAGTCCCCCAGCCTTGTCGGACCCCCCCCCCAGCCCTCAAAACCACCGCCACAACCCACCAAACCCTACTCACCCGCCAAGAAGCCCCCAAAACCACCCCTCAAAGCCAAAAAGAAGAAGAAAACCCCCGTACCCACCCCCACGAGGCCAAGAAAAAGAAGAAAACGAGTTGGGAGTTTGGTCGTGATGGTGAGAGGCGTTCGTTGTTGGGTGAGGAGAGAGAAAGAAATGGAGGATGTGTTGGGTGAGGAGAGATAAAGAGATGGTGGATGTTAGTTGAGGAGAGAAAATGAGATGGTGATGGTGAGAGAGGAGAGAGAATGGGTTGGTGAATTCTGATTTTTTTTCCCCTTTTCTTTTCTTTTGTTTTTTTTTTATTTGTTTTTCTTTGCTTTTTTTATTTGTTTTGTTTTATTAATTCAATGGTTACCTGTTGTAGCAAGTTGTAACAAGTTAATGATCAAAATTGGAAGAGGATAAATTAGTTGGGATTATACTAGAATTACCCCTAGTTGGGATTATTATTGAAAGACCGCCAATAGTTGGAATTATTGGTGTGAATTTTTCCTTTTTAAAAACGACATTAAAAACCATAAATGATAGTATAAACCATAATCAAGAGCGGCAGTAAAAATTGCATTCAAGCAATTTTCAATAATATCATTAAAAACTGTAAATGGCAGTAAAAACCGTAAAGCACTAACCACATTACGAGATGACGTTAAACTTGCCATGGTCTGGGATGACCTTAAACTAGCCACGGTCGGGGATGACCTTAAACTAGCTATTGTGCAAGAAGACAGTACATTAAACTAGCACAGTCCGCAATGACCTTAAAACTAATTGAATTCTACGATTACTATAAACTAGACACGGTCTGATACGACCTAAAGCTAAATGTAATATAGCCCGTAATTTTAGATAAATAATTTATATATAAAAAAATTATATTTCTATACTATTAAAATTATTTATTTTAATTTCAGACATAAAGTTTCAAGCAAAAATGTTATTTTAAACTATAAAAAACGAAATTTCATATACATTCATGTAACTTTCGGATATCTTAAATAAGCTTTATTTTCACAAATTACTATAATCTCATGATTAAGCTAAATTTATTGAAAAAGTATTTAAGCCCAAATGTTATTTATGAGTTATGACTATCCAAAAATCCAAGACAAAACCCAATAAGACCAATTAGGTAGCCCAAAAAGAAAATTCCAAAAAAAAATAAAATTGAAAGCCCACAAACCCACGGCTAACTTAGTAGAGAATTAGCATGACTTGTTCAAAATCTCCACCCAAATGAATCATTCTACCAAAACTTATTTTCTTGTCATTTTGTTCATTTCATGATCACCCTAATATCTCCAACCTCCTTTAATTAAAGCTGGCCAATGGGCTGGGTTGGCCCGGCCCGGAACCCGCCCGGTTTTTGGCCCGCCTGGGTCGGCCAGCTCCGACCCGTAACCAGCCCGGCCCGGCTCGGTACCCAAACGGGTTGGTTACGGGTTCTGGTTTAAAAACCCAGCCCGTAGCCTAACCCGTTCGTAACCCAGCCCAACCCGTAACACAGCCCGAACCCAGCCCAACCCGTGATCCAGCTCGTAACCCAGCCCGACCCAGACCCAGCCCGTAACCCAACCCATCCCCAAACCCGGCCTGCCCGTCCGGGTTACTAGCCGTTACCTCACAAGTCACAACGGCTAGTTTAAGAAGTGATGCAGCTTTTTTTTTTTTTAAATTTTCACCCTTCCCCCTATAAATACCTCTTAATTTACACCCAAAATCCTCACAACTCTCATTCTCTCAACTCTCAATCTCTTATTCTCTCAATTCTCATTTCTCAATCTCTCATTCTCTTCTTAATTCTAAATTTCTAACTTTCATAATTTCATATTTTCATTTATCTTGTTTAGTTTTTGTACAATTTTAAATTAAAAAAAAAAACTTCTACTTTATATTAATATATTCTAAGAAAAAAATGGCTTCAAGAGGGTTTGGTAGGCAAAGTGGTGGCCGTAATGGTGGAGCTAGTGGTAGTGGTGGTCGTAATGGTGGTGGAAATGATGATCAAAATATTGGTTCATTCGAAATAAATATGGAATCATTTGTTCGGGACTTGGAAAACGACGCAGATTTTGTGGATCCTTCGTCACAACAATCGAGGCAATCGTCTTCCACAATGCCACCTCCTCCTCCCCGTCATCCAACCCGAGGTAATGTTATGCATTTTATTATTTTTGTTATTTTATGTTAAGAATTGAATATGTGATATGATTTTAATATATGTTAAGAAATAAGAATTAATATTAAAATTATATATATGTGATACATGATTTTAATATATGCTAGGAATAAAACTTATATATTTGATACATGATTTTAATATATGTTAAGAAATAAGAATTAATATTATATTTATATATGTGATACATGAATTTAATATATGCTAGGAAATAAAATTATATATGTGATACATGATTTTAATATATGCTAAGAACTAAAATATATGTGATATTGATATTAATATATGTTAAGAATTAAAATTATATATGTGATTAATGATTTTAATATATGTTAATGTTAAGAATTAAAATTATATATGTGATACATGATTTTAATATATGTTAAGAACTAAAATTAAATATGTAATACATGATTTTAAAAATGTTTCATTGTTTTGTATGAACTTTCCACTTTAATCATAAGGTTACAATCTGATTGGTTAGTTGGCTTAAACAGAAGCCCGGGATCTGTTTAGGCAAGATTTGGTATTTAAGTTGACCATTGTGTCGCACCTCTCTTACCTAGGATTCTATCCAGTCAGCATTCGTTTCCAATTATGATTTATACTTGGAAATTAGTACGCATAAAAAAATAATAGGATTATAGATTAAGGTGATTATAAATATGAAATATAAATATGAAATATAATAATATAAAGTTGTATATTAATTATGATTTATAAGAAATAAATAATGTGATATTGATAACTTTAAATTTTAAATTAAGGTGAAGATGATTCCGGGCCATCGACCCAGGGCAACACTCGTCGTAAAGGGTCATGGGTCTGGCCATACTACGATAAAACAGAAACCAATGAGCCTAATAAATTTATAGCTATTTGTAAAGTTTGTCGGGATGTCAATAAGACAAAAAACCCCAAACAATACAAATGGCAAAAAAGCGATGGAACCGGAACATTAGCACGGCACCTTTCACGAGATCATTTATTAATAAGTAGATATAGGTGTTGATACATACTCAAAGTGGACTACATGATTGCATCAGGGGCATGGAAGTCATTTACCTATAGATTAGGGTTTTATTTAATATGTTTTGGATGGAAACAATTTATCCCATTTAATAATAAGTATTTATTTTCCGCTGCAAAGTTGTATTTAAGATTAGTGTAACACCTCCAAATCTATATCTACGAAAATACTTATATAAAATACCGTAGAGATAAATTTGGGCGTATTACCGCCATGTGATAACGTAAGGCTACTTACGTAATAATTATTATAACTAATTAATGCAACGGATTACCGCCATGTGATAAAATGCCGTAGAGATTAGAGGTGATCGTGGACCGGGTCGGGCCGATGCATAAAAATCAAGCCCATAAAGCGGGCCGGGCTTAGTTCGGGCCCAAATTTCTTAGCCATAGCCCGAAAATTTAGTGCGGGCTTGGCGGGCTTTTCGGGCTTTTTCGAACTGGGCCTAAAAAAGTAACCAAAAAGTCTAAGTTTAAATGTCCAAGGCCTGCACGAAAAAATAAAAAATCGGGCCGGACCGGGCCCAAATTCGGGCCTAATTTTCATGTCCAAAGCTCGCAAAAAAGCGGACCGAGTCGGGCCGGGCCCGTGGGTCGGGCCACTTTTGATCAGCTCTAGTAGAGATAAATTTCGGCGTATTACCGCCATGTGATAAATTTTAAAGGTTAACTATTACAAATCCATAAATATTTATTTTAACTTTCAATTTAAAATACAAAAACCCTAATCTAAGTGATAAAATCCCGTTGCCTCCCAATGCATCAAGCCCACATCTTCTCATCATCACCTACTTACTCATCATAATGATAAGTAGGGTCAAGTCAAAACAAAAAGGAAGTACGGGTTAACAAAAATGCTAAGTACGAATAAGTACAAGATAAGTAAAATTCATTTTATTTTACAAACATGCTATTGAAGACAACATTTATTTCCTAATGTGACAAATCCTCAAAATTCCTTTCCAATTAAATATCCTATGTAATAAATATCCATTGAAATTCAAATTAAGAATTCATAATTACCAATGCAAATCATATTGAAAATTTATTTCCTTTATCCAATATTTCATCTCCTAAGTGTGCACACCCCTAAAGTTAGTATCTTTCTGTATAAATGGCCTAAGTGTGCACACCCCCCAAGGTAGTATATTTCCCCAGGTACCCATAAGGTTAGACCTAATAGCTAGAATGCCCCACATTTTTTAACTTGCATTAGGTGCTCCTGAGGTCAGTATAAATGGCCAGAATGCCATTACTACAAATTCCGACCTCAAATCAGGGCTAATCTGTTCGTTTTTTCCAAATTCCGACCTCAAATATGACCCTTAAGAAATAAAATGGCTCGTAAAACCTTGAGATGACAATTTTTGCGTACATATATCTACGTCTTAATTCGCTTCGATTTGCGCGCTTTGATCTACGTGTTTTAAAAAATTGTTTTCTTAAGATTTTACGGGTCATTTTAATCCTAAAGAGTCAGATTAAGGTTGGAATTTGCAAAAAACAAACAGAGATTATTCATGATTTGAAGCTGAAATTTGCAGTAATGGAATTTTGGCAATTTATACTGACCTTAGGGGCACCTAATGCAAGTTAAAAAAAGCGGGGGCATTCTGGTTATTAGACCTAACCTCAGGGGTACCTGGGGAAATATCCCTTATTATTATTATCATTATTATTATCCGAATATAAGTAGTAACATATATATTTATTTTATTATTTATATATATAAGTATATATATACATATATTTTTTCGTTTTTTTTTTTATAAAATCCGAATATATTGAGATAATTAATTAAATGCTTGTTTTACAATTAAATAAAATACTAAATCCCATAAAATATTAAGAACTTATTTATTAGTAGTATGAAATATTATATATAATAACTTTATAGTTTATAGTTTTTAAGATTAATTAATATTTCAAAACAATAATATATAACTTAACACTAAAATAATTTAATAAAACAAGAGAGGGTCGGAAAAACATGCCGATGGTGGTGATGTTGGTTGCCGGAACCTTGAGATTTTTTTTTTGTTGAAAATGCTGTGAGATTTGAGAAGGGAGGAAGAGATTTTTTTTTTTTTTGTGTGTTCTAGAGCCACTTCATATGCTCGTTAAAAAGTCGATGCACTGCTACGTACTGATCACATGTACTCTGATGCGGGGATCTAGTTTCTTGATGTAACTCTTCAACCTCTCGGCCTCGAAGGGAATCACAACAGTGGCGAATCTGGATAGTTCAGCGAACTTGTCCGTATAAGCTTTAACGGACATGGCACCTTGATTGAGCATGAGAAATTCCTCTTGCTTTTGCCACCGAAGCTCATCGAGATAGAAGCGCTCTTGAAGCTTTGTGGTGAAATCCAACCAGAGCATTTCCCTTGCTAAGTCCTCATGAGATATGATAGTGTTCCACCAATTGTTGGCTTCACTCCTTAAGTAGTAAGCCGCTATTTGAACCCTTTCATCTTCTGGGCAGTTAGTGGCATCAAATAGCTTCCTCATTTCCCGAATCCAGTAATCTAGGACCACGGGGTCCGCAGTGCCGTCATACGTTGGAGGTCGATGACGAGAAAAACGGTCAAATAAATGAGGATTGGTTGTTGGGCGTTTGAACACCCCTTTGAGACAACGTGAGGATGGCATCCTTGAGAGCGCGTCGACGGTCACGAGAATTGAGAGATCGGCTAGGGCTTGCCATTCTGCAAAACCGAACACACGTTAGTAAGAAAAACAAAAAATAAAATTAGTCGTCGCGAAAATAAAAATCATCCTAACCCATGGCTCTACTCGAGTCAACGCTCACTATGTTTTCAAGGTTAAGCTATCTAAGTCAAACTCTCGAAAACATAAAGCTCACTATCTTTCGGGTTACTTATGAAGAAGTAATCCTAAGGTTAAATCTAGAGCTTTGATACCAACTGTAACGAGCCGTCTTTATTAAACTTCACGTACTAGAAAAGTCCAAAACATAAGGAAGGAAAGTCCAAAAGTACTTCATCGTAGTCAAACCTAATACACCAATCTATAAAAGTCTAAATATAAAATAAGAACAACTATTGATAAATGGGAAGCTAAACCTGCTAAACTCGCAAGCGCACAGACCCAAGCCCACGCTAGAACTTCGAGCTTATTCATCATCGTTATCTGAAATGGTATAAGGGGGGTCCACTGTCAGTGGCGAGTAATTAGGATGTTCTACTTAATAGTAGAACTAAAGCAAACATATAGTTAATCAGAATCCAACAATAGAGCAAGCAAGCAACACGTAGGAAGCAAACAATTAATAATAAAGCATCATAGAAGAGTTCTTACCTGACGATCATCGCAGCGGAAACACATGAACAAACTATGACCTTCTTAACATACAAACACGTGAATCCTAAGGGGAATCTTAGAACACTAATCAACTTAATCATCTAACTACTTAACTTATCCATTTACTTATTAAGTGCTAATCCATGACCCGGTCACTAATGCTCATAGAGGATCACGTTTGCACCCAACTTTCCTAGAACATGCTGGATAGGACCCATGTATCCTAACCGTAGCCCCCTCATGTGAGGACTATGCCTAAGCTATGGCCATAGCTTCTAAGTAGCTACTCATGTACTACTATCTAGACGACAACACATCCTAGGATCCAGAATTGTCCACGTACTGCAGCTGGACAGTGACCTCGACTTAACCCGGTTTAGTGACTTGTGTATCACTAAGCAGGCGGTCACTTCATAGTCAATCATTTTATAATCTTTTTAAATTCTTATCTTATCTTCATCTTAATCTTATCATCATCATCTTATTATCATCATCGTCTTATCATCATCTTATCTTATTAGAGTCTTATTGAAATGTGAATTTTACGTCTTACTTCGACTAACTTCTAAATCGTAACTCAATGACTTTATAATGTGAGGACAACCGAGTATAACGATTAATCATAGCAAAAGAATTCAATCATGAACATAACTAACTCAATAATCAAATATAAATTCATCATATAGTACTCAAAAATTCCATAAATACACGCATAGAACAATAGCAATTTCGAAGCATGATCATTAAATTACAATTAATCCTTTAATTAAAATTAGTCATATAATCCAATAATTAAATCTAAATTATCCACTAGTCAAATAAAAATCAAAGCTTGGTCTAAGCTATACTTAGGCCACTCGACATTTAAGTTAGATGAACAAAATATTGTCTTTTCTTCTTTAATTAATTCATTAATATTATAAATTGTCATATTAATTCTTATAATTAATTAATTCGAAAATACAATCAAGATTGGTCTAAACATTAATCTTTTAATCAAGAAAGAACATAAAAACTCATCATTTAATCACTCTACAATTCGGCCCTCCTTTAGAACAATTAACAAAATAATTAATTCAAGATTAACTCAATTTAATTCGAAAATTACTTACATAAATTGGATAAATTAATCTAAACTTAATCAAAGATTCAGGCTTGCATTCATATCAAGGTTCGAACTTAATCATCCCGTTCATCATCATACTATTCGAAAATTTAGCACTATTAATCTAAGATTATAATTCTTTAATTCAAGAACTTGAGCAATTAATGAAATAATTCAACAAGGCTGTAATAAAACATAAGCTAGACATAGATAGCATAAAAGATCTAATCTTTAGGCATGCATGACACTTGAATATTTCAAGGAGTTTGTGCATATAATTTAAACTAATCAACATGAAAGAATTTAATTAATTAACATCAAGAATCTATTCTAATTGTACAAATTAAATCAAGACATAGATTAATCATCCTAAAATCTATGAAACATTCGGCCAAGATAGAAGCAAATAGGATGTTGATTTTCATCAAATTAATTCAATCCTAAAGTATTCTAATTAATTATATGATCAACCTAATTCTAGAATTAAGTAAAACACCTAATTACCTAGTTAAAGATGGTCCAAGAATTCGGACAAGGTCTCCTTGGATTGACCGTGAGGAACTTCGAACAAGGCTTTGAGGTTCTTCAAGTTCTTGGTTCAACTTTGTGCTTGGAAAGTTTTAGGTTGAAGATCTTGAAGTTTTGGTGATGGCTTGTGTTTGATTATTGAATGGAGAAATTTGAAGTAGAATTTAATGAGAGAGAGGGTGTGCCGTGTGAGTATGAGGAAGGGAGAGGATGCACAACTTTTTGATCAATATATAGAATTTAGGAAAGATAAAAGATGGGTTTTTAATTTAGGTTGGATAAGAGGAATAGGATTAAGATAAAATAAAACAATATTAAGTGAAGAGAGGGAAAAATGGTAAGGTAAGGTGTATAAATTGGTCCAAAGGGAAAAATGCTAAATTGGCTTACTTAAAACCAATTAATCATAAACATAATAATAAAGAAATTAAATAATCACGAAATTTAATAGTCCAAACCTGGCCTCCACTAGAGATCTATCCAAACTTCTTGAGGTGGTGTTCTTGCTTGATATTTTTGTGGTTTTCAACAATTTTAAGTAAGTTTCTCACTTTGCTTCAACTTTTGCATGGTAACTTCATTGAATTATGCTTGTTTAGTTAGTTTGTTCAACTAACCTAAACTTTGAATTTGGGTCTTTGTATATACTTGATTAAATTCGTAATTACCTTAGCTTGTAGCAAGTGATTTACGAGCATAATGTGATGTCTTGGAACTTGAATGAACCAAAAAGACCCATGCATGTTTGAGTTGATTTTGAAAATTACCACACTTGCTTTGTCAATATGAGGCATTTTTGGGGTTTTGATTTTGAACTTGTGGAAATTGTGACTTTATTTTAATTTGTGCTTCAAATTATGTATTGAAACTTAATTAAACTTGCTTGTTCTCTTGAATTCGATCTAGCCCGCAAATGGTGAATTTAGGAATTAGTTTCATGTATGATTTTCTCATGTATAATCAATTTGATAGGAGGGGTTTTCTTACCAAATAAAAAAACCCCGTCGTAGTATGAGTGGGGGTGTCGAACACAGGGAAGGTACGTTGCACTAATCTAGGCATGAGCGTCGAACAAGCTAGGTCGGGTGATGGTCGCGAGAGGCGGAGAGAACTAACTGAAACTACACTAAGGAAACAAAAACAAAAGGGACTAGGGTAAGAGATCCACAACTCATACCACCATGAATTATGAATCAATCGAAACTTAGACTTAGGTCGTGGATAAGGGGAGGTCGTTCTATGATCGTACCACTCTTTCGAGCTAGTACGATGACCGGAAAGACATATACAACTCACTTTCGTGCAGCGACACATCTAACGAGTCCTAAGCACAAAATCACGAAGACCAGTAACTTTCCCTTGATCGAAGGCCCAACTTTCGTGGTGCTTCCATCAATCGGGCGAAGGAAGTCATCACCCACGTTCACCTTTCGGTCCTTCGGTGGGGATTCTTCAATGAATCCTATGCTAGCTAAACATATGACTCAACATTACCGAATCCTAAGGTACCGACATTATCACAACCAAGCCTAAAAACAACTAAACCACAATCATGGAGGAATTGAGAAGTTTCACTCAAACCCTAGAAATTAACTACTCACACATAATTAATAAAAACATAATTAAAACTAAAACTAATTACATAAATCAAACCTAAAACTAAGAAGAACAAAAACAACAACTAAAACCAACAACTAAAACCTAGAAAACTACAAACTAAACTACCAAGAACAACAATGAAATCAAAATAAACAACTAAACAAACATGAAAATAACAAATAAACTAACTAAATAAACAACAACAACAACTATCAACTACTTAGACATCAATAACTAGCAACAAAGAACAAGAAATCAAGCAAATAAAGAAAGCAATAAAAGTACCTTGAAGAGATTGAAGAACAAGAGGAAGAGAAACTAAGAAACTTGCATAAATTGAAGAGCAAATGTAAATTACAAGAGGAAATTGAAGAAGAAAGCAACAAAATCTAACCTAAAACCCTAAGTGAGCCTCTAACCTCAGCTACCTTGAAGAAAAGGGAAGAAAGAGTATATATGCAATGGCCCAAAAAGTCGAGCAAAACAAAAGAAAACTAATTAAAAAAAATACAGAAAAGCACTTCAGCGGGCGCTGAGGCGATGAAAGCGCCCGCTGAACCCTATATTCCTAGGCTTGCAGGCTGGGAGGAAAATTGGCAGCGGGCGCTGAGTTGGGGTCAGCGGCCGCTGCCAGCCCTTTGTGAAGGTACTGCCTCAATACAGGGGAGGGACAGCGGGCGCTGAGTTGAGGTCAGCGGCCGCTGTCTTCTCCTTTGTGCTCAAAAGTGCTTGCAGCTTCATGATCAGCGGCCGCTGGGAATCCATCAGCGGCCGCTGAAAGGTCATCAAAATGCTACTGCCTTCAGCCTAAAAATGCTCATGCCCAAAACTCATCTCAGCGGGCGCTGAGGGATTTCCAGCGCCCGCTGAGGCCCTCTTTTCACATGGCATGGCATAAGGACTCTGTGGCTTCCTCGAGGTTCCCGGCTCGCTTCCTCGGGTTCCGAAATCGACTCGGGACCTGCAAAAGGGGAAGAAAACGCAGAAACAAGGCAAAAAAAAGAGGAAATCACATAGAAAAGGGGAAGGGGACTACCGAAACAAAACTAAACTAAAAAGCCTAAAAATGCTAACAAAAACTAAATAAAAATAGAAAATATATTAATAAAAACTACGAAAAATACTAACTAAATACAGACTATCAAATTCCCCCAAGCTAGCCCGTTGCTTGTCCCCAAGCAACTACCGCACGAAGAGTTCGACAAATCCCTCAGGAGAGGAATTCTACAACGGACTAAGGACTCCTATTACAGCCTTAAGGCGCACAAATCCCAATGCTAGAAACTAACTAAACTAAGGACTGAAACCTTTCACACAATAGAACCTTAAAGGACTACGAGGTATCCAAGCCTAAACAACCTAACAACCGTCAAACTGTAATGACCCAGATTTTATTGGTATTTTTGCCGATAATTATGTGCATTTATGTGTGTTTATGTGTTAGTTCAAATTTATTTTTGAACTATTTATTTTATTTTATGTGAATAATTTCGATTTAATTCGAAATATTTGTTTTTAGTTGTTATTATTTACGTTAATTATTATTTAATTAATTAGAATTTTTATTATTTAATTCTTCTAATTAATTATTTAATATTTTGGGCTAAATCGATTATTGCATGATTAGTCATGTAGATTATGTTAATTAGCCTAATGGATCACGAGAGCCCATTTGGAGCCCATTCAAGGCCCTTGGCCGGTTTTTACAAGGCATGCCATGCCTTGCCACTTGCTTTGTTTTCACACTACTCCAACTTCTATAAATAGAAGGGATTAGTGAGCCTTAAGACTTTTGCTCATTTGCCATCTAATGCACTTGCCATCAAAGTTCAATCACCAAAACTCCCTCCCATTTGCTCTAACTCCACGCCATTTTTGGGCACTTTGATCCCATCAAAGTGTTCATCATCTTTCTTAACCCAAAACTTAAAGATTCATACCCTATTGATCTTTGAGTAACCTAAACACAATTTAAACACAATTATTTTATCCAAGATCGTTGGTTCGGGTTGGGTTTTGATCGTGCTCGTGTAGAGGGCCGTGTGTGGGTGCAGCCGTGTGTGCGAGTGGTGCAGTGGCCGTGCGTGGTGCCGTGCAAGAGCAGTAGCCAGGCCGTGCAAGTGCAGCAGGCTCGTGGGTTCGTGTGTGTGCAGTGGCTGGGCAGCCGTGTGGTGCGTGGTGGTGGTGCCGTGTTCGTGTTTGCTTGGGCCGTGTGTACTTTGTTCCGGGCAGCAACTTTTGTGTTGTTTTAGTGTGTAATCTTCCATAAGGTAACATGCTTTCTCAACCTTGTTGGTATACTATGATTATAGTATAGATTAAATGCATGTATGGGTTGTTTGGTGATGATTATTCATGATTTCATGTGTTGTCTCTAATCTGAATTTTTATGTGGTTTTCATGATATTTTGATGATGGATTTTATGATTTTATGATTGATTCTATGTTGTAATATGATCATGATTTAAGTATCAAAGTTTGATGAATTTTTGGATAAGTTTGTGATGTTTTTCGTGGATCATGCGTGTGATTATGTATGAGTTTGGATGAGTTCTTGGTTGAAGATCTTGAATCTTGATTGAGTTCTTGGTTGAAGATCTTGAATCTTGAATGAGTTCTTTATGAATCTTTAATGAGTTCTTTGAGTTCTTTATGAGTTCTTGATTAGTTCTTTGAGTTCTTGATTGAATCTTGAAAGTTAAAGAAATTGATTTAAAGAATATAGAAAGTTAAAGAATATGTTTAATTCGATTAAAGAATGATTATAGAATGATGATTTATGATTGGTTAGACTCAAGATTAAGGCTAGAGGCAGTTCTTGAGAATAACTTCGATGATTTAACTAGTTAATTTCGAGAATCAAGGCTAGAGGCAATTCTTGAACTTAATTTAGTTATGTTGGGTAATAATAATGAATAAAATGATTAAGATGATTAAATGAATTAATTAATTAAATTAGCTTGATTTCATTTTTAGACGCCTAATACTTTGAGTAAGATTCATTGTATTCGGGTTAAGACGTTGCCCCTATTCCATCCGCGGTATTGGGATAGTTGGAGTCATACTATGTGATCTTGGTGAATTTCCAGTAAGATTGGTTTCACGGGACATGGATTTCCAGTAAGATTGGTTTCATGGGGTTTGGGAGTAAGATTCTCAAATCCGAGCATAGTAGAAAGTTCGGATGCGTAAGATGCATCCGTACGAGCACAGTCCGGTCTAGAATATGAATGATTGCGCCAAAGATAGTTGATTAGGATGATTCGAGTCGAGTTCACGTTTGCGTTGATCTTGTACTTTGACTATTGATTTGATATTGGTTATTTGATTTGTACTATGTACATGTGTATTCCCATTAGGGTGAGTCAGTTATGTTACTCGCCACTGATGGTGGACTGTTGTATATTTTTCAGGTATTTCTGATGACGATACTCTTGCTTAACTTTGGGTTGGGCGAGCGACGTTTATTGTTTCTATTGCCTGATGTATTTTCCATTACAGTTGTTTATAGATAGTATTGACGTATTGCATAGACTTTATACGTTATTGTATGGACTTTCATACGTTGTTTTAGACTCTGACGTGTGGTTAGAGTTACTTGTATTTTTAGTATTTTTAGTTTGACTTTTGGGATTAGTATGTACAAACTTGTGGGTATTTGTACGTTTGTGGTTTATTAATAATATTTCGAGGAATTAGTTTTAATTTCTTAGGTTTTGAGTTGTAGTTTATAACTACTCGACTCGTCGGTTTCTTCCGCGCCGGTTTAAGCGAGTCGGGTCGTTACAGTTGGTATCAGAGCCGAATAGGTTCTAAATGAAGTTTTTAGGATTTGAGTTAAACCCGGGAGTTGAGAGCTTTACTATTCCCGAGTGATCAACCAAATTCTAGTTTAAGTAAAGGGAGAAGAGATGGGTAGAAAGACCGGGATAGGACCTTTTCTATTTCTTTTTCTTCCTTTATTTTGTTTACTTGACTGTGGTGGAGTGATTGACTAACATTGATCGTTGGTATGTCTTTTGTTGTGATGCGTTGCAGCATGTCTACACCTCGCCGGTTGAAAATGGACGACAGAGGTTGCGGGCACTCGAGGAGGCGATCCTTACATTGGCGCACCATAGTCGTCATCCGCCGAGTATGCAGTCGACGTTCGATCGTATCGCACGTCATCGACCTCCGACTTACGACGGGGTTGCCGACCCCACTACTTTGGAGAGCTGGATCCGCGAGATGGGGAAGCTCTTCGACGCGACGTTTTGTCCCGATCACGAGAGGGTGCTGATCGCCGCATATTACTTACGTGGAGAAGCTGATAACTGGTGGACGTTAGCGAAGGACGCGTACCAGCCGTTGCATGCGATGACTTGGACCGACTTTATCGATAAGGTCCAGGAGCGTTTCTACCCCGACGAGTTGCGGTGGCAGAAACAGGAGGAGTTTCTTACTCTTGCACAGGGTAAGATGACTGTCCAGGCGTACACCGACCGATTTACGGAGTTGTCGAGGTTCGCTACATCTGTGATTCCGTCGGAGAAGGATCGGGTCAAGCGCTACATCAAAAAGCTAGATCCGAGGATTCGAGTTCACGTGATCAGTAGTGGAGCGACGACGTTCCAGCAGGCCTACGAGGTAGCACTCGAGATACAGGCATCGATTACCGAGGAGGATTCGAGCAAGAAGAGAGCTCCGATTCCGACGACTACAGCTTCGTTTAAGAAGCCCCGGTTTGGCACATCTAGCACTACCCCTCCGACCACGAGTTCGCGTAAGGGTAATGATGGCTCGAAGTGTAGAGGTTGCGGCCGAGACTTCCACCCAGGGAAGAAGTGCGACGGTTCTCCGATCACTTGTTTTACTTGCAGGAAGGTAGGCCATAAGGCGTCGACATGTCCCGAGAGGAAGCCAGATTCTGAGGTTAAGCAGCTTCCAGCACCGCCGAAGACTCCGGTGAAGAACCGAGTCTACTGTATGACCGAGGCGGAGGCCGAGGTTCAGCCTGACGTCGTATCAGGTAGATTTCTTGTCTCTGGTGTGTTAGCTTTAGTTCTGTTTGATTCTGGTGCTACTGTTTCTTTTGTGGCTAGTAGTTTTTTCTCGAGGTCTAATCTTCGAGGCAGCCTTCCTGTTAGTTCAATTATTACTCTGCCTTCCGGAGAGGATTTTGTTTGTCAGCGTGAATTCCGAGGAGTGCCTATCGTGATAGCTGGGGAGCAAGCGACGACCGATCTGAAGGAGTTTCCGTTGATGGAGTTTGATGTCATACTTGGTATGGACTGGCTATCAAGGTATCGAGCGATAATTCGTTGCCAAGGTCAGTCAATATCATTCCGAGGATCTCAAGGCAACCGAGTTACCTACTCTGGGTTCGTCCTTAAGAAAGGAGTAAAGGTAATCTCTGCCTTGAAAATGAGGAAACATCGCCAGAAGGGCGATTTAGTGTATCTCTGTCAGGTACGAGACTTGACTGATGAGTCTCTGTTGGACGATATACCTGTAGCGAGGGATTTCAGAGACGTATTTCCTGATGAGCTACCAGGCGTTCCACCTGAGCGCGATGTCGAGTTTCATATCGACTTAGTACCCGGGACAGCGCCGATCTCGAAGGCACCGTACCGGATGGCACCGTCTGAGTTGTTGGAGTTAAAGACACAACTCCAGGATTTGATCGATAAGGGCTTCATTAGGCCAAGTGTTTCTCCGTGGGGAGCTCCTGTGCTCTTCGTGAAGAAGAAAGATGGTAGTATGCGCCTGTGCATAGACTACCGAGAGTTGAATCGGGTAACTATCAAGAATAAGTACCCATTGCCTAGGATTGAGGACATGTTCGATCAGTTGCGAGGAGCAGGCGTGTTTTCGAAGATAGATCTTCGGTCTGGATATCATCAGATTCCAGTCAAGAAAGAAGTCATCCCGAAAACTGCATTTCGTACTCGATACGGCCATTACGAGTTTGAGGTGATGCCCTTTGGCCTCACTAATGCGCCAGCCGTGTTCATGGACCAGATGAACCGGACGTTTCACCATTTACTCGACAAGTGCGTCGTAGTATTTATAGATGATATCTTGATCTATTCTAGAGATGAGTCCGAGCATACGGAACATCTCCGGATGGTACTCGAGTTATTGAGGAGTCATAAGTGGTTCGCGAAACTCTCCAAGTGTGAATTCTGGCTTCGCGAAGTAGCCTTCCTAGGTCATGTGATCAGCAAAGAAGGCATTAAAGTAGACCCAGCTAAGATTAAGGCTGTGGTAGATTGGAGTAGCCCGACAAATGTGGCGGAGGTTCGTAGTTTTCTGGGTTTGGCCGGATACTATCGACGATTCGTCCAGGACTTCTCCAAAATAGCTAGACCGATGTCTAGTCTCCTGCAGAAGGAGGTCCGATTCGTTTGGACAGAGGCTTGCGAGCAAGCATTTCAGGAGTTGAAACAGAGATTAGTCTCTGCTCCGATTCTTACTCTTCCGAACGATGAAGAGGGCTTCGAGGTCTTTAGTGATGCTTCGAAGTGTGGCTTAGGTTGTGTACTCATGCAGGGTGGGAAGGTCATCGCTTACGCATCAAGGCAACTGAAGGTGCACGAGCGTAACTATCCTACGCATGACTTAGAGTTAGCGGCTGTAGTGTTCGCGCTCAAAATTTGGAGGCACTATCTCTATGGTGGTTCGTGTAAGGTATTCACGGATCACAAGAGTCTCAAGTACATCTTCACTCAGAAAGACCTCAATATGAGGCAGAGACGGTGGCTTGAGTTGATCAAGGACTACGACCTGACACTCAACTATTGCGAAGGCAAGGCGAACTTGGTTGCAGATGCGCTAAGTCGCAAGCATCGCTTGAGCTTCAGTAGAAGCCGTGGTTCTGTCAGACTTCATCTGACATCTATGAGTGCCGAGCCTGATTTATTTCAGGAGATGCGCGAGGGTCAGCAAAACGACCCACAGTTTGCTAGGATTCGAGAGACCATACGGCAAGGTAAGGCTGTAGGTTTCGAGATCCCTTCTGATGGTGGTATGCGCTTTCGAGGGAGATGGTGTGTACCGGACTGTTCTGATCTTAGGAACAGGATCATGTCCGAGGCACATAACTCGCCTTATTCTGTTCATCCCGGTGGTAATAAGCTTTACCAGGATCTTAGGGGCCAATTCTGGTGGCCTAAGATGAAGAGGGATGTAGCGGAGTTTGTTGATTGGTGTTTGACCTGTCAGAAGGTCAAGATTGAGCATCAGAGACCAGGAGGTCTATTGCAGCCACTACCTATTCCGACCTGGAAGTTTGAGTCGGTATCTATGGACTTCGTAGTGAGCTTACCCACTTGCAATGGCTTGAATGCTATTTGGGTCATAGTGGATAGGTTGACTAAGGTCGCTAGATTCATCCCGATGAAAATGACCTGGTCGATGGAGCGTCTAGCTGAGGCATATACTCAGGACATAATCCGACTTCACGGAGTTCCGAGGGAGATTGTTTCTGATCGGGATCCGAGATTTCTGTCTCGTTTCTGGAAGTTAGTTCAGGAAGCCTTTGGGACGAAGCTGAAGTTAAGCACCGCTTTTCATGCGGCTACTGATGGTCAGACTGAGAGGACCATCCAGACTTTGGAGGATATGCTTCGAGCATGTACTCTGGAGTATCACCAGTCTTGGGTTCGTATGCTTTGCTTGATAGAGTTCTCCTATAACAACAGCTATCACTCCAGCATTGAGATGGCTCCGTACGAGGCCCTGTATGGCCGGAAATGTCGGAGTCCTATTTGTTGGAATGATATTAGCGATACTGTGGCTTTAGGACCTGAGATGGTACGCGACACTATCGAGAAGGTTCGAGTCATCCGGTCTAAGATGCAGGCCGCTCAGAGTCGTCAGAAATCCTACGCTGATAATCGACGTAGACCGCTGGCTTTCGAAGTAGGTGACAAAGTCTTGCTTAAGGTTTCGCCATTCAAGGGAGTGGTACGTTTCGGTCAGAAGGGGAAACTCCGACCGAAATATGTGGGACCTTACGAGATACTTGAACGAGTTGGGGAGGTGGCATATCGATTGGCATTACCACCTAGTTTGGCTAATGTACATGATGTATTCCATGTTTCCCAGCTAAGGAAATATGTACATGATCCTACTCATGTGATTACAGTGGATCCGGTCGTGATCGAGCCGAATCTGACTTATGAGGAGCGACCCGTCCAAATCTTGGATCGGGAAGTGAGGACCCTGCGGCGTAAGCAGGTACCGCTTGTCAAGGTGTTGTGGAGAAATCAACACCATGAAGAAGCGACTTGGGAGACGGAAGCGTCCATGCGGCAGAAGTACCCGGAGCTGTTCGATGGGGAGCGATCTCCTGCACCTTGAAATTTCGGGACGAAATTTCTTTAAGGAGGGGAGGTTGTAATGACCCAGATTTTATTGGTATTTTTGCCGATAATTATGTGCATTTATGTGTGTTTATGTGTTAGTTCAAATTTATTTTTGAACTATTTATTTTATTTTATGTGAATAATTTCGATTTAATTCGAAATATTTGTTTTTAGTTGTTATTATTTACGTTAATTATTATTTAATTAATTAGAATTTTTATTTTTTAATTCTTCTAATTAATTATTTAATATTTTGGGCTAAATCGATTATTGCATGATTAGTCATGTAGATTATGTTAATTAGCCTAATGGATCACGAGAGCCCATTTGGAGCCCATTCAAGGCCCTTGGCCGGTTTTTACAAGGCATGCCATGCCTTGCCACTTGCTTTGTTTTCACACTACTCCAACTTCTATAAATAGAAGGGATTAGTGAGCCTTAAGACTTTTGCTCATTTGCCATCTAATGCACTTGCCATCAAAGTTCAATCACCAAAACTCCCTCCCATTTGCTCTAACTCCACGCCATTTTTGGGCACTTTGATCCCATCAAAGTGTTCATCATCTTTCTTAACCCAAAACTTAAAGATTCATACCCTATTGATCTTTGAGTAACCTAAACACAATTTAAACACAATTATTTTATCCAAGATCGTTGGTTCGGGTTGGGTTTTGATCGTGCTCGTGTAGAGGGCCGTGTGTGGGTGCAGCCGTGTGTGCGAGTGGTGCAGTGGCCGTGCGTGGTGCCGTGCAAGAGCAGTAGCCAGGCCGTGCAAGTGCAGCAGGCTCGTGGGTTCGTGTGTGTGCAGTGGCTGGGCAGCCGTGTGGTGCGTGGTGGTGGTGCCGTGTTCGTGTTTGCTTGGGCCGTGTGTACTTTGTTCCGGGCAGCAACTTTTGTGTTGTTTTAGTGTGTAATCTTCCATAAGGTAACATGCTTTCTCAACCTTGTTGGTATACTATGATTATAGTATAGATTAAATGCATGTATGGGTTGTTTGGTGATGATTATTCATGATTTCATGTGTTGTCTCTAATCTGAATTTTTATGTGGTTTTCATGATATTTTGATGATGGATTTTATGATTTTATGATTGATTCTATGTTGTAATATGATCATGATTTAAGTATCAAAGTTTGATGAATTTTTGGATAAGTTTGTGATGTTTTTCGTGGATCATGCGTGTGATTATGTATGAGTTTAGATGAGTTCTTGGTTGAAGATCTTGAATCTTGATTGAGTTCTTGGTTGAAGATCTTGAATCTTGAATGAGTTCTTTATGAATCTTTAATGAGTTCTTTGAGTTCTTTATGAGTTCTTGATGAGTTCTTTGAGTTCTTGATTGAATCTTGAAAGTTAAAGAAATTGATTTAAAGAATATAGAAAGTTAAAGAATATGTTTAATTCGATTAAAGAATGATTATAGAATGATGATTTATGATTGGTTAGACTCAAGATTAAGGCTAGAGGCAGTTCTTGAGAATAACTTCGATGATTTAACTAGTTAATTTCGAGAATCAAGGCTAGAGGCAATTCTTGAACTTAATTTAGTTATGTTGGGTAATAATAATGAATAAAATGATTAAGATGATTAAATGAATTAATTAATTAAATTAGCTTGATTTCATTTTTAGACGCCTAATACTTTGAGTAAGATTCATTGTATTCGGGTTAAGACGTTGCCCCTATTCCATCCGCGATATTGGGATAGTTGGAGTCATACTATGTGATCTTGGTGAATTTCCAGTAAGATTGGTTTCACGGGACATGGATTTCCAGTAAGATTGGTTTCATGGGGTTTGGGAGTAAGATTCTCAAATCCGAGCATAGTAGAAAGTTCGGATGCGTAAGATGCATCCGTACGAGCACAGTCCGGTCTAGAATATGAATGATTGCGCCAAAGATAGTTGATTAGGATGATTCGAGTCGAGTTCACGTTTGCGTTGATCTTGTACTTTGACTATTGATTTGATATTGGTTATTTGATTTGTACTATGTACATGTGTATTCCCATTAGGGTGAGTCAGTTATGTTACTCGCCACTGATGGTGGACTGTTGTATATTTTTCAGGTATTTCTGATGACGATACTCTTGCTTAACTTTGGGTTGGGCGAGCGACGTTTATTGTTTCTATTGCCTGATGTATTTTCCATTACAGTTGTTTATAGATAGTATTGACGTATTGCATAGACTTTATACGTTATTGTATGGACTTTCATACGTTGTTTTAGACTCTGACGTGTGGTTAGAGTTACTTGTATTTTTAGTATTTTTAGTTTGACTTTTGGGATTAGTATGTACAAACTTGTGGGTATTTGTACGTTTGTGGTTTATTAATAATATTTCGAGGAATTAGTTTTAATTTCTTAGGTTTTGAGTTGTAGTTTATAACTACTCGACTCGTCGGTTTCTTCCGCGCCGGTTTAAGCGAGTCGGGTCGTTACACAAACACCCTTGAATAATGTCAGACATAAGTCGGTGGCGGGAAAAATACCCCGTGAGGGAGTCATGAAGAACAAAGGGAAGGACACTCACGTCTCGCCGGAGTTAGCGTCTCTCGAAATTTGACAAGTGACGCCACATACCAAAGATGAGACCTTTCGAGAACATGAAATCAATAGGGCTTAAGGTCATAGCATCTTACATACAAGGTCCAAAACTACAAATAACTACCGACCGACTGTTAGGATAAATTACAATAGGACACTAGTCGGCTAAGAAAACTACTATCTCCTTCTCTAATTATGTACATTTTTTTTTTTTTTTATAAATAGAAGAAATTAAAAGAACAAGCGTAAAAATAACTAGAACTAAAAACATAACATAATAAACATAAATAACTAATAATTAATTTTTTTTTTATATATATATATATATTTTTTTTTTCTAGAGAAGGAGTTACAACTCAAATAATTACACTATTACAAAATTTACAAGGACCGAAAATAAAACTCGATGCTATGATGTAAGATGGTGCCTAAATCATGTTCCAAGTCCCGAAAGGGCGGTAGCAATTCACAAGTCAAAAATCAGAGACAAAAGAAACAGAAAAACTGAAACCGACGAGGGATACAATGAGACGCTCAGAAATGAATAACCCTAAAAGGGTCTAATTAAGGCAGGAGCTCAAAACCTCACCTAGGTTCAAAAACCACCAACTCAGCGTCAACTAAACAAGGGACAACCTCGTACCACAAACCGACTTGGATACACATCTAGTCCTAAAGGGTTCTCCTAAAAGGGAAAAGCATTCTATCCTAAGAGTTATTAAAAAGCATTGAAAATTGTGCGGACTCGAGACTCTAAAGGAAAGAAAAGTCCCTATAAGGATTCCCCTAGTTTCGTCATCGGGAGACGGCTAAACCTAGAAAAATAAAAGGGATAAAAGAAAATAAACTACGAAAATAAGCTACATGCAAAAATGGAGAAAAATAAAATAAAATAAACTACGAAAATAAACTAATATGCAAAAACTAATAAAAAAAGAAACTAAGGAAAATAAGAGAAGAAAAATAAACTACGAAAATAAACTAAAATGCAAAGCATTAAAATGCATTTGGATTTTCAAAACGGGAGCAAGACTTGGATATCACCCCAATGACCACTATATAAATCACACACACTAAGAAACACAACCACAAACAAGCACAATCAACATACCCCAAGAGCAGCTCCTCCAAGCTAGATCCTCTATCCCAAGACCACGACTAAACCCCAGGTTCACTTAAATACAAGTGAGAACTTACCTGTAGAGGACATGATTCGGTTTGTCGGGAAACCTGTAGTCCAGGTGCACCATTGACACTATTAAAGCGCCTTTAACGCTACCGAAATCATGCCTCGATTGAGGCTCTAGTGCTTCACCCTCACTAGCTACGGGTCCAAACAACAAAAAAGGTAACCAAACCTAAAGGGTCTAAACCCCCCCAAGCTGGAACGAAAGCATCGTCCCGAGGCTATGGGCGGAGAGGTCTAGAGCTCAGGGTCATCCTGGGGGGGAGGGAGGGGTGTCGGAAGAAGTGACCTTCCGACACGTGATAGTCGTACATCTGGTCAGTCTGTATACGGAGACGGTTCAAGTCAGAAAGCATCTCCATAATGTTGGCGTTAATGGAAGCATAAGCAGCGTTTTGCTGCTGGGATAGGGCCTCGAAGGCGGCCGCAAAGTCAAATTCCGGCTAGGGTGGGATGGGTTGTGCATGTGGTGGTTCTGGTGCTGGTTGTTCGATTTCCTCAACTACAACAGCCGGGGGCCCCTAAAATAAATCTGCGTCGCGCTGGGCTACGGGTTTCGCGGGGATTATGTATGGGCTATCCCGATCAAACCTAGTTATCTCGGGATTAGGCAGATAATAGTGGTGTCTCCCGCGGACCAGGACACTTAGCCTGTCTTCCCGACTGGTGTTCTTAATGAAAGACTGGTTAAGGAAATCGGAGTTGTCAAAATACCGGGTTTCAGAAAATAAGTCTAACTGATCAATAAAGTGCGAATACCCCAATTTCCTAGCTATAATCGTTATAAAACCTCCTAGTGTGATATCGGCGGTCATCTTGGGGTCTCTTGTTTGGGCAAGCATACGCTTGACCAACAAGTAACCCGTGTTCACCTTACCCAACGGTGATGGGGTTGTTGCTAAGTAAATACAAAGCAACTCATCTTTGTTGATCTTCCCAACCTCCTTATTGGAGAAGATTGAGTAGGTCAACAAGCGATGAAACAGTCGTAGGGCAAGGTGATGGATCGCGCTGGCCACTGCCCAAGTAGAGTCAAAACGATCCTCACCCGTAATCGCATGCCAAAAGGCAAGCGGGTTAAAGTCAGGAAATTTTTTGGACTAAAATCAGTAATGGGGTTGGCCGGGTCACATCCTAGAAATACGTTTAGCTGGGAAATTGTAATGGTATGTCGGTCATTGAATAGTCGGAAAGAAAGTTGGTATTCCGGTATGTTAGTGGTGGATTGTATCTCTGTATAGGTCAATGTGCTAAGGAATTCACAGGCCAACGGTGGGTACGTGTAATCGACCATGTTGGGGTTAGTCAAGTTCTCCCACCCAAAGTTCGTGAACAGGGTTTGCATTTCCCTGGTGATTTGTAGCGCCAGACAAGGGCGCGAATCATAAAATCGGGTAGGGCGAAATGTTCGCCGCAACAGGTTTTCATATTTAGCCCGATTGGCCTGTGGAATCCTAATGGCTGGCGGTGGTTGTGGTGGTGCGTCATCTTGTTGGTTGTGGTCTGAGGTACCAGGTCGGTCATTTCTTTTCTTTTTTCGGGGCTCAGACATGACTGATTAAACTAGAGCCGAAAACTAACTAAATAAAATAAAATAAAATAAAAATTCAGCTAGATTACTTCCCTAACCAGTCAATGAACAAGAGGCCTAAACCCAAGTGCCTCAAGTTCACAAAATCACAACAGGAAAACCAAAAAAAAATTCACCAACACATTCCAAGTCACAAAAATTCAACAAACACAAAACAAACAACAATCTAGGACTACTAATGAACTCAAAAATTCAACAAACAATTGTAAAGTATAATCAAAACCTAAAATTCGAACTAAGCTTTAAAACAACAAAGCTAGAAAATTAGGGTTTAAGAAAATACCAACTAGAGTATGAAAATACTCTAGATAAATCTCCTTGTTGTTGTTGTTGAAGAGCCTAAAAGTAACCCCAAACCTTCGATGCTCGTGCTTTTTTTTCTGAATTTTCGAACCTAGGGTTCGAAATTGTGGGGAGAAATGGAGAAAAAAGTGAGATGGGATGGGAGAAATGAAGTAATGGAGTGAAAATGAAGATGAATGATGGAGATTTGAGTGAGTTTGAGTGAGATTTGAGTGAGTTTGAGTGTTTTTACGAGTTTGGGTTTGAGAGAATTCAAGTTATCTGATTTTTTTGTTCGTGAAAAATGAACAAATCTGACCTCGAGCATTTTATATTAAACGCACTCAGCGGGCGCTGACTTAAACTCAGCGGCCGCTGACCCTTTCTAAAATGAATCTGGGCATTGCAAAAGAGACCATCAGCGGGCGCTGAGCATGGGCCAGCGCCCGCTGTACTCAATTTTTTTGGCTACTGGATAAAAATGCTACACTGCTGCCTTTAACATGAAGCTCCTCAGCGGGCGCTGAGAATGGGCCAGCACCCACTGTAGTCAATTTTTTTTGCTGCTGGAAAAATGCAACATATTTCTCAGCGGACGCTGATAATGGGCCAGCGCCCGCTGTAGCAAATAATTTGGCTACTGGAAAAAATTTGGTAATGTGCAAGCGGGCGCTGATGTAAATTCAGCGGCCACTGCACCTGACCGTAGCCATTTTTTGCAGCAAATTGAAGCCAAAAAATTCCCCAGAAATTCAGTTTTTAGAATACTTCCTCTTGATTGCATCCTAAGGGATACATCAATATGTATAGTGGCCCAAAGGGCCAAAATCACACTAGTTGATGTATTCGGAAGTTGCAATCAAGGAAATCTCTCGCTTTCTTTTAAACTCACCCATGATATTTTTTTCTCGATTGCTCCCTTTTTCTAACACACATTCATGGACATATGTAAAGATCACGTATATGCACAAATGTGTGAAGGCATTACTCAAACTAAACTATCATCATTTTTTAATTTTTTATTTTTTTTTGTTTTTTTTTTAAATTAATTTTTTTTTATTTTTGAAATAATTACAAAGTAAAGAAATAAATTAAACTATCCTAAAAAGCATTAAACTACGGGTTGCCTCCCGAGAAGCGCTTTTTTAACGTCCCGAGCCTGACGAACTAGCCGGACACAGGGACTAAGACATAGAGGAAAAACTATGTCAAAGTCATCCAGCGGGAACAACCGTCGGGGCTCAGTAAATAGCCCCGCAAAGCTCGTAAGAGCTTGTCAAACACACTGGCACTCAACTCACTAAAAACCACATAAGCGATAGATAAATTAAGCAAAGAAAACGGTTTAAAAACCGGTATCCTATGCTTATGTGGGAGTGAGTGCCCACAGGGTGGTAAATTAAAATAAAAACTACAAAAATAAAAATCAAATAAAGTAGGGGGAACACCTCCATACACCTCGCTTGCCTTGGTTTCTGGAAGAGGAACATGGGAGTCAAGACAAGAAATGATGCCCTCGGATGGAGGTGATATGAGCACGGATGGAATTGGAGTGGGATGTGAATAGATGAGGTTAAATCCTCCTACAAAGGGAATAAGAGAATGTGGTATAACCACATCCTTCACATTAACTACCTCGTCGGTTTCACTCGACTCTGCTATAAGGGTCTCATCCTCTACAACATCACATGACGATATGAAAGTGTCATGATTCTCATCACAACATTGCCAATAAATATCATCGTCTATGCGAGTCGGGATGGTGTGCTCGACTATGAGGGGTGAGGGATCGAATTCATGACTAAGGTCATCATCGAAGGGCTCACCTAGGGGAGTATGAGGTGAATCAACTATGTTCATGCCAAGACCTTGTAAATACTCATCAAGAACATGATTAAGCAAACTCGACTCATGTGAAAAATGATGAGAAAAATCAAAGGTAGTGGCATGAGGTGATGGTTGATTAAAACCATATTCCTCAAGTGCACTCAACTCATGACTATAATCATGTATTCCTTGGCTAGTTATATCCCATTCATAGGTGTCCTTAGCGAGACACTCGAATAAGAGCCAAGCTCTATCCAAGTCGAGAGCTAAGAAATCACCATGAGATAGGTATTCTATCCAATTCCTCGTCTCATAGTTCAAACCCTCATAGAACATATTGCATATATCCCACTTACCAAGATTATGATTAGGCGGAAGAGAGCTTCCGAACCTGTCATAATACACCCAAAACAATTCATGCTCATATTGGGAATCGATCAAAGGAGTGGCCATAAGGCCCAAATATTCACAAAAATAAAAATAAAGAAAAAGAAAGACCTAGAACCATTCTACTCAACCTAAACTAATGGCATTGCCTTCCCCGGCAACGGCGCCAATTTGATAGGAGGGGTTTTCTTACCAAATAAAAAACCCCCGTCGTAGTATGAGTGGGGGTGTCGAACACAGGGAAGGTACGTTGCACTAATCTAGGCATGAGCGTCGAACAAGTTAGGTCGGGTGATGGTCGCGAGAGGCGGAGAGAACTAACTAAAACTACACTAAGGAAACAAAAACAAAAGGGACTAGGGTAAGAGATCCACAACTCATACCACCATGAATTATGAATCAATCGAAACTTAGACTTAGGTCGTGGATAAGGGGAGGTCGTTCTATGATCGTACCACTCTTTCGAGCTAGTACGATGACCGGAAAGACATATACAACTCACTTTCGTGCAGCGACACATCTAACGAGTCCTAAGCACAAAATCACGAAGACCAGTAACTTTCCCTTGATCGAAGGCCCAACTTTCGTGGTGCTTCCATCAATCGGGCGAAGGAAGTCATCACCCACGTTCACCTTTCGGTCCTTCGGTGGGGATTCTTCAATGAATCCTATGCTAGCTAAACATATGACTCAACATTACCGAATCCTAAGGTACCGACATTATCACAACCAAGCCTAAAAACAACTAAACCACAATCATGGAGGAATTGAGAAGTTTCACTCAAACCCTAGAAATTAACTACTCACACATAATTAATAAAAACATAATTAAAACTAAAACTAATTACATAAATCAAACCTAAAACTAAGAAGAACAAAAACAACAACTAAAACCAACAACTAAAACCTAGAAAACTACAAACTAAACTACCAAGAACAACAATGAAATCAAAATAAACAACTAAACAAACATGAAAATAACAAATAAACTAACTAAATAAACAACAACAACAACTATCAACTACTTAGACATCAATAACTAGCAACAAAGAACAAGAAATCAAGCAAATAAAGAAAGCAATAAAAGTACCTTGAAGAGATTGAAGAACAAGAGGAAGAGAAACTAAGAAACTTGCATAAATTGAAGAGCAAATGTAAATTACAAGAGGAAATTGAAGAAGAAAGCAACAAAATCTAACCTAAAACCCTAAGTGAGCCTCTAACCTCAGCTACCTTGAAGAAAAGGGAAGAAAGAGTATATATGCAATGGCCCAAAAAGTCGAGCAAAACAAAAGAAAACTAATTAAAAAAAATACAGAAAAGCACTTCAGCGGGCGCTGAGGCGATGAAAGCGCCCGCTGAACCCTATATTCCTAGGCTTGCAGGCTGGGAGGAAAATTGGCAGCGGGCGCTGAGTTGGGGTCAGCGGCCGCTGCCAGCCCTTTGTGAAGGTACTGCCTCAATACAGGGGAGGGACAGCGGGCGCTGAGTTGAGGTCAGCGGCCGCTGTCTTCTCCTTTGTGCTCAAAAGTGCTTGCAGCTTCATGATCAGCGGCCGCTGGGAATCCATCAGCGGCCGCTGAAAGGTCATCAAAATGCTACTGCCTTCAGCCTAAAAATGCTCATGCCCAAAACTCATCTCAGCGGGCGCTGAGGGATTTCCAGCGCCCGCTGAGGCCCTCTTTTCACATGGCATGGCATAAGGACTCTGTGGCTTCCTCGAGGTTCCCGGCTCGCTTCCTCGGGTTCCGAAATCGACTCGGGACCTGCAAAAGGGGAAGAAAACGCAGAAACAAGGCAAAAAAAAAGAGGAAATCACATAGAAAAGGGGAAGGGGACTACCGAAACAAAACTAAACTAAAAAGCCTAAAAATGCTAACAAAAACTAAATAAAAATAGAAAATATATTAATAAAAACTACGAAAAATACTAACTAAATACAGACTATCAATACTTTGTTAGTTTGGTGTTCTTTTGTTGCTATTTTTGGTTTGGAGAGTTGCATTATGGGTGTTTAGAATGCAATTTGTTGCTTCTATCCATTTTGTTGAGCTTTTGAAAAATTGTGTCAAAGAAGGGTTTGGAGATGATTTTGTGGATTTTTTTTTTAGAATTCTGATTGTTGGTTTGAAAAATTGAATGCTATGTTCTTGCCTGTACCCATTTTGTTGAAATTTTGAGAAGTTGTCTCAAATAAGGGTGTGGAGATGATTTTGTGGACTTTTTTTTTGGAATTGTGAATGTTTGGTTGAGGAATGTAAACTATAGTTCACGGCTATGTGTTGGGATGCTCTGTTTACAGCCCTTATGCTTCCCCTTTTTCCTCAATTTTGACAAGTTTTCTTGAAATAGGATGGCCGCCGAGGATATTCCCGAGCTTGTAGTTCGGAAGGTGGAGAGTAAAAGAAATGTTTCGAAACCCGAGGCCTGGGTTCCTTCTGAGTTGGTCTTTTGTCGCACGCATCGTGTGCAAACAAAGCCTAGGTTTCACGGACACTTCTAGCAAGTGACGTGTCCCGTGTTTGACGCATACCGGACACCGACACATGTTGGACACGCCTAAATATGTGTCAGATACACCAACTCACGTGTCCAATATTTTTAGTTATATTGACACTTATGAGGAACATATTGGAAACTTATAATACACATTCTAAATTTCTTTTAAAGCTTATGTATTTAATTTGAATGCGAATTTATCTCTATTATACTTCCTCCGTTTTTTTAGTTTTACTCAGATCACATGATTTTTCATTAAAACCAATTGATGAGAATTAATCTCTATTATACTCCCTCCGTTTTTTTAGTTTACTCAGATCACATGAGTTTTCATTAAAACCAATTGATGAGAATTAATCTCTATTATACTTCCTCCGTTTTTTTAGTTTACTCAGATCACATGAGTTTTCATTAAAACCAAAAAATCA
Source organism: Salicornia ramosissima (assembly GCA_951394345.1). Taxonomy (NCBI): domain Eukaryota; kingdom Viridiplantae; phylum Streptophyta; class Magnoliopsida; order Caryophyllales; family Amaranthaceae; genus Salicornia; species Salicornia ramosissima. The sequence continues at coordinate 42,905,323 of OX596237.1, read as the reverse complement.
ATTGGAATAGGAAAAAAATGATGATGATTAAAAGTTGTATAAAAAGTAAGAGAGACAGTGTATGAAAAAGAGAGATAAAGATGGTAATTTTATTGAAGTTAGTCAAAAATAAGAGAGAGAGTATGGAAAAAAATATATTTGGGAATCATAAATTAATAAATGTAGGAGAATAAATGTGAGGGGTGAGTAAGTTAAAAAAAATTCCAAAAAGAAAAATGAATAAATTAAGAATATACGGAGGATGTGTAAGAGAAGGGGTAAGGTTGCGACGGTGTCCAAGTGGATTACCACACTACCCTTACTCATCGGTCATATATGTTAGTCAAGTTGGGGACAATTCAAAAGAATAAAAATTATTTAAAGTTTTAAAAATTATGTGGGAGCTTATTGATTATCAAGTTAATATTGTTAACAAATATTTTAAGATCGCATGTATTGCGTGCACAAAACATAGTTTTATAATGTGTGAAGTGAGTTCAAAAAATTGAAATATAAATCATGAACATTGTCAAATATTCATTAAAATTAGTAAATTACCGTTATAATGACAATCAAAATTTAAAATAATTATTCTTCTTCATTATATATTTTTCTAATAATCTAATAATAGAAAAACATTTTTTTTTTAATATTATCTTATATTGTCCCCCTATTCTTAACTTTTGAGTTAGCATTTCCCCATACCCGTATCGTATCAGTACTCATATATCCGTATCCGTTTTCATGTAACCTAGAAGAAACATACTGCTCACTAAGTCATAGGTCATGTTTATAGAATCAAGGAATCATGACTCTTGTAGTTGGTCATAATAGTATAGGAAATTGTAGACTGTATAAATTAAGAATAATGTGTCATACAATTCTTTTAATTAATAAATGATCATTTTACAAGATTACTTTATGAATAAAACAAATTATGAAAAATGCATTCACTTTAGTTAACACCTAGCACAAACAAATTGTGTTTTAAAGTAACCCATATGTCCTAAAACAATTGCTCCATTTGTTTTTTCACATCTCCCAAATACACGATTTTAAAAGATAATATCTCTAATTATACATAGCAAAACAATATAAAAATTATATATTTGTAAAGTATATTTCGAGACAAATCAAATGAGATCCCACATGACTATATTTTCGTTGCCGACATAAAATTAAAGAGAGTAAAAGTTACAATGTCAATAGTGCCTATAGTCAAAACGAATATTTTTTTTGGGACGAAGGGAGTATTTAGTATAGGTTAGATGAGAGAATGAACGAGAGTGAGACAAGTGTGTATATGGGGACGGTTTTTATATACTAGGTATAAATTCCTTGATTTTTTTTGGGAAATGATAAATCCATATCATATCTTAGACAAGATCTAATAAAATATTTGCACATTAGTCTTTCATAGAAGGATTGATTTGTAGTTAACAAACTTTAAAGGACGCTTTTACAAAATTATGTCCTTGATACTACAAAGTCAAGATAAGTTAATACACAGACTATATAATATAAAACACAGACTGGATTTCATATGATAATAACACCTTATATTATACTTTTGTAATTTTGCAAACTGGTCCTTTAAGTTTTGATAAATTATGTAATACTTATATAAAAAATATATCAATATGGGTATCTATTCGTAGAGAATTTTAAAAAAATGATTTTACATATTTTTATTTTATTTTTTTTAACTATATATTTTGTATTATTTTTAATTTAAAAATATAAAAAAATTGTAAGAATTTTCCTTAATTATGTAATTTGTTTTTTTTAGAAAAATCCAAGGGTATTTTAGACTTTTTTGAGGGACAACCTAGCTTCCCTTGACTTATATAATAGAGATAAAACATAGACAATATAATATGTTAGCATAAACTAGATTTCAGATAATAATAATACCTTATATTATACTTTTGTAATTTTGCAAACTAGTCCTTTAAGTTTTGATAAATTATAAATCAATCCTTATATGAAGACCAATTTGTAAATATTTTAGTAGATCTTGTCGAAAATATGACAATGGACTATCATTGCTCAATTTTTTAATAATTAAATAATTGCATATGGTTATTTAGAGAAAAATAAAATAAAAGGCAAGCCTCCATACAATAAAATGGTTCCTTTGTCAAAGTCGTCTCCTTCCTATTGACTTCGTCCCTCTTTCTGAATCAGTAGTATGAACAAGTTGGTTAAATCTGTGCACCCCATTGTTGACAATTCAACCCTCCCCCCTGGCCTTCATCTCCATTATCATACTTAACCCCACCCATTCACTCACTATTTCATCTCCAAATTCTCAAATCTAAACCCAGTAAATCAAAATGAACAACCTCATCTCAAGTTCATTCTCCAGGTACCGAGAGAATTCGGGTGACCTAGAGATGAATGCCCCGAACCCGACTCCGAACCCGGGAGTGAATCTTGACAAATTCTTCGATGATGCCGAAACAATTCGAGACGAGATGAAGGAACTCGAAGAACTGCACAGCAAACTTCGAGCGGCGCACGAGGAGAGCAAGACGGCGCACACATCGAGTTCTGTGAAGGAACTTCGATCGAAGATGGACGCCGATGTTGGGCAGGCATTGAAGAAGGCGAAGATGATCAAAGTTCGATTGGAAGCGCTGGACAGGTCGAATGCGGCGAATCGGAACCTGCCCGGGTGTGGGCCGGGCAGCTCGGCTGACCGAACTAGGACGTCGGTGGTGAGTGGGTTGAGGAAGAAGTTGGTGGATAAGATGGAGGAGTTTCAGGAGTTGAGGAAGAAGATTAATGGAGAGTATAAAGAGACGGTTCAGCGAAGGTATTTTACTGTTACTGGTGAAAATCCTGATGAGAAAACTGTTGATTTGTTGATTAGTACTGGTGAGAGTGAGAGTTTCTTGCAGAAGGCTATTCAACAACAGGTTTGTCATTCTTTCAGTTTCTGATGCTCTTAATATATACTTCCTCCATTTCAAAAAAAAATGCTAACAATTGTGTTTTCTTTCTATTTCTCACGTTATCACATACCCCCACTTTCTCTCTCTATCCCTCTCACCCTCACTACAAAAAATTGCCTAGGAGTCCGTCTCATCCAATTGTTGCGGTTTTTTGAAAACGGAGGAACTACTTATAATGGAAGCCACAAAAGATGAAAAAGTTTCATTTGTTAATTTATAGTTTGTGTTTGATTTTATTTGCTGTCATTGTGCTCTGTTTTTTTTCACCTTCTAGTTCATCGTGCAACCTTAGGCATTGATCCATTTAAGTTGTAAAATCATAAAATCAATTTGTACAAATTGATTTGTGTTACTAGTATAGTGTCAATTTTGAAGATAGGATAATGGAATTGAAAATGGAAAATTAGATGATTATGGGTACAACACGTATTATTAAGCAAATTATCAGTTTTCTCCCGATACGGGTACGAATTGGGTATGTGAACGATTGTACTATGCTACATTGATGATAAGGAGGTGCGATTTTGAGATTTTTTTGTACTTGATAAAAAGAAAACTTTTGGGTGGAAACTTAAGGATTAGGTTGAATAATTGGTCATCTCTGGTGGCTAAGGTGGAAATTAAGTTGGGTTTTTTTACTTCATTTATGAAATTTCAAGTTTAGCTCAGCTTAGTGGCGGATTGAGGTAATATTTAAGTGGGGTCATGTGACCCCACTTGGGCTTTAAAAAAATGATTTTGTGTTTTTTTATGTTAATAAATTTTGGTAAAAATAAAATATTTTGTTTAATATAAAAGATTCGATTAATAGTAAAAAGTGACCCTATAATGTAAAATTCTAATTATATATCATGTCAATGTAAAGAGAGAAATACATTTTTTAATAAAGTGGTCCCGTTGCATAAAATTTCTGGATCCGCCCGCCTCAGCTCATGCTGAGTCTATAATTAAGTTCATTCAGTTCAAATTAATTCAGTCCAAAAAAAACATTAGCCAAGCGTGTCAATAATTTGGCTGGAAGGAGTGAAGTGGTGAATAAAAAAAGACATTAGCCAAAGTATGTCAATATGATATAGAGTAATTTGAGTAGTATAGAAAGAAGATTTTTTTGGACAATTCACATGATATATTGAGTGATTTATACAACTTATAGGAGTATACATTTATTGGTAATAAAGTTTTGATTGTTGTTTTGGTAAAAGAATTGGTAATTTGGTAGTTATGATTCATTATAGAATAATATTTTTTTTCCTTGACCAATATGTACATGCATGTGAATAAATGATCTAATAATTGTATTTTAGTGTAGGTAGGGGAAATTAGATCTAAAAAGATTCCTTTTCATATTGAAACAGATAGCCATCACAACTTGTGTATTTTCTTTATTATATTGGTAACTAACAATAAACAACAAGGCCCTTATTTTGCTTTATTAGGAGCAAAATCACGGGCCTCAAAGCTGTATGTAACTAACATCAATTCCCCAGCCATTCAGTGATAAGAACATTAAGGCTTTGCTGGACTTAATTTTTGAAATTTTAATTTAGTTTATACAAATTCAGTTTAGTTCAATTTAAAACCTGATAAGTTTAGGATTTAGTTTAATTCAATTTAATTAAGTTGAGACTAATTCAATTCATTTGACTAACCTTCCACATAGATTGCCATGAACCTTTGCTGATCTGAGGAGAGAATGTGCATAAATGTTGTGATGTGCCTTTTATAGTAAAATGAATGTTGCTTGACTCAAGAAAGTGGTTTATAATAAAAATGTATGTTCCTTCAATGTTCGAAACTTTGGATGGGTGGAAAGTGATTCTAGTATGAGTGAACTGAAGTAAAATTGTGCATAAAAATTCTGAAACTTTGGATTTTCATTTCATGAAGATATATTTGTTATGCAATTGCAGGGGAGAGGACAAGTACTAGACACAATAGCCGAGATCCAAGAGAGGCATGATGCCGTGAAGGACATAGAAAGAAACTTACACGAACTGCACCAGACATTTCTTGACATGGCTGTGTTAGTTCAGCATCAAGGCGAACAATTGGATGACATCGAGGCAAATGTTGGTAGAGCTACTTCCTTTGTTAGGGGTGGAACAGAGCAATTGCAGACTGCTAGGCATCATCAGAAGAACTCCAGGAAATGGACTTGTTTTGCTATTGTTCTCCTACTCATCATCATATTGGTTGTTGTACTCTCTTTACGTCCATGGGAAAAATAATACGCTGCTATTCTGCCCTTTTCAATGGAAGATTATAACATTATAAGATTTGATTTTGATAAGGCACAAAATTCATTATTATTTTTTTGTTTCATGAAGGGGAGAAAAGGCACTAGGTTGCTACCTAGGTAGAGTAGTTTCTCTCTATTGTCTATGGTTGTAGGCTTCACTGAAATCTGGGATGCTTCTTGTATATGATGATTTCATCCACATCTTGTGTAAATGCCATTGTTGTCTATTTTATGTTTGGGATGAAGTGTATATTGATTTGGGCATAACTTTTTTCCCCTTTGGAAATTAAACACAAATTATTATATGGACTCATTTTTTTTATGTTCGTGGGTCTAATATTCATTTTTTTTATGGGTTTTAATATGTAGTGCCCCTGTAGTATAACATTTTCCACGATGTACCCCTCCAAATTTGGACTTCTATATGGTACCCCTAAGAAACTACTGTTCACCACTTAGTACCCTCTAAATTATTAATTACGTAATTAACAATCTAAACTTGATTATTAGTGCACTAAGCATCATAATTAATATAATTTGCTGCTAATTATTACTAATTATGACTAATTATTACCAAAGAATTACCAAAAAATACAATTAAAAAAAACAAAAACTTCTGAAATTTTTTTAAAATAATAATAATTAGCAGTTGTTTATATTTATCATGAAGATTAGTGTACTAATAATCATGTTTAGTGTGTTAATTACGTAATTAATAATTTATAGGGGTACTACGTGGTGAGCAGTAGTTCCTCAGGGGTACCATGTAGAAGTCCCATTTTAGAAGGGTACATCGTAGAAAATGCTATACCACAAGGGCACTACATAGAAAAACCCTTTTTTATTAGTAATGTTCATTGTTTTTAATCAGTAATGTTGATTTGCATATATACTATGATGTTTATTAAATGTGATTTTCTATCACCAACGCCGGAGGAGGGGCGGCGTGACCGGCGCCAACGCTCAAGGCCTCCGTCGGTAAGGGGCCTCCATTTTGTACACTCTATATAATAATAACTTGGTCTTATAATAATTAGTCATATATCTTTGGTCTAATGGTAAGTGTGTTTGAATTTAATGAAGCACGTCAAGAGATTAATTCTTAATACTTGCTTTTTTCCCTTTCAAAACGCACCTCCTCCAATGCTCCAACTTCCAAGTTGTAATATCCATTTATTTTCTTTCTTGCTTTACACTTCTTCTTTTTCCTTATTCATTTTCTCTTTTTTTTCTAAATGACAATATGTACCTTTGAGTTAATAATGCCGATTTATTTATTTTTTCTTTTTTCATTATGCTTATTTATATTTTATATTCTTTTTTTTTCTCCTTTATTTTTTAAAGTATTGATTAATCAAATCGTTTTTCCTTTCTTGTTTTGGATCATTTTCTCCTAATAAATAGTCTTATAATATATATATTAATTTTCTAATATAATCATTTTTTGAAAAAAATAAAGACTTACAGTCCTCATTTTATGAATTCGAACAGGACCCATAAAATCATAACCCCGACCCTGTCTATCAGTGTTTGGTTGTGCATTGGGAGAGGTAACAAAGTGCCAATGAAGGGCTTGTTTACTTCAGCTTAAATTCAATTCAGTTCAGTTCTATTAAGTTTTGTTCAGTTCTGTTATGTTATGTTCTGTTCAATTCTATTAAGTTCAGTTCAGGTTTTTATAATAATTTTACTAATTACTTTCTATTATATTATTTAAGTAATAATAATGATACCTAGAGGTGGGAAAAATTGATACGACCCGCTAACCCGACAAGAAATTGACCAGTTATTAACGGGTTTGGGTTGAGGGGTTTGATTCGTTTAAATAAACGGGTCAACCCGACACGACCCGTTTATTAAACGGGTCGGGTTAGGGTCAAATGGTTCAGCCTATTTATGTAAACGGGTTGATACAAATCCAACCCGACTCAGGGCTTGTTTACTTCAGATTAAATTCAGTTCAGTTCAATTCAATTAACTCTCAATTTCCTTCTCTTAGGAAATATTATCTTCAGTTGTATTCATTTCAATTCAATTCAATTAAGTTAAGTTCAGTTCGGTTCAGTTCAGTTCAATTAAGTTTAGTTAAAGTAATCGAGCCCTCAATTCCCACCTCTAATGATAACAATGATAATAGTAAAAATGATGATAATAATATTGATTTCAATTAGATAATAATAATAATAATAATAATAATAATAATAATAATAATAATAATAATAATAACGATAATAATAATATTGATGATAATAATATTAACTTTTTGATGATGATGATAATAATATTGATAATAATACAACAATGATAATAACAATAATAATAACATCAACAACAACAACAATAATAATAATAGTAATAATAATAGTAGTAGTAGTAGTAGTAATAATAATAATAATAATAATAATAATAATAATAGCCTTTCAATTAATATATCGACTGTCGTAAAATTGTTTGAGAAAATAATAATAATAATTTTTACTCAGTATTAAAACAAACAATAAATAAATGTATTTATTTAATTCAATTCATTCCCACTCCCACTCCGCAGTAGTAAAATAAAAACTATTATGAATTTGGTTAAAGACACATTTAATTTTTCCAATAATTATAATATTTTGTAATAAACTTTCAAAATTAATTGAGAATATTAAATAGAATGATTTAGCATCCATCCAATTCAACGTTAATCATAAACAACCTTTTGTCTTTCTTCTCACGTCAATAAACCATATATTAGGTTCATTTAATATATTCTACCTTGTCTGATATTAAATTTCCACTACAACTAAATAACAAAATTTTATGTGACAAACTATATCAATATGGATGTCTAATTGTATAGATTTAAAAGGCATAAATTATAGTGTTTTTATTTTTATTTTTATTTTTTTGAATTTAAAAAAGTTGTAATATTTTAATTTTAAAAAATCAATAACTTTTCTTAATAATTGTTTTATTTTAATAGATATGTTACTTATAATTTTAGAAATTGCAAGAGGGCAATAAAGACTTTTCCAGGGGGGACAACATAGCCCCCCCTTGGCTTATATAATAGAGATAGATATATAGATTATCATTATATTTGCTTGCACATATTATCTAGAAAAAAAATTAAGTCATGCATTGGACGGGTGTTAACTAGTTCTATCTCTATGATACAAGGCAAATGGGAAAAGCTGCGGTATCTACATAAAAGTCTATAATGCTCCTCTGTTGAATATAGAATAAACATAATTGAAAATGTGACAAAAATTCAAGTCAATTAATAGATGGAAATGAAAGAATTAAACTATTAATCATTAATAATTATCACAAATATATCTAGGTAATTAATATTTTTCCAAAAACCTCAGTCGAGCTTTCGATGTGTTGGATCTCAAGGCCTTGATGTAATATTTTAAATGGTTTAAATCAAATGTTGAAAGGACAAAGTTTATGTACATCAACAATTCAAATTATAATTAATATTTTATTTGTTCAAAGTTAAAAATAAATTACTTATTTTTTATTATTCTCTTGCAATTTTGTGCTTATTATTATTATTGGACTAACCTATATATATGTACCAAAGTACACACATATACATATGTTTTTTTTTCTAACATCTTTTTTGCAAGGAATAAAGTTGATCAAATATCCCTAATTGAATTCATATGGACCAAATAAAATTGGACTTATAAAGGGATATAATAGTAAAGGAAAAATAGAATTTAATAATCCCACCTTTTGGTGGTCTGCTCAAAATAATCCCACCTTTAATTTATTTCAAAATAATCCCACCTTTATACATCATCTGCTTAAAATGGACTATATCACCCAAAATCGGGTCCATTTTGAGAAGAAAAATTAAAGATGAGATTATTTTAAGCAACTGATATATAAAGGTGGGATTATTTTGGAATAAATTAAAGGTGGGATTATTTTGAGCAGACCATCCAAAGGTGGGATTATTCTTTTCCATTTTTCCAATATTTTTTCATAAAACAAACTTTCTATAAAATACTTCCTTAATTAAATTGATCACATTTCTATGTGCTTTATTTACTTGATCAATTTTATTTAGTTATGAAAAAATTATTTTGTCATCTTTACCTTGTTTGGGACAGTTTTTTTTTAAGATAGTACAAAGATATTACTTTAACTAGTTATTTTCCTATATGATCTAATATTTTCATATATTATTTTAACACTAAATTAGTTTGAAAATCAAGATCATAATTTTCCCATTTACTCCACATAAAACCAGCCATTATTAAAGTATTTCAAAGAGTATATTTTCATTTTTTTGAAAATATTATAATCTACTTAATTATCTTTTTGAATATGTTAAATTATTTTATATCAAAATAAATATTCCCTAAGTAAATTTAAGCAAGTTTATATGATGCAAATCAAGGAATATTTGATCATCTTTGCAAGCAAGGAAATTATTCAAATTATGCAATCAATTTTGATACAAGCAAATCAAGGAGATATGATCATCTTTTTGTTAAGGCAACAATTAAATTTCAACATATTGAATTCAAAAAGATGAGCAAGCAAATCAAATATTATCTTCTCCATTTTGGACGGTTTCCTAAGCAAGGCAAAGAAGAATATTTTTCAAGCTTCAAGCAAGGCAAGAGAGCAAATCAAATCATACAAATAAGACAACAATTCAAATTATCATATCAAGCTTGATCCTAGCCAAAATTACAAAGAAATCAAGATGATTTCTTCCTCCAAATACATGGCTGTCCAAGGAGTCTTTTTTTCAGAATTTTTGGTCATCTTTCAACTATAAATACAAGACCAAAACACAAACCAAAAATCACACAACTTTCTCTCCAACACTTCTTCTACCTAAGCTTCATATTCTCTAAAGTGTTCTTAAAATTTCAAAGAGCCAAAACCTTGATCATCCATTCATTAAAAACATACTTCTCAAAATATTCATACTTACACTTTCATAAAAATATAATTCTTTGAGAAATTAAAAAGGAGAGAAATTGTTCTTATATTACCACCAAAAATCATTGTGCAATCTCTACAAGTAAAAAAAAACCTTCATCAAAGCATTCAAGAATTTCGAAGATCATCTCCAAGCTTTGATTAATTAGTGTTCGGTTTTTTCTTTTAAATTTTGTTGTAATAGACTAGCACAAGTTCTACTACTTTATTATTTTTTGTGCTAGCAATTTTTGAAACACTATTTTGTGAGGTTTTTTCTAGGTTTATTTTTGGTGAGAGTTTTTATTGTAAAGTAGAACCTTGAATTATAAAAGGTTATACTAGAGTGCGTTTTCAAGAAAGAAAAAAAAAAGTAAAGAAAAAAAGTAAAGGAGAAATCTCTTTAAGTTAACTACGTTAACTGAGATTAGAGTGTAGTGAGGGAGCTACGGAGAAGTAGGGGGCGGCGGATTGACTCTTGTACTTCAAAACTCTAAGTCTCTAAGGAGTAGTTAATTAAGGAGTGGTTTAAATCCTAGGGTCATGGACGCTTGATCGATCCATTTTGGACCCATTTTCCGGCTTCGTTTCACTTGTTTTCCGCGCCTTTTAGACTTTATTTCATTGCTTTTTTTGTCTTTTAGTATAGAATTAGCTTATTTCTTGATTTCATTCAATATTGTTGTGTTTTGTTTGTTTTCTCGAATAATTGAGCTAAAATTGGAAGCATTTCAAGTGCTCTTGCATATGTAGGGTGATTCAAAGACTCATATCTTTTTTTATATAACTCTTTTTTAGGTGATTCCACTTGTAGAAGATTCCTTATTCCAAGAGCTTTAATTTTATATATTATATGCTCAATTCCGCTAAGAAACGAAGGAGATATGGGCATTTGAAGACCGAGTGCGCAGCTTTGCATGACCGTGCAGCACTACCCTGCACGATCGTGCAGCTTCCAGAAAACCCCAGATCAGGGTAGTATTAGGAGCTTCTCTCTCTAATTTCTCTCTCTAGATTAGTGTAGATTAGGCTAGATTTAGGCTTGGATTCTTGAATTTCTCTTTGATTTTCATGTCATCTACATTTCTCAAGGTACTCAATCAATTTCTTTTGCTTTTACTCTTCTTCCTTTCATATTTTGCAAGTAGATTAGTGTTTAATTACTGCAATTACTTGTTTTCTTAGTAAAATTGCTTGTTTGTTGTTAGATTTAGATTTAGTTCATGTTTTCTTGCTTAGATTTCCACTTTAATCTCTTCTCTATGTTTTTCCCCAATTATGCTTGAGTAGTTAGGTTTTCTAGGGATTTGATGACTTGATTATATGGATTTTGGAGGTTGATATTTGGAATCCATGAATGCTTGAGTTTATTAGATTGTTAATTTTCCTAAATTTCTTGTTGCTTTTCATGCTTGCTTGGTGAAGTAATCATGTTGAGTTCTAGTGATTTTGGATTTAATTTTCAAGATTGTTTTCAAGATTTTCTATGGAGAATTTTCCTAATTGAATTGCTAGAGATAGTAATTGGAATTGTGAATCAATAAAAGAGTTGACAAATTCGGTTTTAAGACTTGTTAAATTAACTATTCGAGAGAGGTTGATTTAGCTTGTTTTGAGATTTCCTAATGTCTATTCGAGAGAGGGCTTAGGATTGGATTTGTTAACTATTTTAGAAGTTTACTTGGCAATTTAATTCCTCAAAGCATAAATGGTTTTCAATGATCGAAAATCCTCCAAATGAAGTATATTCAAGGAGTTTTTTCCCTAGATCTTTTTACATTGATTCTCGCATTTTTGTTTGTTATAATTGGTTCGTTTAATAGTTAAATTTCCACAAAATTCAAAGAAAATAACAAAAATAGAACCTCAATTTGCTAGATTATCTTAAAATCAATTCCAGTCCACCTCCTTCCTCGTGGATCGACCCTAGCTCCACTAATACTACGTATTAGTTTGTTAAGTTTTTATAAATTGTATATTTGTTTGGCGACTAGGGCCGCGACACCCTAGGAGCCGATCAACGCTAGGCGGAGACGTAGGCTATTAGAGCCGAACTTCGAACCAAATCCTTTGTCTTGTCTCTTTTATTTTTCCGCACTTTATTTTCCGCATTTTATTTATTGTTCATAAAACACTTTCGAAAACATTTAAGCATATTAAAAGATTTAATTAAATTTTACAAGTCGATAAATACAAAGTTCGGAAAACTATCTTCGAAGATTTTGAGTATCATCTCGAAAACATCGAATCTAGTATTTCTAATCTTTGGATTTAAAATTCAAGAACTTAATATTCAAGCACTTGAAAAAGACTTTTAAAATTAGATTAAATTTTTAATTAACTTAAATCGATTATTTTTAAATACTCTATTCACCCCCCTCTAGAGTATTCCTTCACCTTAAAACTCCTAAACCATCCTACGGGATATTTCACGATGGGTGAAACCTGCTCTTGGTATGGTGAAAATGAATACTAATGTTGTTGTGGTGGATGGCGTGGGGGTTGGACTGGGAGCGGTTTTCCGCAACAATGAAGGTCAGCTACTAGCGTATGCTTGTAAGAGGGTGGTGGGTGCTTGGGGAGCGAATGTTGTTGAGGCTGCTGCCATTAAAGTGGGCGTGGAAGCTGCACGTGTGATGGGCTTTGATAAGTTGTGGATGGAAACTGATGCTTTGGATATTGTTCAGAAACTTGTGAAAAATGCTAAAGGTTTTAGTCCGTTGTTTTTGTTTCCAAAGGATATTTATAAGCTTAGTTTGTCGTTTGATTATATCACTTGTAGTCATGTTAAGAGGGTGGGTAATACGGTTGCTCATGCTATTGCTCATTTGTTCCCGAACGATGTTGGAGTTCATATTATTTGTAATCTGGAGCATGTTCCACCAAGTATTTTAGACTTGGTGGCACAATAATGAATAAACTTCCCCAACCCTTCTTTTTCTCAAACTCAAAAAAAAAATAAAAATTCCCACAATAAGTCAATAACACTAATTAGAACAAAAACTCTGAATTGGTTTTGTTTGGAAACTTACTTCCTACAATGATATCCACGTGGGTTTTGGCCTTCAATTAAATTATCATTTCAAATCTAATAAATTAGGGTGTATTCGCCTGTAATATTCTGATTTGGTCCGATATAAATTTGACTTTTTCTGATTTGATTTGATCTTATGTGAATTTTATAATATTATCTTATCTTATGAACTATTCTGATTTGATTTTATTTACATATTTTTTTAGTTATAACTATTCTAATATGATCTTAAGTTTTATGATTTGGACCTTTCTTAAATAAGCAATTCAATTCTATTATATAATTGGAAAAATGGAATTTAATAATCCCACTTTTTGGTGGTCTGCTAAATATAATCCCACCTTTAATTTATTTCAAAATAATCCCACCTTTATATATCAGTTGCTTAAAATAATCCCACCATTAATTTTTGTCTTCTGAAATTGGACCCGATTTTGGGTGATATAGTCCATTTTAAGCAGATGATATATAAAGTTGGGATTGTTTTGAAATAAATTAAAAGTGGGATTATTTTGAGCAGACCACCAAAAGGTGGGATTATTAAATTCTATTTTTCCTATATAATTTAAAAAGGAAAAATGGAAATAAATAATCCCACCTTTGATGTGTCTGCTCAAAATAATCCCACCTTTTATTTATTCCAAAATAATACCATCTTTATACCCTATCTTCTCAAAATGAACCATTATCTGCTGTTAATAATGTGTAACCGGTTTGACAAGTTAAATTGCACACATGTCAACTTCTGAGTGGTTTATGTTTTTCTTTTATAATAATAATAATAATCCATACCCTTTTTTTTTTTTTTTCTAATCCTCCTTCTCCATCTTCCTTCCTTCTTCCTTCATCTTCTCTATTTTTTTTTCAATCATCATCTTCTTCTTCATTACCTTCATTATCTTCCATCTTCCAGCTAGATTTGAACTACCATCACTACCAGTCCACCTCCCATTATTTCCAAACTCACTGCCACCACTACCCCACCTATTTCGAAACTCACAGCCACCACTATCACCACTACACATTTCAAGCCCTACGCACCTCAACCAATTTGAACCACCGTCCCCACCATCGCTATCACCTTATTCGAACAACCATCTCTTCCATCCAAATCAATCGAACCCATTCAAACCCATATCACCACCAACGAACTCGAATCTTTCCTGTTAGACCCCCTTCACCATGGAAGACTTCAATAGTTTAAAATTAAAATTTAACCATTTAAACTTTAATTCGAATAGATGACGACAGGATTACTTCTCTCAGCTCCCTCCCTCTGCAATTTTATTTTATTCAAATGGATGGAGTTTTGTGTGGGGTTGGTGGAAGATTGAACAAGTAATAAAGAAGGAAGAAGGAAGGTGGGAGAAAGGGGGAAGATCAGTTTATTAAAGGGAAAAAAAAAAAGAAAAATAACCGGTTAAACAAGTTTTAGGTAAAAAGGTCCGTTTTGAGAAGATAATGTATAAAGGTGGAATTATTTTGTAATAAATGAAAAGTGGGATTATTTTGAGCAGACACCTCAAAGGTGAGATTATTTATTTCCATTTTTCATTTAAAAATCATAATTGATGAGAAACCTTCAAACCACCAATGGAGGCCTCTCATTAATCTACTTTTTTTTTATTGTTATTATTGTTTTTTTAAAAAAAAAACTACCTAACTTAATAACTACCTAACAAAAAAAAAATGGAATAAAGTATTTAACCTAAGCATAACATTCAATATCAGTAAAGTTTTGGAGCCAATATAACGTAACCATCCCTCTTTACACCTTCAACTAAAAAAATGAATAACCGCCTACCATCTTATATAAATATCTTAATTTCTGATATAAAATATCAAATCAACATAAAATAAAATCACCAACAAAGAAAGAAACACCTTTTTTAAAGACAAATTGTACAAATGATATTTCATATTTACTTTTTATTTTTATTATTTTTTTTAAAAAAACTAACCGAACATAATAACTAACTAAAAAAATATAAAGGAATAAAGTATTTAACCTAAGCATAACATTCAATATCAGTAAGTTTTAGATTCAACATAATGAACGTAACCATCCCTCCTTGCACCCTTCAACTAAAAAATTGAATAACCTCCTACCATCTTATATAAATATCTTAATTTCTGATATAAAATATCAAATCTAAACAATATAAAATCACCAACAAAGAAAGAAACACTTTTTTAAATACAAATTATCTATAAAAAAACTAATAAATAACATCGTTTAACATATTACAATAAAACACTAGACAAATTAACATTTCATATTTCCAGATCAATATAGAATTATTTTTTTTTTTATATTTTTGAAAGTATTTTGTATAAATATTTTTATCTTTAAATAATAAGATATATATACAACGATGCATTATCACCGGCTCACTCTATATAACTACCTAACCTACAAAGACACATCCCATTTAAAAAAAAAACTTCCAAGCATAACTACCTAACCTTACAAACACACATCCCCTCAAAAAAAAACTTCCAAACATAACTTTCTTAACCTATAATAATTCAAAAAAAATTTTAAACAAACATACTAATTATATATCACTACAATTAATTGGATTTTTTAACCGTATATATTAAGAAAAAAATGACAATAAAACACTAGACAAAAAAAATATGGAGTATCATATTTGTATATCGATGTAAAACTAAATATATTTAAATATACCTGATGTATTAGCATCGGTTCACTCTAGTATATATAGTACTATAATAAATTGAATCAAACACATCCTTAATAATCCCGGATTACTAAAGAAGATAAATATATGTCACTTGTCAATTCTATATAATATTTTTTAAAAACAAATGTAACAACCCGTCTATTAGGAAGACGATGTTAGCAGAAATAACATCTAGACAAATTATCAATGTACCTTCTCTAGATAAAAAAAGAGTATTTTCCTGGAGGGAAAGCTTTATTTACGACTTGCAATCCAAAAGGGGGAAATATAAACAAAATAGAAATAAAGTGTCAACCTAAATAAAATCTAACAAACTAAACTTAAATAGGAAAAATATATCATAAGGGTTGGATATATGTAAGGGAAGGGAACCTATATTCGAACAACTATGATGAAAGGAAATGTAACATAGGGGCATTAGCAATAGAGAGGTTTGTGTTTGGCTTTTGAGGTTTGTTCATAAACCTCTCTATTGCTAGTGGAAGTTACTGCATGTGAGGTTTGTTGAAGTTACTAATTAATAACCTAGGTTTGTCATTTTTTTTTATTTTTTTAATTTTTTTTTTGTGAGAGTTGATTTCTTTTTTTAATTTTTATATTGGGTCCCAACACAAACCTTATAGAGGTTTGTCTATTGTTGCTGATAGGTTTGTTTGGGTTGAATTTTATTAAATATGATGTGTTATCAAACAAACCTCTAAGAGGCTTATTTCTATTGCTAGTGCCTGCTTAATATTCCTAGCTCGTTCCCATCAATCAGACTAATCAGTCTGCTCATCTGCAACATTTAAATTTCCACAGTCAGTGGAAGCAAATATTAGTTTCATACTAAAAAAAATTACACACAACTAGGGATGCAAGTGGGGCAGGGCGGGGCGGGTTTTGATATTCTCATCCCCATCCCCGCCTCACTTTTTCATCCCCATGGACTCCATCCCCATCCCGTCCCGCGGTGGGTCTGAAACTCATCCCCATCCCTACCCCACCATGTACACAATTAATATCATCCCCACCCCATCACCCAGTTGGGTATTCATCCCCACCTTCCCTACCCCACCATTAATTTAATCCTCATTTGAAAATCATTAAATAATATTCATATACTCTATAAAATTTCAAATACTAATATAAAAAACAAATATACAATACGAAAAATTATAAATGAATGTTATGAACTTATAATTTGTTTTTAATTAAGGGAAAAAAATTTAATTTTTAACATTAGATTTGTTAAAAATTATATTTTAAGTGGGTAAGACGTAAAGTTTGTGGGGGTAGGGCGGAGCGGGGCGGGGATGGGGCGGGTACAACCTAAAATCCACCCCTGGCCCATCACCCATTGCGGGTATAACTTTTATCTCCATCACCGCACCACCCACTCACCAAACTAGGATCCATCCACACCATTGGGGTGGGCCCCACTTGCATCTCTACACACAACATAGATATTCATTTAGACAACTGATAGACAATCACCAGTCAATGGAAAAAAAAATCACCGAGTCAAACAAAAAAATTGTTTAAACATCCATATCATGTAACAAAAAAAGTAGGATTGGAAATAGATAAAAAAATAAAAAAAAATTGAAAATAGTAATTAATTTTGATTACAAACTCTAATAATGTTCATTCAATCTTTCTATACTACTATTTTTCTTGCCAACAAATTATATGTCTATTCATTTGAATTGGAAAGTGAACCATTTAGTCAAATGTCTCATGTACATCTCTAATACTTTACAAAAATTAAAAGTACATGAAAAATTAATTATCACTAAAGGCTCTATATTTTTTCCCCTCTTAAAATCAAAAATAGTTTTTCAAAATTTTTAACTTTTTAGCATAAAATCATATCTTTTTTTTTATTACCCCAAAATTTTTAATTTTTTTTCTAAAAATTGCAACTTTTTTAGCATAAAAAACTATAGATTTATGCTAAAATGTTACAAATTTTGAGCTAAAAATTTTTCATGCCGTCTAACGATCTGACAAAAGATTAGATTGTGTATTACCCTAAATAGAAATTTATCTTTCTATATTTAACTATTACTAAAACAGACAATTGTTGACATCATTATAGACACATGTCATCAATCTCTTATAATTTTTTCCCTCCAAAATAAATTATGGCATCATTTTTTATTTTAACTTTACAAGTTTCAAAATTGAATAAATATTTCCCCCTTCCAAACAAATCATGAAAAACATAATTTCTTTCAATTTTTTTTATCCTTATATAAGTTTTAAAATTGAATAAATGCTTCATTATTTAAAAAGTAATGAGATTATAAGTACATAATTTTCTCTATATATACATTTGATAATTAATAGAAAAAATGACTTAATAATGCAATACACGGGGCTAACCTAATTATATAAAAATCACGAGAACTTATATTACAAACCTACAATGCACTTTTTTAAGCACAAAAAACTCTTAACATTTTGGGTATACATTTTTTAAATATAAATTAATATTTTTTTTATTCTAATAAAAAGTTCATTATATAAAATAACAAAATAATTAAGAGTTAACAACTAATCACTATATATTTAACCATTAATAAAAAATCTATCATTATAAATTAGATTTATTAAAACCGTGCATCGTATGAGTGCTAATATAGTTTAAACTAATCTACATGCATGAATACTCATATGTGACTATGTGTACCTACCTCTAATTATTAAAAAAAAAAACAAAAATAATCAACCCTAGCGCAGCGGATTCCATCCATCTCTCGGTTTCTTTCACCCTCGCCTCTCCTCTTCTCTGGTCGAACTAACTAACTGTGACTGGGTTTGGCGTGGTTTTTGTGGTGCTTTTCCTCCATTAAAGCAAGCAGAGCTTTGAGGTAAGATTGTTTTTCCCGTAGAATCATTTATACCATGGCTTTGGGTTGGGTTAGGTTCTTCTAGTCTAGTCTGGGTTTATGGAATATATATATCAGGGAAGTTCATGCATTGCTGGGTAATTGTATTTTATTGCCAGAAGAAGAGTGAATTTCCAGTCGAATATTGTTGATAGTGTATGTGCTATGTTGTAGACTTCAAAAATGGAGATTTTCTTTCTGGGCCCCTCTTACCCTGGGTCAGGGACGGGCCTGTTTCTCAGTATCATTTGAGGATTGAGTTCTATGTTTGAACATTGTATATTGTATTGATTGTAGAATTTGTGTACAGTGTGAAGATGATTGCGGCAATTTCATGGGTTCCTAAGGGTGTTGCAAAAACTGTTCCAGAAGTGTCTGAGCTTCCTTCTAAAGATGAAATTGAAGAGTTGCTACAAACTGGTGCTCTTGATAGTTTGTAATTAATCTTCATTTCACTAATTTTTTTGGTTGCTTCATTTCTTGTTTTATTTCTCTCTTTTTTTAATATATTTTTATGATTGCAAACTCTTGTTAATGAATCAATTTCCTACTTTTTGGATTTTGTTAATGTGGTTTGACTACTCCAATTTGGTATATGAAGGGGCTTGATTGGGGTTTTAGGTTTTATGAGGTGTTGAGGATGCTGTCAATGATATTTCCCGAGTACTGTATCACATATCAAATTAGTACTACATTCTTGCTTTGGGCATTTGTTAATGTGATTTCTTGTTCATACCAAATTGAATGAAAAGGATTGGTTTTTGGTTTAGTAAGGTGTTGAGGTAGTCATCAACGATAATTCCTGAATCCCGAACTATAAATTGACTTCTTTCTAAAGTTCAAATTGGCTATATGTGTTGCACAATTTTGTGATAATAACAGAAGAGAGTGAAAAGGCTTTGAACCTTAGTTGTGATTTTATCTGTAAATTGATTCCAGTCCTGGAAGATGGGCTTAGGTAGTTTACTTTCAAGCCACAACTCAAAAAGTATAGATAGTTTCCACTGTCAACATGATTTTGTGGTTTCTCCTTTTCTTGTCCATGCTCTTTGCATTTTTAGAGATGATATTAATTTTACAAATTTTGCGCTATAGTTTGCATAATATTATGGGATTGTCCATTGGCATTTATGTTCATTCATTCATTAGATTGATTTTTTATCTTTTTGTTTTTTCATCTTATTTTTATTGATGCTCCCGCTACTACAAATTTTCCCACCATTTCACTTTGGCACGCTTGCAAAAGTTTCTTTTGTAGTCCTGTGTCATTAATATCCTTTTGTATGCATGAATTAAATTTTTAATATTCTTGAAGTATCTATTGAGACTAATCAACCAAGATAACACATGATTATATTTTTTCTCAGCATTGTTACGATTTTAAAAATTTCATATGATTGTGAATAGTCAATAGTGTCAAAATTCTAGTGAGAAAATAATGAAATGGAGAGTAGTAGAGTAAGAAAAACCTTTCCTCATGTGACAGAGATGATGAGCAGGATGAAGTCGAAGAAATGGATAAAGAGGCTGATGAAGTTGCACTTGCATCAGTTGCCGCAGAGGCACTTGGCAAGGATTCTAATGATATAGCAGAGGCCTTTAGGGACCTTGACATGGACAATTACGATGTTGATGGTGATGATGATAATGATGATGGTACATCCTGCATAATATTTCCAATATCATTATCTTGAGTTTTTTTTTCAAGTGATTTCAAATGCTGTTTCTAGTTATTAACACAAGCTTATATTAATCCTTGTCTTACTATGTGATGTGAAATCTAGGTGTCAATATATTCAGTAAAGGGCTTGGTGATGTTTATTATCCTAGCAATGAAGTGGACCCTTATTTGAAGGATAAGGATGTAAGTCTGGCAATTTAGCTCCCCTTTTGGTTGGACAAGGTTACTTTTTTACTGAATTTGTTATTTTGTTTTATTACCAGGATAATGATTCAGAAGAGGAAGAGGATGTGATCATAAGAGCTGAAGATTCCATTATTGTCTGTGCACGTAATGAAGAAGAAATTAGTCAACTTGAGGTATTTAGTGGCCACTAGTAGTACCTGATTTTATTTCCAATGCATATATGGTCTTACAGCTTGTTGTTGAGTGAAAGTAGCCCATTAAGTGTATTGGGCACCATTTCCTTACAGTAAGTTCAGACTAATGGTTTAGAATTTTATATTCAACTTTCCCTGTTTGATTGCCCTTTGTTGTGGATATATAAGATTTGGCTCTCTTTTTTCATTGCTGTCCTTTCTTTCCTTTTTCTCCTTTCACAAAGTGAAGGGGTTTATGGATGCATGCAGAATTGCAAGTTTAATGTATTGGTTTGAATCTTGAACTCCAGGTTTATGTCGTGGAGGAAACGGAAGAAGGTCCAAATTGGTATGTTCACCATGATATCATTATTTCATCATTCCCTTTATCAACTGCATGGCTTGACTGCCCACTAAAAGGTGGAGAAAGAGGTTTGATTCTAATACCTTATAACATTTAAGCATGACATCTAATAGATTAACTTGGATTCTGTTTGTTGAAAGACAGAATAACTTCAACTGCCAAATATGTTGTCCTGTTTATTTTCTGATTAAAAATAATATCCTGATGTTTGAAGCTAAAATTCAAACTCCCCCCCCCCCCCCGATTTTATATGTGTCATTGAAGTCTAGCTTATGATTAATATTGTTTCCTGATATGTGGACTTTATGTAAAGACCCTCTAACATATGTGTACTCATGTTAGCCTTCAAGAGTTCTGTAATATAGTAAAATCAAACCTACTTCATGCATTTTGCAATCTAGTATCAAATGATAAACTTAATATCAGATGTTAGAGAGGATCCGTAGTGAAAGATGATAATATAGTTAGGCCTTGTTTTGCCAGCATCAGGACCGTATCAATGCTTCCTTGGTTTGTGGTATTAATTAGATGATGCCATGTTCTTTGGTGCTCTTGATGGTTTGCTATGGCGACATTGTCATATTTACTTACCTTTCTTTGAATGTTCATGTTTGAAGTGGAAGACTATTAAATTCAAGATTACTTTTACCAATTAAATTTGGGGGATTTTGAAAACATGGTGACTAATGAGGATCTTAGAGTTGTCAAGGTGAAATTCAAGATTACTTTTACCAAATTTGTCGTAACCCTTGCCAAAACCCTCGCCCTATATCCATCTTTTCCAATGGCTTCCCTTTTTGTTTTGAGCTGCCATTAAAATTGCCACCATTAAGTCTTAACCCATCATCAAAATTGCCATTGAGCATTTCAGTGATAAACTTTTGAGAACTTTCAGATGTGTTATTCTCCATTTTGAACAGAGGTGGACCTTAGCATTCTTTTTCTCTAGTGTCATCACCTCTTTAGTAACGGATAATTGAACTTTGTTGCACTTTTGGCTTTCCTCTTCCTTGAGAGCATCTCTGATCAACACTATTTATCATCTGATTGGAGCAAATGCTCTATTAATTATCCCCTCTCCATTTTTGCATAATTTGCGGGTTGGGTCGCCTTTTCAGCACCGACGAGGACCGTATTACTCTTATACCATTTACCATGAATCGGCATAGCTAGTCAGAATTTTAAGTGATAAATTGATTGTAAAGAGAAGTGGAAGATGATAACTATGTATTGATAACTAAGAATTGCAAAGTATTGACATGCTCTCATTAATCAAGTTCCAATCTATGGTTACTTTTTTAGTCTTTCCTAAAATATGGTTGTTATATTTTTTAGTTTAGTCATTATAAGTTTTATAATTGCACATACAACCTTAAGCTCGAAAAATTTACAACTTGGTCTTTGTGTCATCTCATGAAATAAAACAAACTTTTAATTATCAAAATACCCTTAATTTTTTAAATTTATTTATTAGTTCTAAATATATAAGATATATTTTCCGGTTAGGAGAAACCCTATAACCATGCTGCCTGTGTGCCTGCATATGAATTTTACATTTTGATGTGCTTATTTTGATAGTGGATGTTCAATATGCTTTGGAAAAAGAACATTATTTCTAGGATATTTATGAAAATAGGCAAAACGTCCAATGAAAGTAAAAATGGCTGCAATACTGTTATGATACATTCTGATATAATTGAAAAACTACCGATAAAATTTGGAGGAATAACATGTTTAATTCCTGTATTATGGGCAACTGACCAACCATCACATGATTTTCTCCATGCACACAAATGATTGATCAAATAGTATGTATTATTAATGGTCACTCAGTTCTTGTTCAAAAGCTACCAAAAGCTTATACACATCAAAATGTAGAATTCATACGCAACAAGCGTGGTGATAGGGTTACTCCTACACAACGAGAGGTAGCACTAAGAATTTTAGGATGCGAAGCCACTGTAAAAGAAGAAATAACAAAGTAACAAAAACAATATGCAGAAAAACTATATTCTGCAAACCCATTAGAACATTGGGATAAAGATAAAGTGTTTGCTAAAATAGCTTTTCAGATCCTAGTAAAATCATAAGAGTAAGACAAATGGTTTACACTTATTAAGGTATAAAACAATTCAATGAACAAATTACAGAATTATTAAAAAAAGAAGCTTATAAGAAATAGTAATAGTCCTCATAAGAGTAAGACAAATGGTTTACACTAATCAAGATATAAAAGAATTCGAGGAACAAAAAAGAAGCTGATAAGAAATAGTAATACTCCCCATCCCCGTACCTTTATATGTTCTCATCCCTGTCTCGATGCAACTTAGGTTTTCGGTGAGCTATTTTCATCAGCTTCTAGCTCCAGATTTGTGGTGATTGTCGATCTTCCCTTGTACTTTTACTCTTCAAGAGATTAATATAATAAGCAAGTATCTACATGATGCCTATTTTTTAAAATCCTGCTTGAAGGAGATAACTGTACACTACCTTTTCTCACCGCCCCCTTCTTTACAATGTGCTATTGCTTAATAATATATATGTTCTAAAATCATAAAACAAAAATGAATATGATACGAACATTTGTAAGAATGATTAAACAAAGCTTAAAATTGAACTATTGTGAAAATTTTGAAAAAATTCACACAATGTGAGTTGTAAAACGTTCTATTTCATCGTTACAAGCTGTTCCTGTGACAATTACCGCGAGTGCGTTTATTTTTCCCTATGAGGCCCATATAACTGTTGTGTCATATTTTCTGTTTGAGTCTATAGGTTCATTTAGATAAGGTTATTAAATTGATTCCTTTTTTCTTAGTGGATTGAAAGCGCTTTCCACTTCTCTATCACCTAAACAAACAATTTTTTTTTTTAATCCTTGATGCGATATTTGAGACATTACCCTTGAATGTAGTCCCCTTTTCCAACCCGTGGTGGCTATTTTTATATGGAAATCTAGGTTTTCTCATTGAAACTCTATTTAGAGATTTATGAACTATTTCCAATTGAACAATGTATATTTATCCTATTAACTTCTATTTCTATTTGTGTTATTTACAATTCACTAGTATTCCTCCTATTTCATAATAATTTTCACACTTAGGTTGGGCTCTTGGTTAACGTAAAATTCAATTTGCAAACATTGTGGGGAAAGTTGTTGTGTTTGAGAAAGTAAATCGATCCATAAGATTGAAGAAAATTGCTCAAAAGTGAAATTTTAAGTTTATTGTGGAGAATTCAAATGAAAATGGCAATGTTTATTAATGGTTGGAGGGAATTTTTTGGGATATAAGGGAGTGAAATTTATTTAATCCAATAAAAATATGAAAATTTCTCTATCAATATGAAATTTATTAAAAATATGTAATTTTCTCTATTGTGCAAAATTATTTCCCGTTTAAAGATGTAAATTGTCCTTGTTGTTTCACAAATGAGCCTCTAATAATCAATCTAATGCATATCGAATCCACAACCTCAGTATAATCCTAAAATATCTATGATGTTCTACTGTTAAGTCTTGTATCCATATTTGGCAGGAAATTTTGTTGCTATAGGCTCGATGGAACCTTCAATTGATATATGGGATTTGGATGTGGTAAGTTTTGTATTGTAATTTTGGATTTTAGTTTTATAATTTTAAGCAGAAGCTGTTAAATTAGTAGTGAATTTGAATTGTCCTTTTTGGTTTTGTGACAGATTGATGAAATCGAACCATCATTAGTATTAGGAGGTATCATTGAGAAGAAGAAAAAAGGAAAGAAGGTGAAGTTATTGAACACCCTAGGTTGATTGTAAAATTAGTAGTGGAGGGTTGTTTTGATTATCATTAAGTTGCTGCATATGATATTTTTTTTCTTTCCCTATGATTGCTTGGCTTTTGACTATTGGTACATGATTCTATGCTTATATAGTTATACATACTACTTCCGTTAATTATTATGTGCAATATTTTCTATAAAAATATACTAAAAATCTAAAATTTATGTGCATCAAATGTTTTTTTTCTTTATTTGGTAAACTTTTAACACTTAAATTACAATGGTCCCCACTTTTCTCTCTCTTCTACAACTTAATCTTAAAAATGGTTCCAACTTTCTCTCTTTTACATCATAATCACATGCCCATTTTTTAACTAATTCTTCTTCTTGCGCTGCACCTTAATCCCAAAGCGATGGCACGAGGGCTTCCTAAGAGGTCACCCATCCTAGTACTGTTCTCTGCCAA
This sequence comes from Salicornia ramosissima, assembly GCA_951394345.1. NCBI lineage: Eukaryota > Viridiplantae > Streptophyta > Magnoliopsida > Caryophyllales > Amaranthaceae > Salicornia > Salicornia ramosissima. The sequence goes on along the minus strand of OX596237.1, from coordinate 42,879,976 downwards.
CCACGGGGTCGGTGGGTCGGCAGCATGGCAACACAAGGACTTCCTAGGAGGTCACCCATCCTGGTACTATTCTCGTCCAACGATGTACTTGGATGTGACATATTTTTACGCTGGCTTTCACAGGCCTACCACAAACTTCCTCCTTTACCCGGGCTTAGGACCGGCAGCGGGAAACCCCACACACTAAAATTTTTACCTAGGAGTTTTTGCATCCATATTTGTTGCACTTATTCATTAACGGATGTAGTATTTGGAAAAATTAGCTGGAACAATATTAACTACGAGCAAGGTGCAATAAACAAAACTAACTTAATGGGGTGCTACCATATTGCAAACTACAAGTAATAAGGCGCAGAAAATGACAATAAATTCTAATTTTATAAGACTCTAACACACCATCTATGAGTAAGGTGCATGTTATTACTATTTTGTTCGTTGAACCTATGATTAAGTTTATGTCACTCTAAACACCGTACAATAACGGTTTTTGTTGTAGATTGCACCATTAAATTGGAGTTATTTATTGAATTTTACCAATATTAATACTGTTATAGCTAATTTTTCCTACATATTTATTTATGTTCTCTCGTTTTTTTTATTTATTTAAATACTGTTGGTTGATTTTTCATCCGTTCATACTCTAGATTCGAATATATTTTCACTACTATATAAAAAAAGAAATGTTAATAAACATTGTTGGATTAATCTCAATTTATTTTCTCAAAATATCAAAGTTTGTAATTATAAGTAATAGATAATTGAAAATATTAATTGCTGAACATATGAGTTTAAGTGCTACATATTGAAAGTGATTCATATTTTTGAAAGGTAGAGAGAAAGTGTAGGACCAACCACCTTTTGAATTGGGGAAAAAAGATGCTTATAGCCCTAGAAATTTATGTTATTATGTTTCTTAATTCTAATTCTTGGAAAAATGAAAAATAAGATTTTTATGAAAGTATTTGGGTTTTGATTAATGCAGTCGAAGGGTTTGATTTGGAAAGCATTTGGGTCAGAAACTAGATCATAGCCTTACCTTGGAAATGATGATTTCACATGATAGAATTTTTGTATGTACCGATTCCCATTTACTAGATGTTAGAAAGAATGGATAAAACAAAATTTTGTATGCATCTGTTTGTGTACTTGTCTGTGATTGAAACCTTCTTGTCTGGGGGTAAGTCTGATGTCTAAATCGAATAACTATAGTATGTTTTTTTTGGATATAATCTGACATTGTTGCAGCCATGAGATTCTTGCCTGACCACTATATAATCTAGCCTCCTTTTTTAGTTCTATTATCTCAATTATCCCCAATCTTTAGCTGATTTCTAGCTGACTATTCTTAGAAATCAATCAAATACAAAGAGGACAGTCACACTGATTCAGTGCTTGGCCTTGCCTGGAACAAGGAGTTCAGGTTAAGCTTTGCTTTTCTGCGTCTCATCCTTTTTTTTCCCCTTCTTTCTAGTGTAATTCTGAATGTCGAATATACCTTTGTGTTCTATATGCACCAGGAACATACTTGCTAGTGCTAGTGCTGACAAACAAGTCAAGATATGGGATGTGGCTACTGGGAAGTGTAGTATCACCATGGAGCACCACACAGACAAGGCAAGAACCAAAGCCTACTCATTATTTCAGTTATAGATAAATGATATTGTGGCTATTTCAATCTATCTCAGTATGGTTTTTCTGATTGACAATTAAACATTCAGTGCATAGAAATAAAAAAATTTAGTTTATAAAATTGAAGGGACGCTGCTAAATGCAATTTTATTGCAATAATTATTGTGGCAAGTCAAACATTTGTAAAATGCTAAGACTACATGATGGAGCTACTTTAAAGTTGCTCCTTAATGAATATGTAAAGAGCTTCTGGTATTTTTTTCTCTGTAACATACAACTTGCATGGAGGATAAAGCTCAGATGATCTAATCCTGCATTATGATTTCTTTAAGCCCGTAGAGTTTTATAGTCAACCCTTTGATCTTGGTTGAGGAAAGCTGTCCTCATCAGCAGTGCCTTTTTTATAATTAAAATCTAGCTCTAGAGCAGCATGCATTTGCAATAATTAGATGCTTCTATTTTTTTCCCTCATTTGAAACATGATCACTATTCACAAGTAAGATGAATCTTTCTAATATAGTAATATATAGTCATGTTGGATCTTGTTTAGACCGTCTCAATGAATACTTTAAGAACATTCTAGCATGTATTGATAAATGTTACAAAATGTGCATCGTCAAATATGCCGTAAAGAAATGGAAAGAGCATTTAGTAACAAAGGTAGATTGCCTAGATCCCTTTCCTCTATAGGTCTATATTCTACAACTTGTTCTCAAAAGCTTGCTTGTTTTAGTTGCTATCTCAAGTCTCTGATAGCTATTTCATGTTTTCCTTGCAGGTTCAAGCAGTTGCATTTTGTCATCATGTACCACAAATTCTTTTAAGTGGATCTTTCGATCATTCAATTGTCATGGTAATGAACAATAATGGCTATAGCTTATATCAGATTTTAATCTTAGTGATGGGATGAACATAATTGCAGACTTCATTCTTATCTAATGAGAGCACGTTTTGTATTTTGTTGCGATGCTTTTGTTGCGCTTTTCCTTCTTTTACCTTTTATTACTTTCTCATTGGATCGAATTATTATTGCAGAAAGATGGGAGGAAGCCTTCTCACTCTGGATATAGGTGGTCTGTTGTAGCTGATGTTGAAAGCTTGGCATGGGACCCACACACAGAGCACTCCTTTGTTGTTAGTGCTATCTAATTCTTATTTTTTTTATCTTTCAATGCTATCTTTCATATTGCAGAAAGCATGAATGTTGTTTCAAAATTGGAAAAATTCCAGGTAAGCCTTGAGAATGGTATGATCCAGGGTTTTGACATTCGAGCTGCTAGTTCCAATTCAGATTCAGAAATGAAACCCAGCTTTACCCTTCATGCACACGACAAAGCTGCTAGCTCCATCTCATATAATCCTTCCGTACCTAATGTATGCTCTCTTTTTGTACTTGGTTTAAGTGCTTCCTCTGATAGCTTCTTTGTTTCCTTATTCTGCTATTGCTTTCTGCAGCTTCTTGCTAGTGGCTCTATTGATAAGATGGTCAAACTGTGGGATTTATCAAATAACCAGCCTTCCTGTGTTGCTTCACAAAATCCAAAAGCTGTAAGGATAAATCTCTATTGTTTTTAGATGTTGCTTTCTGCGTCAAATAAAAGGAAGAAGTTGCTCAGATCTTCTCATTGAATACTTAATGAACTAGTTAAAGTAGGGTACCACAGAAAACACTTAGAGTAGAATTTTACGTTTGGTGGCCATGTTTTAGTTGGTATATATTTAGGCCCTGATCTTTTGGGCTGAATTAATCTAAAATGAACTGAATTATGCTAAATCCTAGACTCACCAGGAACTACACTGAACTGAAATAATTTGAAATTCAGAAATTAAATCTACAAGAAGAGCCTGTATTTTTTCATTCTGATAGAGCTGTATTTGTTTGTGTCAACTTTTTGATGATCTTTGATACTCTGTTCTTATTCGCCAGGGAGCTGTATTTTCAGTTTCTTTTTCAGAAGAAAACCCCTTTTGGCTCGCCATTGGAGGTTCAAAGGGAAAATTAGAAGTAAGTACATGCAAGCTACTATCTCCTTAAATACATACTCCCTCCGTAACGAATTAATTTCACCTTTTGTTTTTTCACGCATTTTGAGGAAGCGATTTAAGGGTGTAAATGACCAAATTAATCAAAATAATTTTGATGTTAATAACTTATAATCACATTCTTGCTTGTATTAAAACCATTTTGATTAATTTGGTCGTTTACACCCTTAAATCGTTTCCTCAAAATGCGTGAAAAAATAAATGGTAAAATTAATTCGTTACGGAGGGAGTAGTTGTTCTTATCTTTTATGTTAGGATTGTTTTATAACAACAATGAAATCATGTCAGGTGTGGAATACATCTTCTGACGCTGGAGTTTCTAAGAAGTATGCTAATAGCATTGCCAAGAAGTCTTAGTTTCTGTTGTATTTGAATTATGAGCAGCTTAATATAAGCTGCAAGGGTCATAAAAATTTTGGTCTTCTCTTAATGTTTATTTAGGTTCATGTTTCATTTTGTTTGCCTTTGTATATTATATGCAAATTTTGCTCTTCTCTTAATGTTTATCTATAGGGTTTAGAACTTTCCACCTTTTTTGTTAATTCAAATTTGGAAGAGAGTTGGTGTTGTACAAAGTTACAATTTTGAATATCAATGATTTTATGTTGAGCCAATACCTGTCTTTCTTTTTTTTTTTTCCAGATGCTAATTATCAATGCTTAAACCCATTTGTGGGTTTTTTTTGGTTTGGTTTTATGCATGTTTTTGTTGAGCTAGGGTTTGAAGAAAATGAATGCCAAATGGTGTGTTTTTGCTCAAACTCTAGTGCTTGGTTAGTTGACATCTAACAACATAGGAATTATAATTTTCTAGGAACTATAATTTTCTAAGAAGGGAGAAAATTTTGTGGTGATTGCCTTTTTAGTTGTTAAAATACTCATAATATGGTCCTAGAAAAATATTGTTTCTATAAAATTGGTTAAGAACGAAGACTTGAAATTCTTCTCTCAAAAAAAAAAACTTGAAATTCTCATGGGATGTTTAACTTGCATAACTAACCAAACAATATTATGCTATATTTGGATACGAGTATTTCATTTGAAATGATGGATTTGGGCCAAATTAAATGTTTGGCAAGTAAAAAAAATTGGAATTGGATTTGGCCCAATTTCAAACCCAAATACTTAACAAGAAAATGTTGTGTATTTTAAATATTTAACTAAACCATGTCATTTCAAATTCTAAAAACAACCCAAATAAATAATTGTCATTTGAATTATAACATTTCAATTTCAGGAATTGAATTCATCAATTTGAAATGAATTCCGCATATCTAAACACTACCTTATAGAATTTCTAGAAAATTCACCAAAAGAAAACTTTATGTGAAATTAGAATTTCCATGGAAAGTTATTTAGTAGGTAAACCAAATGAGCTCTCAAAGTTAAGAAGTAATTATGGATAATAACCCAAACAAATTGGATAGAACTAGCCTTAGTTCAATAAATAGCAAGAAAGTGTTAGAACAATGCAATCAAATTCGACATTTCTAGGTAAATACTTCAACTAATTTTGTTAAAATAAATCAGCCCACACCTAGAACCCCAACTGGGTGGGGGGACCCACCTGAAAATAATAATAATAAAAGCTAACCTGAGTAAAACAAAAATCAAAAACTAACCTGAAAATTACATTAATAAACTGGAAATGAAAAGAACAAAGAGGAGTTGATGAATCAAATTCAAGCAATGAATGAAAATGCAGGTGAAGTTCATAAATTAGTACAAATAGATGATCAAGATCCGATCCGGGCCAGGCCCCAATTGGGAGAAAGCTCTCCCAACACATATTGTTGCATTCCGTTCTCGCACACAAAGCTCCTATTTCAGGAAGTACTTTATCATGGGGAAAGGGGTAACTGTTGAACCCGTGATCTCAAGGATCACAGGGGTTGTACTCTACCACTTGAGCTACACCTCTTAGACACTCCTTGTAAATTTATACAAGTACTTATTTAGAGTATTAGCCATTTAGCTAGCCTATGGCCCCTACTTCATCTAAATCAATTTCCCAATTTTCAATTGTTCATCCTAAAGCCCATAATTTTTAGAGCCTTTAAAGCGCTAACATCTTCTTTTATTAGAAGTTTACAACAATGCAATCTACATCTACTCCCTCCATGACAATTAATTTCACTAATTATCCTTTTTGTGGACTCATAGACAAATTTTTGTTAAATACAAGTTTAAGGCATTAGTGTGACACTAATTAGACACCAACAATAAAACATTAGAATTCATATCCCCAAACACTCCACCACTCACCATTTACCACCATAGCAATTGCTAGGCCTGTTTAATGGGATGGAGGGCCATTTAAACTTTGACCCGACCCCTTAAATAATCCTGTGACCCAACCTTATTAAAATGGGGCGGGCCCTAATAGGGTTAACAACTTAACGGGCCTAAGAGGGTCGGGGTAGACTTTTGAAAGGTCAAAAAAATTTATATCATATTTGCTTTCTTAGTTGCCTTCATTCCTCTTTTCATCGGTTATAGTAGTAAATTTGGCATAAACAATCATTTTTACAGAAAAAAAAGGATGTAAACAAAAATAAATATAATTATGGGGATCCTTTTAAATATATGTAGGTAATAATGTGGGGATCAATTGGATTTGATGTTTTGATGATGAATTGGACTTAGTCAGACTCATACTTTAATATGTGTGTTTAAGTGTTTTGGTTTTAGATTAACTTTTATATAGTTCGGAAGCTTGATGATGATCTAAAGTAGGATTGAAGTCCTTGCAAGTTGTGTTTAAGTTAATCAAGAAAAGATCGACACGAAGGAACTTCAGAGTCAAAGGAACTTCACTGAATAAACTTAAGCGTCGGAGTAGATGCTTGAAAGAACTAGATGTGTCTTGTATTTTTGTATTTTTAAGCATCTTTGTATTGTTTTGCAATAGTCTAAAGTTTAGTTAATCAGTGGAATTATAAAATATGGAATTAATGGCATTTAATGAAAAATATGTTTTGTAAAAAAAATAATTGTTTTAAAAAGGATTTTAATAAGTGTTAATATTTTTTTCCTTTTATATAAAACTAAATTAGATATTTTTCATCAAACAAAATCATAAGGAATGAATGAAAAAAAAATTCAGAATTTAGACTTGGTTAAAATCAAATAACAAATTGGTTTTAAAGTCAAAAATCCGGTTTTTTGGAAAAAACTTGTTGGAGTATTTTTAGGAGGTTGAATACTGATTTTATTACTTGATAAAAGCTAAATAACAACTTTTAATCAGTAAAAGTCAATTAGAGCAAAGTTAGGAGCTGACTTGGACGTGGTTTAACGGATTGCATGAATTAGCAATCAAGTTCCACCAGTCCAAGACTTTCTTATTTGTAGGAAGTAAGAATGTGGATTAATGGGGCTTGCTCTCCAAGTTATCAGAGGTCTATAAAAAACTGATTTCCATCATTCTAACACATAGCATTCTAACATAATTCCTGAGCTTAAAATTTCCACTAAGTTTTTACAGTTTATTGCCAAAACATTTATAGTTTTTATTTTATTCGAGTTGTAATGGGATTTGAGTTTGAGTGAACTCAAGAGTGAAAGAGTGGCTTAGATTTAAGTTAGAGAGAAAAGAAATAGACAGAGAGAGTGTGATTAATTGAGGGATTGATTGTAAGGGTAGACCAGGTTCACAAAAAAACTTGATAGAGTTTGATTGTATTAAGTTGTTGCCTTAATATAATAGAAGAGGAAATCCCGAGTGAGTTACAGTTTTACTTCTTATTGAGTTACAACAAGGTTTTTGTGTTTTGAGAATCTCTTGTAACTTGCTTCCTTTCAGTTGATTTTCTTTTATAATTCCGCAAAATCTACACTAGTTTTCAATTTAAACTACAATTCACCCCCTCTCGTAGTATTTATCTTCTCAACAATTGGTATCAGAGCTAAGTTCCTCAAAGAAACCAGGAAACCCTGATGAGTCAAGAGCCTGGATCAGAAGATGAATAACCACGAGAAACTCGAAGAAAAGATACTCTACGCAAAGGCCATCTATGTTCAATGGTAAGTTCTATACTTACTATAAGAATAGAATGAAAATCTTCATTAAAGCTGAGAATTATCATGTATGGCGTGTTATTGAAGTTGGTGATTTTGATATAAATAAAACCAATGATAACAACAAGTAACACCAACACCCATAAATGAATATAAAAAGGAAGATTTCGATAAAATGAAAATTAATGCTCTTGCTGTTAAACTGGTCCATTATGATCTTGGTCCACATGAACACAACCGTGTCAAGAAATATAAGAATGCAAAGGAAATTCGGGATTTTCTTCAAATCACTCATGAAGGTACTAATGGGGTAAAACGATCTAAAATAGATCTTCTAATGTCTAAGTACGAAAGATTTGAAATGCAATCAAAAGAGACAATTCAAGATAAATGTTAACACGATTTCCTAATATTATAAATGAATTAGTATCTCTTGGAAAGCATATCGCCCCATAGCCGATTAATGGCCATTTCCGCACTTATCCAGCGCAAAATGGTGGAACACGATCCCTACTAATGAGTAGGTAAGGAAGGTTCTACGAAGCTTGCCCCAAGATGAAAGATAGATCGCTAAAGTTACTGCCTTACAAGAGACCAATGGTTTCACTAAGTTCAATATTAAGCAACTTGCTGGCTCACTCATGACCCACGAGTTGCATGACCTTGCATCTGGGAACTAGTTTTAGTGAAGTTCTCAAGGCAAGGAACTTGGCCCTCAAGGCTGAGGAACTAGAGGAATCAGAAGTCGATGAGGAAGAGGCTGCAATGATGGTTAGACGATTCAGAAAGATGTTCAATAGGAACAAAAATTTCACCAAAGAAACCTCAAAAAGGCTGGTTCCTCCAAGACTGGTTCTGGATTTCACAAGTGCGGTTCCCCGGACCATTTCATAAGAGAATGTCCTCAATGGGACACAGATAAAGGAAAAGACAAAGTGAAGGAACAAGGCAAGGGAAACAGAGCTCCATTCAACAAAACTGACATAAGGAAGGCCATGATTGATGCATGGGGAGATTTTTAAAAATGATGAGGAACTCGAGCAATCAAAAGAGGAAACTGCCAATCTCTGTTTGATGGCAAACTCTGATGGAGAAACTCAACACAATGTGGTAATCCTAGATCCTAGACAGATAAAATTCTTCCTAAAGAAACTTTCATTAACTTTGTTGAGTCCCTTAGTGTTTTTGCATGATGACAAACAGTTGACAGGAACAGTTGATAAGTAAAGAGTTTATGCAATTGTTCTAAAACAGCTGAAGTGTACTGTTCCTCAGTTACTCACTTTGAGTAATAATACCTTTTATGTCATATATTGTATATCTTGTTGTGCATGTTTGACATACATGTATCCTAGTACTTGGGACATGAAGAAATACTTCAACAAGACTGAAGCGAACCAACAATGGAGAATCCAAGTGTCCAAGTATTGAAGAACATGAAGAGTGAACATTAGCCTTAGGGTTTTTTATTTATAGTCTTTTTGTTATAAAGAATGCCTAAGTAAGATAATAGATTTGTAATGTTTGATCTTGGTATGTTGCAAACACCAGACCAGTGTCTGGTGGTTGCAACATGACTTATCTGAAGAACAGTTCCTAGAACACTTTAGCACACCAGCATATTGACAAACTGACTCGTAAAATCTTTTGGTGAAAAAAAATTCATTTTTGGATTTTTTAAAGATTTTGGACGAGTACAAGTCATTAGTTTGGTAATCAATATTAAGTGCTAACAACTTTCCATATCTTTATTAGATATTCTAGCAAATATTCAAAGATCCTAGATTTTCGAAGATTTGGTTGAAGATTTCCTAATTAATAGGAACAAATATTGCAGCCCAAGAAACCTTCTTGACTGGAATAATTAGGGTTCCTAAAGGTCTATAAATAGAAGCACTTAATACCAGAAATTCCCAAGACTCTCCAAAACTTCAAAGAGCAATTTTTCGAGATTTCACAAAAGATCAAACAGAACAGTTTATTGATTACGAAAGCATTCATCTTAGAACTTAAACTTCGTCACTTACACGCTTTTTAAAAGCATTCTTTGAGAGCAAAGATTATGTAATTCGTCACTAACAGAGGGGTTAGTGATTGGGAGCATTTGAGAGTTCATTTGCGAGTGCTTGTGAGTTCAAGTGCGAAACAACACTCTTGGGTTGAGAGTGAAGAAGTCTATTGTATGAGTTTATAACAGACAAAGTGTACTATCTTTTTTTCTCTGAGTTGATTAATAAAAGTTAGTAGCTAGGGTAGGAGGACGTAGGCATAGTTGTCGAACCTCGTTAAATCTGTGTGTTCTCTATTGCACTACTATTGCAGTTTTACTGTTCTCTATAATTTCGCTACTAGAACAGTTCACTGGTTCATAAACTAGAACAGTTAAGAAAGAATTTTTTTAAGAAACACTCAATTCACCCCCACCCCCCCTATTGAGTGCTAGTGGGACCTTCAAACTTATTAAAAGAAATGGAAGATGATTGGAAAATTGTAAGTAATCAGTTAAGAGAGTATGAAAGAGCATTAGATCAAGAACCAACGCATTGATGTACAATAATTTTTTTTTAATGACAAGAATCTCCATTTAAAGGAACTCGTTGAAAAATTAAAATATGAGAACATTTTGGTAAATGTCGAATTAACTCAATATAAATAAATGGAAACTGACCTAATTGGATCAAGTTCCTCCTCTAGCAAATTTAATAAAAACTTTGAAAAGTTCAAGAGAGATCTTGAGGAAATGAGGTTTAAAAAAGCTAAACTAGATAAGGAACTTGAGACTAAGAAAAAATAAAGGAATTGGTCTGTATATTACTCCTAAGTGGATTGAGAATGCTCAAACTAAAAGAACATAAGGTTTAGGTTATGTTCACACTAAACACAAAGGTAACGGAAAAAGTATGTTGATTTACCCAAAAATAAGATATGTTCTTTCTGTGAAAAAATTGGTCATTATGATAAATCTTGTAATAAGAAGGAACTTGCTCAAGAGAAAATTGCTAAACAAATCTGGATGAAGAAAAATGATTCTGTTTCTTTTCACAAGGAACCCAAGGAATCATGTTTGTGCAGGTCTTAGTGAGGGGAATAACACATGGTTCCTCAACAATGTTTGTGCTAAGCATATGACAGGTGATAAATCAAGATTTCTCACGCTAGAGACTTATAACCCAGGAGGAGCTGTGACCTTTGGATATAACAAGAAAGGCGATATAATTGCCAAAGGAAAAGTTGGAAGGTCAAGTTCCTATTGTATAGATAATGTATTTTTATCGAGGGTTTGAGGGATAATATATATGTTAAGTATATCTCAATTCTGTGATAAAGGTAATTTTGTAAGTTTCACTTCAAATATTTGTAAGATCATCAATGATAATTATGATTATCCTTTATTATGGCACAAACAATTTGGACATGTTAGTTTTTCACTCATGAACAAATTGACTTCTAATGACTTTGTTGTTGTTTTACCAAAGGTCAAGTTCCCTAGTCTTCATGTATGTGAAGCATGTGTGAAAGACAAGCAGGTCAGATCTTCTTTCAAAAGTAAAAATATGATTAGCACTTCTAAACCATTAGAACTAATTCATATAGAATTGTGTGGTCCTATGAGGATCCAAAGCAGAAGTGGTAAGAAATATGTTTTGGTTATTGTAGACGATTACTCCAGATTCAAATGGGTTGTATTCTTATGAACTAAGGATGAAACTTATGATGAGTTTGAAGCATTTGTAACCAGAATTCAAAAGAAAAGTGGGTTCCAAGTAATCCACATAAGGCCTGATCATGGAACATAATTCGAAAATAAAAAATTTGATGAGTTTTGCAGGATAAATGGTATGGATCATAACTTTTCAGCCCCTAGAACTCTTCAACAAAATGGAGTTGTTGAAAGGAAGAACAAGACACTCGATGATATGGCTAGGGCCATGTTGATAGCTAGTGGTCTTGCAAGGAACTTCTGGACAGAAGCTGTTAACATAACATGTTATATAATTAATAAAGTTATGATGAGAACAATAGTCAACAAAACTCCATATGAACTGTTCAAGGGTGGAAAATTCAATATTTCTTACTTTAGAGCTTTTGGTTGCAGGTGTTTTGTACATAACAACGGTAAAAGAAACTTGGGAAAATTTGATGAAAGGAGTGATGAGGCTATATTCCTTGGCTATGCTACAAATAGCAAGGCATGCAAGGTCTATAATAAGAATTCAATGTGTGTGGAAGAAAGCATACATATTATATTTGATGAAACTAACACTCACTTGAATATGCAGGAACTTGAGGAAAATTATTTTGATATTGGTCTTATTAATTAAGAAAAATGGTACATATGAAGAAAATCCAGACTTCTCATAAAGAGAACATTCATATACAGGAAGAGGAACTGCACAATCAAACTGAAGTTCCTCAACCTGAAGTAGAAGGAGCCACAACGAAGGAACATGAAGTGAAAACAGAACAAGTCAGAGGAAATGAAGCAGAGATTACACAAGTTGGAGTTCCCTTGAGAGACTTTCAGCCTAAACCTTGGAAGCATCAAGAGTCTCATCCCACTAAGCTCATAATCAGTGATATTAACAAAGGAACTCAAACTAGATCAGATCTCAGCTGAGGAACTTCTATACTTTTCAAGCATTTATGTCCACCATGGAACCTAAGAACCATGAAGAAGCACTCAAAGATGCTAATTGGATCAATGTCATGCAAGAAGAACTAAATGAATATGAAAGAAATAAGGTATGACATCTTGAACATATTCCTAAATCCAAAAGAGTCATTGGACTTAAATGAGTATTTAGGAGTAAGTTTGATGAATATGGAACAATCATAGGGAACAAGGCTAGACATGTTGTGAAAGGTTATAATTAGCAAGAAGGGATTTAAGGGTCATGTTGCAATTTTCTAAAGTCTTAAAGTTTATATGGATTAATCTCTAAATATCAAAACCATATTTTGGTAATTATTTTTCACATTCGTTCTAAATAAGTAATTGAATACTGAAACAATTTTATACTTGAATATCACTTGACTTAAAATAGGGAAAAAAAGAAAATAAAAATAATTTTTTTCCTAAGGCATGTGTCATCCAAGAACCTTCATAGATCCACCCCTACTTGTATGTTTTTTCCTGGCCATTTTATATGCGGTATTCAACACTCCAACATGCACTAACAAATGGAGCTCATTTTGGTATACATAATTATAAAAAGGAAAATAAAATTGTTTATATAAACGCCACCTTTGGATTAGCTGCACAAAACAACATCACCTAAAGTGGGTGCGGAGGGCAGCATGGCCTAACGGTGCGAAAGGCAGCATTACCTTGTGCAAATATGCACACAACACGACCTTTTTTTAAAATTTCACGGTAGTGTTGTTTTGTACACCCAACCAAAATGTGGTGCTATGACCAATTTTGTCTTATAAAAAGCACATTATGCATTGTTAAAATGTGATGCACAATGTTGAATTAGGCAAAGCCTACGTAACATTCAAATGAATAAAAAAAAAGGAGGGGAAAAAAAAAGACGAAAATCTACTCAGTTAAAAGATGTGGTTGAGTTGCCAAGGGAAAAAAAAAAAAAAAACAAGGTTGAGTACTTAATTCATTATTAAGCAAAAAAAAAATAAAAAATTGAGTATCCAAATGATTTAAAAGTAAAAAATAAAATAAAATAAAAGTTGAATACTCAAATTCATCTTAAACAAAGAAAAACAAGACTCAATTTATTTAACACACGCATACACAGCGAGAAGATTTGCCTGCGGTGAGATTCTAACTCTTCGAGATTTCAGACTCGAAGTTTGCAAAACTTAACAATTAGGCTAAGACTGACAAGTCACACCTCAATTCATATTTGGTGCGGATAATTATCATATATACATACGTAGAAGATGGATTAAACAAAAAACATTCCTAGACTTTTAATTTCTACGATATTTCGTTCTTTGCCTTAATCATATTAAATTGCGTGTTAAGAATCAACATAATTAAATCAGATGTAAACGCATATAATAAAATTCCAACCCAGACAAGACTTGGCCTCTTAATTTCTTTCTGGAAGGTCTTGGTAGTTGAATACTCTGCATTCCCTTGTTGACCAAAACGGCAATACTCACTCGTTTTTAACTTTCTCTTGATTCATTCTTACTTATTCTTATTGATCCCCTCCTTCCATTATTTCTTAACAACACTCGTGAATTTTCTTTTATTTTTTTGTTTGTTTGTTTGAGAAAATAAAATAAACCAACAATAACCAACATTTTTTTTAAGAAAATATAATAAAGATGAACAACCTGTTATCAAGGTCATTCTCGGAGCACCGGAAGAACAACTCGGGCGACATAGAGATGGGCATGGGGGCTGCAGACACCCTGCAAAAGTTTTTCGAGGAAGTGGAAAAGATCAACAACGATATGAAGGAGATAGAGGAGCTACATGGGAGGCTGAAAGGGGCACACGAAGAGTCTAAGACGGCTCATAATGCGGGGGTAGTGAAGGCGCTACGGTCGAAGATGGAGCAGGATGTGGGTCAGATACTGAGAAAGGCGAAACAAATAAAGGATAGAGTGGGGGAACTAGAAAAGTCGAACGAACAGAGTCGAAAGCAGCCGGAATGTGGGGCGGGAAGCTCGACGGACAGGACTAGGACGTCGGTGGTGTCGGGGTTAGGGAAGAAGCTCAAGGATAAGATGGATGAGTTTCAGGAGCTTCGAGGGAAGATTAATGGGGAGTATAAAGAGACGGTTCAGAGGAGGTATTTTACTGTTACGGGGGAGAATCCTGATGAGAAGACGGTTGATTTGTTGATTAGTACGGGCGAGAGTGAAACCTTCTTGCAGAAAGCCATTCAGCAGCAGGTTTGTTTGTTTGTTTTTCCTCTCGAGTCTTGAGAGATTATTGAGAGATATTATAATAGCTTTTCAATTATAGTAATGATTAATCATTAGTATAATGAAATAGATAAAAACCAAAGCAATGGTTCATTTTTATTATAGGAAACCAAAGATGGGTCGCTTTTCTATTTGGGATTTTTTTTTTTTCCAGTGAAGCAATGCCTAAACAAAGAAGAATAATTTACATGTAATTGCAGGGAAGAGGTCAGATACTAGATACAATTGCTGAGATTCAAGAGAGGCATGATGCAGTAAGAGACATAGAAAGGAACTTAATGGAACTACATCAGATATTTCTCGACATAGCCGTGTTGGTTCAGCGTCAAGGGGAGCAGTTAGATGACATCGAGTCGAACGTTGGCAGAGCTACTTCCTTTGTTCAGAGAGGAACAACCCAACTGCAGCAAGCCAAAAAGCACCAGAAAAATACGCGGAAATGGACATGTTTCGCCATTATTCTGCTTCTCATCATCATACTAGTTATTGTCCTCTCTTTACATCCATGGAACTAGCTCCTTTGCAGAGCAGATTAAGACTATTGCCATCAGCTATCAGATATATTCCTTTCTTCTTTCTACATCTCTTCTGTATTATTTACCTGAGTATTCTATGTAAATATGATTTGTATTTTTTTCGGGATTATCAGGATTGAATTTTCACCACATAATATAGAATTTCATTTTGTAAGAAAGATCATGGACATCAGATTTGAGCAAAAGGCTTTAACATTATGAAAATATTAGTCAAATGCCATTGTGATCTCATCATCAGACATTTCATCCAATAAACTCAACAAAACAGGTTCATTGTAACAAGTTCTGAGCTAAATATTCTCTTATAAACCAGTAAACTACCTTACCCTAAAAAAACACAAGTATATAATTCTGAATAATCAAACTTCATCCTCATGGAGAAGCATGTTAGGGATACCTTTACTGACAGGAAATTTACGGCCAGTTTCGGGGCAAACAAGAGCGCCTTCTTCTAAGTGAATCTCAAGGAGAGCATGGTGGAAGTTGGTGAGAAAATCTTGGGAATCGAGTAGAGAAGAGTCAACATCTTCTGGGAGCTCAGAGAATCCTAAGGTCTTGGCAGCTTCAACAAAGGGCTTCCACTCAATCTTGGTGAAGATATTCTTCAGAAAATCCCGATTCATTTCCACTTGCTTCTCCATCACCTTCTCCGCCTCTATTCTTAGAGGAAAGCCGTTTGTTACCCCCTTTATGTTTGATGAGAGCATGTTGTGGGTTAAAAGCCTCATCTCAAATTGTTGTGAGAATTTTTCAGCAACAAGGATATTTTTTCTAACATAAAAAATGCAATCCAAAAAAAATATCAGCAAAACATTTCAGAAAGTCTAACATACATGACACATCAAAACTTTAGGTAGTGATAAAAAAAACACATGCCCAGCAAAAGGCTGAGTTGCAGAAAGCACCGCCTGAACAGATTCAGTTATCAATGCTAATATGAGGTAACACAAAAACCAGAGATATGCCCAACAAAAATCAAAAATATGTATTGACTATTACAACTTTCTACATTCATCAACCTAAAGGCTAAAGCAATACCACACCTAAATTACCCTAGGCACTCAAAATTCCCATGAATTTCATTTGGGGCTAATTGTTAGGTTGATAAGAATTAATGGGAATTTTGATTTCCACAAAATATGGGTCCCCTTGATTAATGAAAAATCAAGGGAATTTCAAATTTCCACATTGCTAATCAAACAACTTAGTTAAATTTTCTTTCCCATGTATTATGAATTCCTATGGAAAATAACTTCTCATTGCAACCAAGTGAATACTTACTCTTTCTACCCTAATTTAACTAATCACAGAAGCAACAAAGTCACAGGGACCACAATTCTTAATTCTTGCTCTTGCAAAAACATGTGCATTTGGGTAGTGCACTAGTGCTGCAATCTTTTGCAGCAGACAAAGTACATCAGGAACAATGGAAAATATAATATAAGAGATGAATTCTTTGCCTTAAACAATAAAAATACATATTAGACGACACTAGGTTACACAGATAAAAATATTAGACTAGAAATTAATCCCAATGAGATGTGCTCTTACCCTAGAATAAGAGCCTTCCTAACATCATTGCAAAGGTTATATTGAAATCTCCACGTACCCCCTACTGATCCTTTTTTTCCAGCCTAGTTACATAACTCCAAAGTGGAGCATCCCCACTTTGGTTTCATGCAACAGAGACACCAGACCCACCCAGAGCTAACATTTCCACTAGATGATGCCATTAGCACTGTCAATTCAGGTCAACAGTTCAGTTTTGGTTTTAACCAATCAGTTTGGGTCGTTTTAGTTCAGTTAATTTCAGATAATTTTTTTTCCAGTTCAGTTCAGTTCAGTTAATTTTGATTTCAGTTCAGTTCAGTTCAGTTTTTGTACGAACATATTTCAGTTCAGTTCAGTTTCAGTTAATTGTTCAGTTTAAACTAATCAATTAAAAATCCGAACGGGTGCAATTCAGTTCAGTTCAAAATGTCGACAGTTCAGTTCAGTTTTGGTTACAATTTTTTTGGTTCAGTTAGCTTTAGTTCAGGTCATTTGAGATTATAATTTTGTAACTTCAAACCACCCTTAAGATAGACATTCAGTAGGAAATTTCCTATCGCTAGTCGGTCGCATGCAAATGTTTAAAGTCGGTCGCAAATCACCTACCCATATTTCCAGTAGGAAATTACCTACCGCATTTTCGGTCGGAAATGTTGAGAACTGCGATAGCAAATCACCTACCAATATTTTTTATTTTTTGGTAGGAAATTACCTACCGCTAAAAGTCGGTAGGAAATGTTGTAAAATGCGGTAGCAAATCACCTACCAATATATTTTATTTTTTGGTAGCAAATCACCTACCGCTAAAATTCGGTAGGAAATGTGGTAAAATGCGGTAGGTAATTTTCCGACCGAAAATCTGTCAGAAATGTACAATTAGTGACCAATGTATTTCCTACCGCTCAATACCGACTGATTTTTCTACATTTCCTACCACTTATGGCGGTGGGTAATTTAGCATTTTCTTGTAGTGTTCAAAACAGTTCGGATAATATTGTATTATTTTTTATTCAGTTTAGTAATATTCAAATTAAATTAGTTTCAAGTCAGTTTTAGTTTCAGTTAGATTCAGTTGTCGTCTTTTCAGTTCATTTTCAGTTAGCTTCAGTTATCCTCTTTTCAGTTCAGTTCAGTTCAGTTATTTTCAGATATTTAGCAGTTAACTTCAGTTTCAGTTGGTTTCAGATTCAGTTCAGTTCAATTCAGTTTGATATTTTTCAGTTGACTTTCAGTTATCAGTTCATTCAGTTCAGTTCACTTTCAGTTTCAGGTAATTTCAGATCGACCCAAAACAGTTCAGTTTCAGTTAGTTCAGTTCAGTTAAATCAGTTCTGACCCAATCTGACAGCACTAGATGCCATAGGGGAAATTCGAACAGAAAAAGAACAGAAAAACTGAAAAAGAAAAGGAACAAATTCGAACACAGAACAAGATGCAAGACAACCCGAACACATTAGAACAAGATGCATAAACAAATTCGAAAAGAAATGAAGAAAAATTCGAAGTTGAAAAAATTAAAAAAAAAAAAAAGAAGAAAGAAATCTTGCAGAACCTGGTGCTGGGGTTGTGGCTGACCGGACGGCGGTGGGTTGGTCGAGGGCAGCGACTCGAAGCTGTGGTTGTTTAGGTGGAGTGAGAGCAGATGCGTGAGGGAGAGAGTGAATTTTTAGGTTTAAAACCCCAATCCCCAAATTGATTTTAACTTTACAATTTTCTCAAAATTCTCACGTTTTTATTATTCACTTGATATTCATTTTTTTCCGATAAATCAACCTTTGCACCATAGAAATTTATGTTAGAGGATTTTATTTACCGGGTTTTTTTAATCAACACTACATTATTTATATCACTTTTTGTAAAAAACTATCTTACTTACAAAAGTTTGTCCAAAACTACCCTACTTAGCAAATTTCTGGTTGACCACTACCTTATTCACTATTTCGACGTTGACTTTGCCTTTGTTGGCCAATCTGGTCTTTTTTTGCAAATTCCGACCTCAAATTTGACCCTTTAGGGCAAAAATGACCCACCAAAGCCTTGATAGGGATAATTTTTTTGGCACGCAAACCAATGAACGCATATTGAGATAAATTTTGTAATGCAAATGGAAGCTTATGCGATCATTTTTTGTAGATTCCGACCTCATATTTAACCATTTTGGGGCAAAAATGACCACAAGGAATTGGTTAATAAAGGTAGTTTTGGACAAACTTTTGTATGTAAGGTAGTTTTTTGCAAAAAGTGGTGTAAGGTAGTTTTAGACAAAAAACCCTTATTTACCACCACCTTGACCCACCGAAATCGACGTCTACTGCCACATGTCTTCCTTATCCTTCATGGATCTCCTTTTTTTGGATTTCACGATTTATTGGTGTGGGTAAACAAAATTTTCTGACCTAAATTTGGCTGGCATGATGCGAAGGTTAGCTTATCTTTGGAATTTCAAAAGTTTGGCTTATTTGTGGAAGACCGACCAAAGTTTGGCTTCTTTTTGTCAAATTTTCCTATTTTAAATGTATTTTTAATTTGATCTAAACATAAAAAAAACCGAAGGTTATTTGTTCGAAAATTTAAATATTTGTCAAATTCATACTCATTTACATAATTAAAACATACTGTTGCTCAAAAAAAAATTAAAACATACTTTTTAATTTATTATGTTATATCGGCTATCAACTTTCTACTTTAATCAAAATGTAAAATTTATACGTGACAAACTATATCAATATGGATGTCTATTTATACATAATCTAAAAATATGAAAATTTGTGTATTTATTTTATTTTAAATAATTTTATATTGTTTAATATTTTCATTTTAAAAAAAAATTAAAATTTTAACTTTACTTAATATTTCGCTTAAAATTTGCTACATTTACTTTTTCACGCCTCCCAAAACACAACTTGATATCAATATATTTTAGGATTATTTGGTTTTAATAATCCAATCTTTTGAGTTTTAGCAACTAATAATCCAACCTTTGGATTATTAGGAAATAATCCAACCTTTGCATTAAAATCCAACCAATGAACCCGAACCTCTCATTTTTGAGTTTTAGTAGTTGTATAGGTAAGTAAATGTTAGTCTTTTAATGTGTACTTAACTAGCATAGCACCCGTGCGATGCACGACTTGGAAATTTTAATATTAATTTAACTTTATAAATAGTAATGTAAAGATTTATATAATTCATTTCCTAATATAGTGACTTTAACATTATATTATAATTTTAACTTTATGAATAACAACCTATATTAATATTCTCGTAGTTTTTTTTTAATTAAAAAAACCCATACAAAATAATGAGTAATCTTTATAGAAAATCTTGACTAACCCCCATACAGAACATTAAGTAACCATTTTTTTTTGACGTAACATTAAGTAACCATTACACTAATACCCGGTAATTCATATATATACTACATATATAATAAATTTTTTAGTAATATTTTGATTGATATTCAATCCGATAATTGTTATGCTTAATACGGAGTATAATTTAAAAATCAAGATTAATGCATAAAAAGAAATAAAAGATTTTTTTTTAAAATTATTGTAATATATGGATAAGAATAATAAATAAGAAATTGGGAGAATTCAACGAAATCAACAACAAAAAAATTATATAAGGTGATACATTATATTTAATATAAAATGGTTAAATTTAAGGTAACATGCATAAACAAATTTTGGAGTAAATTTAAACAATTTTAGAAAAAACTTTAACCCGTAATAATCGTTATCAAATGTTAGCTAGTTATTAATTTTTAAAGGTTTGTTTTGATAAAAGAGAATAAAATTACTTTTATATGTTATGAGTATTTTTTTTGAAATAAATCTCTTATTAAAAGTTAAATTCACGGATTAAAAAATCTAAAACATGAAGTTTTAGATTATAATAGTTTTTGTTCTAAATATATACTTTTCTTTTAATATATTTTTATATATAGATCAATTATGTTATAATATAGAATTGTTCTAATTAAACATATATCAATAATATAGATTCTCCATAAAAAATATACTCCATCTGTAACAAATTAATTTCACCATTTGTTTTTTCACGCATTTTGAGGAAGCGATTTAAGGGTGTAAACGAAGGAATTAATCAAAATGATTTTAGGACAAGCAAGAATGTGATTATAAGTTACTAATATCAAAATTATTTTGATTAATTTGGTCAGTTACACCCTTAAATCGATTTCTCAAAATGCGTGAAAAAACAAATGGTGAAATTAATTTGTTACGAAGGGAGTATATATAGATTCAATTTTAGAAATTTATTTTCTCGTTTATTTTCTATGGAAAAAAAATCATGCATACAAATAAAAAAATTATAATACACTCAAAATTAAAATATACAAAATAACTACATTAAGCTAAAACTTATTTTATCACAACTGTTGGGGAAAATAAAACTAAAATGTACATTTTTTTTGTTGATTTTCTAATTATTATAATCCTAATAAAAATTGATAAGTTATTATAGAGATTCTTCGAATTATATAAAAAGTCATGTTATGCATGTCAAAATAATAAATCAATAATGATACTCATTTCCCCCCCCCCCTTAAAAAAAGTTGCGGAATTTTTATTATGAGAATATGTATAAGCAATAAATGAATAATATATATATCGAAAGTAATTTTTTATCATAAAAATATATAGAAAATTAATATATGATCAAAACTAAATTACTTATAATAAAAGAATTAAGGTACAAGTATTATTTATAGAAATTAAATCACATAATATTACTAAATTAAAGATATGTTATATTATATAACAATTTTTATTAAGGTATAAAATATATTAATATAGAATAAAAAAGTTGCTTTTTTAGATTAAAGGGAAAGAGCGGGAATTTTTTTAATGAGAGCGCGACATGTGGCAAGATGTAGATTGAGCTGCTTCTCTTATAGTATATATATTGATGATTAAACAACCCAAAAAAATAATAGATCAATATATATATAATTGACCTTTTATTTTCAAGTTTAGTTCATTGGTTGCTAGAAATCGAAAGGTTGGATTATTGTATGTAATTAGGGTGCAAAGGTTGGATTATTCCCTAATAATCCAAAGGTTGGATTATTGGTTACTAAAACTTGAAAGGTTGGATTATTAAAAGCAAATTTTCCTATATTTTATATGTATATAATAAAAAAATTATAAAAATTACATATTAAAAAACTATACATTGAGCTGAATAAAATGAGATCCCAATTGACTATATTTTTTCTTATACGTATAAAATTAGAGAGTGTCAAAGTTACACAGTGAATAGTGCTAAAAGTCCTTATGTAGAAAACAAATAGGGACGGAGGAAGTAGTGAGCATTGATACTAATTGAATTTTTAGAAAATATTTGAAAGGTAACAAGGGTTTTTCCAGGGGGACACCATGCTTCCCTTGGCTTATATAATAGAGAATAGCTATAAGTATCTTATATAATGCATGTATACATTATTTATGAGCTTTTTGAAAATAAGATTATGATTGTTTATAATTGAATAAAATTTAACTTCATCTATTACACTATCCCTGATTAAATTTTCACTGTAATTAAAAGATAAAAATTTAATGTGAAAAGTTATATAAATATGGATGTCCATTTGTAAAAAAAAATTCAAAAATATCTGCTTTATTTATTTTTGTAAATTATTAATTTTATGATATTTTCATTTAAAAAGATAAAAATGTGTTAGATTTTATGGGAATAAATAATTATTTGTTTTTTGATTGATAATTCCTTATTTTTTGAGGAATAAATAATTATTTACTCTTTCATTTACAAAGATCGGTATTTTAGAAATTTTTATATAATAGAGATTTATACTAATAAAAAAGAAGATATTTGTGTGAAAAAATATACCAATATGGGTATCTAATTGTAGAGAATTTTAAAATAAAAATTTTGGTGTTTGTGTTTTATTTTTTTGAATTATATACTCCCTTTTTTTTTTAGTTTACTCACTTGAGTTTTTATCAAAACCAAGAAATTATTGGAAGTTGGAAAAAATGAATAAATGATCGATGATTAAAAGTTGTATAAAAAAATAGGGTATGGAAAAGAAAGAAAATAGGGTAATTTTATTGAAATTAATCAAAAGTATGAGAGAGTATAAAAAATGCACCTGGGAATCATAAAAACTCCTAATAATTTTTTGGTTTTGATAAAAATTCAAGTGAATAAACTAAAAAAACGGAGAGAGGATTATATAGTTTGAGTATTTAGAAAAATTTTGAATGATAGTTTAGACTTTTTAGGGGGGGGGGCATGGCTCCCCATTGGCATAATAATAGATATAAAGTTAAAAATTTTATATAACAAAACTATATCAATATAGATGTCTATTTTTAGAGAATTTAAAAATATAAATTTTTAAGTTTATATTTTATTTTTTTGAAATATATATTTAATAATATTTTCATTTTAAAATTCTTTTTCTTTTCAAAATTTTCCTTATTGATTTTACCAGTTTTAATAGTAATATTATTTGAATTTTTAAAACTTGTAAGGGGTGAATAAGACATTTCTTGGGGGATACAATCCTCCCCTTTCCCTTATATAATAGAGATATGGGCCTACAAATAGGGATGAAAGTGATGTGGTTTGGTGTGATTTGAGCTCCAAACCGCACCAAACTGTAATTTTGCGGTTTGGAAAATTTTCAAAACCACGCCACACTGCAAATTTCATCAAATTGCATCACAATAAACCGCAAAATTGTGGTTTGGTACAGTGCGGTTTGTGGTTTAAAAACAATTTTATTTGTTTTTTTTCTTGATAAATCCTCAAATAACTTTTTTAAATAAAGTCTTACTTTAATCATATTAGATTACATTATTCCACGAAAATAATAGTATAAACAAGTCGTAAATTAACAAAAAAAAATCAATTAAATGAAAATTTTTAAAATATATAAAGTATAATAATCAAGTTTTACCATCTAAATAAGAAACTTTATATAGTTGCGATTTATTTTGGTTTATTTGAATTTTTTTAAAACCAAACCAAACTGCAAAATTGCGGTTTGATAATTTCATAAACTAAACCGCACTTTTTCAAACCACAAACCAAACCAAACTGCTAAAAACGGTTGGTTTGCAGTGTGGTGCGGTTTAAACCGCACTTTGCTTTTCCCTACCTACAAAGGTTGGGCATTTCATGTTTGCTTAAAGCTTTTTTTTAAAAAAAAAAATGAAAAGTAGCATAGTTGCGGACGACAACATCACCCAACACCCGGCCCGTTCCCGAACCGTCCCCACAGCCAAACTCAATCGTCCCCATAACTGACAAGCCGTCCCCAATACCTTTTTTGCCGTAACCGCACCATCCCCGTCCCCGATACAAATTCGACCCCCAATCAGGCGTCCTCGTGCTTTCTAGCTTTATCCCATTGCCAGCCAATAAACTGGTGGCCCTATGAGTTAGTAACCTAGCAAGGCTAACCTCCTAACTTAGTTGGACAAAAACATAGAGAAATCTTTTTCCTCAATAATATCATATATACCTAAAATCACTTTTCTATTGACATATTACATCATAACAAATCTTAAGTACAAACCTTCTGTTTTTAAGTCAACCAAACGCAAAATATCCAATTCATGATTCTATGTCACTAAAGATCAGGCCCATCCCTGAGCTAGCTAATCGCAGGGCGGGAGCCCGCCAAGAAAACCTCAAACATAGCAGTGAAGAGTTATAAACAAAAGTAAGTCTACAACAACAAGAATCGACTGGAAATTCTACTCTACTTACCAACGTAGAAGAACCCTAACGGCCCGTTTGGTAGCCGATCATAAATGAAGGTAATGGGAATGAATTTATAACTAGATTTGGAAGGAAAATCAAAATTCATTCCCATGGTGGTGCTACCTTAATTTATTTTTTTTCACAAATATTCATTCTCATCTAATATCACCCTTCCATATGGTAATGGATGATAATGGAAAAAAAGAAGAAATCTCAAGTTTGGGAATGACAAATATGTTTTCTATGGGGATTTTGAAGTTTTTCCTTAGCAAGTTACACTTTAAATCCATTACCAATACCACATTTTATTATCAACAACCAAACGGGCCGTAAGTGACAACTAAATTGAAACTTAACCCGATTGTATAATTGATATTCCATGAAAACAAAACCTTACCTCATTTGGATATTACCATCCATTGCTATTGGAAATTGTCATATTGGATAAGAATGGATATTTGTGAAGAAATTTATATAGAGGCAAGCTAGCATTGGCAGATCTAAATGATGGAGTCATGGTGAGTTCAGTGACTCAGTAGCATCTATGGTGGGTACGAAACGGTTACAAGATAAACTATTGGAAATAATAAGTATATCAAGGCTACAAATAGAGGGGGGATGTATAAAATACGGAGGATAAATTACAAATATGATTAGAATAATTGGGCATGTGATGTCGTGGAAAAACCACTACCTTGAAAACGAGATTCAGCCCGTCCGAGGTACAAAACATTATGGCCGATTCGTTTGCCAAGGTTAACATCACTCCCACACAATCATGTACTTGAAAGTGAGGGATTGGAGAAGACGCACACTTTTGCTCAAGTATATGGAAGATTTTGTGAACTCATAAAGTCTGAGAGAACTAGTCACATTTCTTCCTTTTTTCTCTCTTCATATATAGCCCTCACAAAAGACCTATTTATAGAGAACTTGTAGATGTTACAAGTTTCATACTCATCAATACCAAGCATTGTTGCAAGAATATGCATATTGATTTCATTAACAAATAAATATTCCTCATAATATGGGGGGTTACTAACGCTACAAATTAGCCATAACACTCTAAAGGTATCCAATGTATGGAATCCTAGAGTTAGTCATTAAGCATATAATTAGGCTTTTAAAGCCATTATTCTAACATAAACTAGTTTGAAACATATGAGATATGGGTAGGAGAAATAGATATTATTAAATAATTTTAAAATTAAGAAAATTTAATTAAATTTTCGATATCATTTAAAATAATTTAGTTTAATTATTACAATAAGATACGTATTATCTTTGAAAATTATATGAAAATATGAAGGAAAAAAATTGGGTAAATATATAGTTAAACATGTCAAACTTAATAATGTTAAAATAGAGTAAAGTATCCGGTAAACTAGAAGTATTGGTATCTGTTAGATTGGTGCCTTGAATCTGTTGTATGCCGTACTCCCACTTCGTATAACCCTGCACGGGACGGTATATGTTTTGTGGGCTATGGTTTTCTGTTTTTGGCCTATTTTTCGGGCTTTTCAGTTTCTGTTTTAGGAGTCATATATATACTCCTTATTTTTCCTTAACCTAGTCTACACTTGGTAATCTGTAATCCGAAATTCCTCAAAATCAATAATACTATCTCTCTCCTCTGCCTGTGGACGTAGTCGACAAACTGTCGGCGAACCACGTAAATTCCGTGTGTTGTTCTTGTCTATTGTTTGCTTTACATTGCGCATCTGTTATAACAGTATCTGATACGGGTACAACTACCTCAATGAAGTATCCTTGAAGTATCACTATCGTATTGGTAATGAATTTCAGGATGAAAAGAAAATATCCTTAAACTAAAATATTCATATATCAGGCATTCCAGATATCTATAACACAGAATCACTTACCTGTCGTCCTTCGCAGAAGAAGCATTCATAACATACATTCATGGATTAATAACAAGACATCAACAATACGCAGCGGAACAAACATTCATACATGCATTATCCTATGAACTGACAATAAAACTACGCAGCGGAACTCATCAGTCATTCAATCTAATTAATACCTTAAGACATATTCTTATGACAACTTTACCTAGAGTCTACCATATTCTTATTCTTAATTATTATCGTTTGTTTAATCCATGGACCGGTCACTATTGCTCGTAGGTCAGCCTTTGCGCTTCCCAGCTTTCCTAGAATATGTTGGGTCGAACCTTTGCGTCCTTCCCGTAGCCCTCCTTTGCGAGGACCATGTCTAAGTGGGGCCCTCACTCCCAGATTAGTATCTCATTTGCTACCAGCCTGGACGACAACACATAATAGGATCCATAACTGTCCACGTATCGAAGCGGGACATTGGCCTCGACTTAACCCGGTTTAGCGACTCGTGTATCACTAAGCGGGAGTCCACTTCATAAAACCTTATTAAAGTATCTTATCATCTTATCACATAAAACAAGCAATCATCATAACCAATGTGAGGTCAACATATCTTATCTTAATTTTCTTCTTATCGACATGGCCATTGTGATACCAATAATCTTATACTTCTTTTCTTATCAATTTGTTATGTATTGTATATTGGTGTTCATACCGGCCGTCAATTCCTTAGTTATCGGCATAAGCCATTCGTCAATTCTCAATACCCCGGTAGAGTGCACCATAATCGAGAGTACTAGGTGTCCGTAATTGGAACTGAGATGTTCGAAATCCCAGGAAAGGGAGGTACGGCACGTATGTTGGTCATCTTAAATACCAAGCCTTTCCTAACTAGAGATCGAAGCAGAACAATATCCTCTTACTCTGTTTCCATTCCTTCGACATTTATATTTTTATTATTATCTTTATTTAATTTTCTTGTCTTATTAGGACTTAATCATAACCTCTTAAGTCAATCATGGCACCAAACTATTAATCCGTATTATCAATCAATATACTACAAGATTCCTAGTCATAATATTACTGTCAATTCCTTTTATTATTATCATCCTATTGTCATATCAATCTTATCCCTTTAGGCAATAACTGCAAGCAACATATAATAATAATAGTTCCCTTCATGCTATAATATTCAATTATACTTATCCATATTATTCCCTTTGGTCAATACTTAGTCAGTTTTATCAATTTAACACATTAAACAAAGATTAAACAAAATTATAATTCATCAAACATTAACATACCATTCGGCCATCAGTAGAATAAAAATCAAAATTTCGTGCTTTTATACAATTTCACATAAAAATCTTAGATCAAATCCATGTTGAAAACAATTATATCAACAATTAATATAAAATCAAGAATTCAATTAAATATCAGACCAATTCTTTGGCTTCAAAACATGATCAAAATTCATACTTTCATACCTAATAATATTCGGCCATGATACGTATATTAAAGAAAATTAATTAAACTTCAAGAATTCATGAAACAATTGGGTCGTTTCAGTTCAGTTAATTTCAGATAATTTTTTTCCAGTTCAGTTCATTTAATTTTGATTTCAGTTCAGTTCAGTTTTTGTACGGACATATTTCAGTTCAGTTCAGTTTCAGTTAATTGTTCTGTTTAACTAATCAGTTAAAAATTCGAACGGGTGCAATTCAGTTCAGTTCAAAATGTCCACAGTTCAATTCAGTTTTGGTTACAGTTTTTTTGGTTCGGTTAGCTTTAGTTCAGGTCATTTGAGATTATAATTTTGTAACAATTAATTTCCAGTTTAGTTTTTATTTCAATTTCAGTTAATTTTTTTTTTCCGGATATAACCTTTGAACATATTAATTTTGTTTCGGTTCGTTTAGTTTCAATTTTTTTTCATATACAAAATTTTAACTGTTATTTTCAATTTCAGTTCAATTATCTAAATATTTTTTTAAAACAATTAGTTTATTGATTGGTTCTATCTCATTTCGGTTAATTTCGATTTCATTTCAGATAATTGCGGATTTGTATTTTTCCAATACAAAGTTGCTAGATATCATTGTCATCGATTCATCAATTATCATATTTTTTAAAATTAATTAATTATTATATATGAAGCAATTACTTAAATGCTTAATTATATAGAATTATTAATCCTCTTTGTCCTTTAAACTTATAATAAATATTTAGAAATATTTAATATATATTACTCCCTCCGTTTTTTTTATTTACTCACTTTCCTTTTTGGGATATTTTTTTTTAATTTACCCACTTCTCAAAATTTATTCTCCTAAATTTATTAATTTATGATTTCCAAGTGCTTTTTTCATACTATCTCTCTTACTTTTGACTAACTTCAATAAAATTAACCTCTTTTATCTTTTTTCCATACTCTCTCTCTTACTTTTTATACAACTTTTAATCATCATTTATTTTTTTCTCCTACTCCCAATATTTTCTTGGTTTTGATAAAAACACAAATGAGTAAACTAAAAAAAAAAATAGAAGGAGTATATAATAATTAATAAATATATAATATATAACAACATAACTTAAAATTATAAGTATAATTAGGAGAAATCATTCAAGTAATATATAACTAACTTAAGTATATGTGTAATATAACTAATAATAAACCAGTGATTCAACAGTTGCATATACTCCCTCAGTCCCTCTATCCCATTATAATTTATAAATGCCCCACTTTGACTATGCCAACTGGCCACTATTTACTTTGTAACTTTGACTCTCTTTAATTTCTTATATATAAGCAAAAATATAGTCATGTGGGATCTCATTTAATTCGTCTCGATACTCACTTTCTAAATATATAATTTTTACAATTTTTTATTATATAAACCTAAATATATTAATATTTAAATATGTGTCTCGGATGGTGTGATCACTGTGATGTGAAAAACTGAATGGAGCTTTTTGTTTGGGACGGAGGGAGTATATTCCATACAATTATACATCAAAATTTTAAAGTAGTATAATCATAATCATCATGGCCATCATTCATCGTCAATATCATTCATCATCACCAAATCATCTTCATATGATCATTCATGAATCATGATCATCATCAACAACAACCAATAAATCATAGTCATCTGTCATCCATTCATCATCATCAATCCATCACCAGTTCATCATTAACAATGCTTCATGATCATCATTCTTCATTCATCATCCTCATCAACAACATCATCAATCATCATCTTTAATCCATCATAGGTTCATCATCATTAATCCATCATGATAATCAATCAATATTCATCATCATCAACAACAACATTATTCATCCATCATCATCTAAGGACACAATAATTAGAATAAAATATTATCCTTTTTTGTAAGGTTGTGGAGCAAGGTGAAACACCATCAGCTGCAGAGGTGTATCTAAGGATGCATAGTAGGAAAGTAGCAACGAATGACACCATGATATGATGTGACAAATCAAAAGTTATCATGGTAAGTTATATCTTTTACTACTATGATACATTTTAAACGGCAATTATGGAACTTTTAATATCTGTATCAATGGCTATTATAGAGCTTTAAGTAACAAGGTCAATGGCTATTATAGAACTTTTTCGCAATTATTTCAAGAGAAGGTATTGTGTCGGACAGGTCTGACAGTAAACTTACTGTCAGACTAATCCTACTCAACCTGGACACATATTATTGAACCTGGACACATATGGTTGAACCTGGACACATATTGTTAAACCTGGACACAGAATGTTAAACTTGGACATAATGTTAAACCTGGTGACATAATGTTGGACCTGGATATATAATGTTGAACCTGGACACATATTGTTGAACCTGAACAAATGTGGACAAACCTGTTGACAAACCTGGACAAATGTAGACAAACTTGGACATATGTAGACAAACCTGGACAAATCTAGACAAACATGGACAAATCTGAACAAATATGAACACACCTGGACAAACCTGGATACATATTGTTAACATGGAAACATTTGTAAACATGGACACATATTGTAAAATCTGGACACATTTTGTATCTAACTTGGACAAAATATAGCCTGGATACTTTTTTTGCATTTTGAGGCCTTTAGAGGCCTCGTTTGGCGATTTCCGGTGACCAAATCCCCTGCAGGTATTTGCAGCTGCGTTCGTCTCGAAAAATTAATCAATTTCGACATAGTATATGCCCCGATCCGACACCCGAGCGCAAAGTTATAGCCTCTCGAAGTTTTTCACTATTATAAGTGGGTATATGGGTCAGTCGTGTAATAACCCGAAATTTAGGGCCAGAAAATTTCGCGGTTTATTAACATTATTTTACTATTCTTAGTCCAAAAGGCCCGTTTAATTTGGATTGTTTATGTTATTCCATTATCTTATCTCGAAATTGGGCCCGATGACCCGATTCCTCTCCCTCTTGGCCGACCTCTTATGTGAATGGCCAAGAATAATTTCCCTTTTAATTTATTATTAATTAGATGATTTATTATTTATTTAATTAATAATATGATTAATTATTTAATTTGATTAGTAAACCTACCCCTAACCAAAATATTACTAAGTCCCCCAATTTCACTCTTCTCCCCCTATTTCCTCTCAAGAATCACGGCCCCCTCCTCTTTTCTTTTTATTTTATTTTCTTTTGGTTCCTTATAATATAAATAGGGAACAAGCTTATAACCTATATTCTTTTTATCAAATTTCAAACTCTCAAAAAAAAGGAAAACCCTAAAAACTTCTCTAGCTTGGCTGTGTGATTTGGAAGCTCCAAAGGAGTAATTTTTTTTTGATTTCTTTGCTAGATGCAGGTAACTAGACTTTCTCCCTTAGATTAGGGTAGTTTTCCATATAGTTAATTAGGATTAAAACTAGGAAAATTAAAAGAATTAGTATCATGTTAGGGTATAATATTTCGAACCATATGACATATAGTCTATGATATTTTTTTTCCTTGATATTACATGTAATCTTTATGAATCTTTAATTGTGTTATTTAGTTTTATGCATAGATTAATTTATTTAATTATATTTTTATGTTGAATAATTTTATGAAAAATCATTGAATCTTGTTCGTGAATATATTTGATGATTGTCAAGTGACTATGATGAATTATGAAGAATTTTTAATGATATTTTCTTGATGTATAATAGTAATCTTTAATTTTTATTTGTTGTTTTTAAACTTTGAATTAAAAAGAATTATGTTGTTCATATTGATATATATATTTTCGAGTGACATAATATAATAAAAGAAATTAAAGATCTAATTTTTATTATTAAATCTTGTTAAATCTTGAATTGGTATTGATAATCTTTATTTAATTGTTAATTTAACCATGATATTATGAATTCTTGAAATTTATCTTGATATTGTTTGTGACCTTGATGAGCCGTGTGATATATATGCTCAAAAGGATTGATTTTGATCTTGTTTTGATTCATGTTGTATGATTTAATGTTCAAGGCATGATATATTTGTATTAAAATAAGTTTATGTGCTTAATTATTGATAATTATATCTATTTAAATAATTGTGTAATTCTCAGTATTTTCACACAAAATTTTCGAGTGGAATAAAATATGAAAAGTAGAATTTTTAATCATGTTTTATGTAATTTTGTTGTTAATTATTGATTTAAATGATTTATTGTAATTTAAATGATGTTATTTAATTGTTATATGATTATTTGATGAATTTAGTTAATTGTTATATTATTATAAAAAAAAAAAGTCGAATGAAACTAAAGTAATTTTGGTCAATTTTAGTTTAATTTTTGACTTATAATAATTTAGATTATAATTTTAGGGATTAATAAGATTAAAGAATAAGAAGGAATTAAAGAAGATAAGTTATAATATGAAGGAAAGTAACAATATGATTAAGAAGGAAAGTAACAATATGAACTAGTGGTCTCAAGATGGCCTTTAGAAAAGATGATATGAACTAGTGGTCTCAAGATGGCCTTTAGAAAAATGATATGAATTAGTGGTCTCAAGATGGCCTTTAGATATTGTTTGTTAATTAGTGGTCTCACGATGGCCTTTAGAAAAGACAAGATACGTAAGGACGCCCATTTGATGATACACGAGTCATCAAGTCGGGTTAAGTCGAAGCCACTGCCCTACTGTGGTCTCTGGGCAGTTCTGGATCTTAAGATATGTAGTCGTCTAAGTAGTAGTACACGAGCTGCTATTTAGGGGTTATGGCCATAGCTTAGGCTTAGTTCTTGCAAAGGAGGGCTACGGGTTGAATACACGAGTTCACCCCGGCATGTTTTAGGAAAGTTGTGGTGCACACGGGATCCACAACGAGCAATATGACCGGTCTGATAAGAAGGTTAAAAGAGGGTTTAAGGGTAAAATATGATAAATAAGTAGTTCATAGGAAGGGTTATGTGTATATGTGTATTTTCGTGTATATATGTATTAATTTAGTAATATTAAGTCTTCCGCTGCATACGTCTGGTAAGTCTGTATTTTATTAGTGTATTTCTAAGTATATGTATGTTGTACGCATTTGTATTTGTATGTTGTACGTATTTGTATCTGTATTGTATACGTATTTTGTATGTATTTCTAACCGCATTCTGCAGGTATTTTATACGTATTGTACTCGTATTTTATACGTATATTGTATGTATTTCTAACCGTATTTTGCAGGTATTTTATACGTATTTTATACGTATTTTCCTACATATTTTTATACGTATTTTCTACGTATTTTTGTACATATTTCGTATGTATTTTTGTACGTATTTCCATGTGTTTTTGCATGATTTTCTTGGTTGATTCTATGCTATTATATGGTTAGCGGTCCCTCATTTAAGCGGGACAGCCTAGTTACTCGCCACTGACGGTGAACCCCCCCATTTCAGGTGATGATGCTGAGGCTTAGAATGGGCATACGTTGGCTAGGGCTGTGTGTTTCAGAGTTGTTTAGAGCAACCGTAGTTTGTTTTGAGTATTTTCTTTTGTTACTAGTTAGCTGTTCCCAGCCTGTTGGGAAAGACCTCATTTAACATGTAATTTAAGTATTATTTATATACTTTTGGGATTATTGTTCCAGTATTTAATTAATAAAAGGAATTTTAGACTTTAATTATAATATTATTATTAAGTTTTATGTTGGTAATGACCCATTTGTCGATTTCCTTTGTAAATCGACAGCCTAAAAAAGTCGGGTCGTTACAAGCCGTCTGACCAGATTGTTTGGTCAGACCGTCTGACCAGATTGCATATATTGGTTGGTTGTTATGGCTGCTTCAACGTTTTTCTAGTGGTTCTGGTCGAATATTGGAGATAGTGGAATAATTTTATGTAGGTTTGATTATTATGGGTTTTGGTCAAAATAAAAGGAAACTCTGCCGATTTTTTTTGCAAAATTATTACATATTTATGCAAATTAATATGAAAATTATGTTGCAAGATAATTATGACAAGATGGTAGATGATAACAAACAAAAAGGCATCACCAAAGATCCTAATGAGGTTTACTTTGATGTGGTTGGTGGGAGGAAAAAGGGTATGGTGATATAAAATGTGTGAGAGGATTGCAGAATTTGAAAGTCGACATGAGAAGCAACAAGCTGCATTTGAAAGTCGACATGAGAAGCAACATGCCTTATTGGAAGAATAATGCCATGTATTTGAAAAGGAATGTGCTAAGATGCAAAAGGAGAGAGACCGTGAACGAAAGATTTTTGGGGACTCCATTAATCTTATAAAAAAGCAAGTGATAGAGTATTGAACATGTTAAAATTGCAAGGATTTAAACCCACATCAGCCTGATCGTCGTGACCCATCTAGTGGAGATGCTCCTTATAATATTTAGTGGTCTACTTTGATGGTTTTTTTTGTTGCCTAATTTTCCTAAGTAGTTTTTTGGACTGATTTGAAGCAAATGTTATATATTGTATGTAACTTGCACTAACTGGAAGTTTGAGGTAGAATTTCACTAACTGTAGCAAGTTTTTATGTAATTTGCATAATACTCAAATATGTTATTTTAGGCTATTGTTATTGCATATATGAAAATAAAAAAAATTATAAATTTAATTTGCCAAAAATTTAGATGCAAATTACAAATTTGTTTAGAAATTCCTACCGAACTCCATACTAGCCTTAAGATAGACATTCAGTAGGAAATTTCCTACCGCTAGACGGTTGCAAATGTGTAAAATCGATCGCACATCACCTACCTATATTTCAAGTAGGAAATTACCTACCGCATTTTCGATCAGAAAGGTTGAGAACTACGGTAGCAAATCACCTACCAATATTTTTTATTTTTCAGTAGGAAATTACCTACCGCTAAAAGTCTGCAGGAAATTACCTACCGCTAAAAGTCGGTAGGAAATGTTTTAAAATGCGGTAGGTAATTTTTCTGACTGAAAATCAGTTGGGAATGTACAATTAGCAACCAACATATTTCCTACCGCTCAATACCGACCGAAAATCGATTGGAAACATGATTTCCGACCGAATTTTCTACATTTCCTACCGCCATAAGCATTTAGTTTAGTGATATTCAAATTAAATTACCTACCGCTAAAAGTCGGTAGGAAATGTTGTAAAATGCGGTAGGTAATTTAGCATTTTCTTGTAGTGTTCAAATCAGTTCGGATAATACTGTATCATTTTTTTTATTAAGTTTAGTAATATTCAAATTAAATTAGTTTCAAGTCATTTTTAGTTTCAGTTAGATTCAGTTATCAATTTTTCAATTCAGTTTCAGTTAGCTTCAGTTATCCAGTTTTCAGCTCAGTTCAGTTATTTTCAAATACTTGATTTTCAGTTCAGTTTCAGTTATTTTCAGATATTTAGCAGTTAATTTCAGTTTCAGTTGGTTTCAGATTCAGTTCGATATTTTTCAGTTGCCTTTCAGTTATTAGTTCATTCAGTTCAGTTCACTTTCAGGTTTAGGTCAATCCAAAACAGTTCAATTTCAATTAGTTCAGTTCAGTTAAATCAATTCTGACCCAATAGTGCTACATGTAAATATGTAATTGTATGATTTGTGTCATTAAGAATACCTACGTAATATCCGTTGTCACCTCAACTACTCTATAATATAAATAGTGTTTTGGCCCAAACGTTGCCCCGGGTCCAACAGTTTTATTGCTTTTATTTTACACATTTGCTCTATATGTTAAACGGAAAGAAATAGAGACATAAAGACGCCTAAAAAGTATAGTGCACTACTAATAAATGCGCTATAATTAATAGACCTTTAGCATGGATGATAATCGTTGACTGTTGAAACACCAAGAACAATCCAAACAAGCTCGAATCAGTAAAATTACCCTCAATTTACATCTATCTCAAATGAAATATCAACATGATGGGAAAACGCTAACAACAAATATAGGTATTATGATGAACAAAATAAATTGAAAATTATAAGTTGGATTGTAGATGAATTTTATGGACGAGTTGAAATTCAATTAGGAAAAAAAACCATTATATTGGAGCTAGCAAAACATTTGTTACTGTGAGCTATCACTTCATTGCCTTCTTCCATTTTTTTATATATATTCTTTTCTCTCTTTATTTTTCCTAAGTGATAAAACAATATGGTTATAAAGAAGCATATGTAAATCAACAAATAAACGTAGTTGAGTTGGTTACTATCTACCACTTTCATATAAAAGTTCCAGGTCGCATAAATTGTCCGGTAATTGTCAACGATAATGAAAATGAGTCAAAAAAACAGGGCCGCCATTGACTAATTCACTGTTGTTTAATTTGATTATTCTACTTTCTACCCAAATTTCCTTGTTACTCGTTTCTACTTGGCATAATTCCTCTGTATAGTATACCATACAGTTGAAGAGAAATTCAACCCTTGCAACAAATTCATCAATATTTCTGCTCTCAATTTCATAGAGTACTCTAGAGGGAAGGGTTTGAATTCCTGATCCAAAATGTTGTCCCATAAGAGAAATTTAACACCATTTTTGTTTGTTGTAATATGGAGTTGCTGTAGTTTAATTGCAGAATCAAAGTGCAAAGATGGGTGTCCTTTAGCTCTAGCTTCATACTATGTATGGCCAAAAACAAACGCGACATTCATTGCTCAAGTTATGAATACTTCAACAAATGAGATAGTCAGTTACAACCCTAGTGTTCCTGACCCAGATAGGGTTACGTCGCTTACGAGAATCAACATTCCTTTTCCCTGTGGTTGCCTCAGTGATGGGGAATCATTGGGTCATATGTTTCAGTATAGATTTCAAAAGGGTGACACTTATGAAACAGTTGCAAAGACTTACTACTCTAATCTTACTACAGTTAGTTGGATTCAGAAGTTCAATGATTTTCCTGTAAACAATGTTCCTGAGAATTCCCTTGTTAATGTGCCTGTTAATTGTTCTTGTGGAAGTAGTAGTATTGATAAGGCTTATGGTTTGTTCTTGACTTACCCTCTTCGTCCTGGAGAAAATTTGAGCTATGTTGCTCAGACCACCGATTCAACCCCAACTTTGCTGCAGAGCTACAACCCTAATGTCAATTTTGATGCTGGAACTGGGATTGTCTTCATTCCTGCTAAAGGTACTCCTTCCTAATTAGTAATTATTACTCTTTTTCTTATGAAAAAGAAAATGGAAATATGACTTGATTTGAAGTGTTTAATGTTGTTAGCTTGTTATGGTGTTTAATTACTCAATTGAATTGAATTGAATTGAATGAGTGATGCCCTACACAGCTCGGTCCTATGTTTAACTAATGTAGCACCGGGCATTTTAGTATTTTACATGCCAAAATCATCAACGAGCGTGTGCCATGTGTTTTGGAAATGTGATTATATTTACTAAAATGCCATTGAGCCATGTTCATGTAAGAAACTGTTTTACTACTGCAGGAAAACCAGTTTGTCTTAGTAGGAGAAATACGTAAATATTCGCGTGCAATCATGCTTGCCTTGATAAGGCATAAAGATGTGATTGGAGCATTATGCTCATATATCATGATAACATAGTTATTAACCGACTCTGAGCCAACACTCATTTTTAGAATGAAGGAATTTCTTGTTTCAAAGGGGCAAGCGATGTCATGTTGTTGAGAATTCTGTTGATCCAAATATACAAAGGGAACTACAATTTTCAATGGATATCAAATGAGTAGTGGTTGGTGGTCCATTTATAAAAACTGTTTGGCTGAATTTTAAGTGGTTTGAATTTCCAAGGGTCTAATGAAGAAACAATACCACAATTCTTTTCCCTCACCCTACCCATGTAAGTAGTAAAAGTATATGCTAGGTTACAATCAAGAACAGAAGGCATGTTCTGCTGCAAGGTGCCAATGAGCAAAGAGCTAGAAAGAATATACAATTTTGCTTCTTGCCATTACTTTTGTTCATATTTGGTAATGCCTTTTGTGGAGATCGAGATATTTTTAAAAAATTAATCCTGCATACCTTCATACATTGTATCCCCCTCCCAACGGGGTAAAACAATAAGAGAGAAAAGTGGAAAAAGTTATCCTGGATTTATAATTTTATTTCTATGGCATTTATTTGTAGTTGTTTGATTGCCATGAAATAATGATGTAATTGGTTAACTTCTAAAACTATTTCAATAAAGTTTATTTCTTGTTTTTGCAGACAAAAATGGACTATATCCTCCTCTGACCTCAAGGTACAATTCGATGGTAATATTGTATGCATATATATATATAAAAAGAAAAAATTCCACATTGGTACCTTTGGTTTTGGGATATTTATATTTTGGGACAGTCATTAAAGTTCCCTTTTGCTACCTTATGCTTTCTTTAGATGTTTGCTGTATAGACCTGTGATAGGGTCACTTAGTTTGCAATGGCGTTTTTATTTTACTTCCTATTCACTCAAAAGTTACATCTATTATTTCACTCAAAAGTTACTTCCTATTCAAAGTTACTTCTATTATTTCACTCATGTATAGACCTCGCATTGGAAGTTACATCTATTATTTCACTCAAAAGTTACTTCCTATTCAAAGATATAGTGAAAGAGTCTCCCATATCTCCCAATTAATGGCTCCAATGCTTTATTATTTCCCTATATCTCCACACTGATAGCTCTAATCCTATAATGTTTTGAAATCAATTTTGCATCGTGACAACCGTGACATGGTCCATGATCGACGCATCATAACTGTCCCTGTAACTTCTTCGCGTTTGTAATCGAAGCTGCATTTTCAAACCATAATCAACATAGTGATATTCATATTAAACAACCTTTCTTCATGGATCATTTGTTTTTTGTATTTGAAGCTTTTTCAAGTGTTAACTCATTTTTCAAGTGTCAATAAAAAAAATTGTATTCAGAACTAGAAGTGATTTGATTTTTTAAAGAAAGAAAGAGCTATATAGGTGTGTGAATCCAATTCTTTTTTTTTTTTTTTTTTGCTCCATCATGTAGACAGATTGCCACTTTGGACTTTTCCCAAAGATTATGAAACAATAATAGAATGTATACGTAGTCCTACACCAGCAATTGCTAATGTTGGTCCAATTTTTTCAAATATAGTTGTATATGCAATCATGTACTATTTCCTTTACTTATGAGTGGCCATATTTAAGTTTACTGGATTAAACTAGCTTTTTTAGATAGTTTTGTATAAGTTATATAATGGAAATATTATTGATAAATTTTTTCATAAGTACATATTCATAAGGTCCTTCCTTTTCTCAATGCAACTTTTCATAAGTTATATAATGGAAATATTATTGATAAATTTTTTCATAAGTTGTATATTCATAAGTATGGCCTATTGTTGTCTTTTAATTTAATTAAATCTCCCACCTTCCCTTTTTCTCAATGCAACTTTTCTCCTCTTTCTTCTTTTACCATTTTTTGTTTATTCCCTCTTTTTCATGTTCTAAGGATGAATGTGATAGAAATGAGTATGTTGCGTTAGATGTGTGGGTATGCACGAAAGGATAAAATAAGGAACGGGGTTATTAAGAAAAAGTTTAATAAATCCCCCATCCTTCCCCTTTTCTCACTGCAACTTCCCTCGTCTCTCTTCTTTTACTTATTTTTTGTTTACTCCTTTTCCATGTTTAGAAGATGAATATGAAAGAAGTGAGTATATTGCATTGGATATGTAGGTATAATCACTGTAATGGTATACACGAAAGGATAGATAAAGAAATGGGGTTATTAGGAAGAAGTTACTTCCATAGAGGAAAAATGTGGAAGAATTGATTGAGATGGTTTGGTCATGTGAGACAAAGAGAGAATAATGCACCGGTAAGGAGGCTTGAAGAGTGTAAAGAGTAGACAAGGTGAGGCATAGGGGAAAACCACAGTAGACTTGAAAAAGAGTGGTTGAAAGGATACGAGATTGTTGGGACTCTAGGAAAATGTAGCGATAAATAGGGAGGATTGGAGGAGCTGGATATATATGGATGATTTTCTTGAATCCTACATTTGATTAATGTCTAGTTGACCCCTAAATTATTGGGAATAAGGCGTTGATGATGTTGTTGTTGTATTATAAGAGATGCCCAATCTCTCTCTCACACTCTCCTTCATTTCCGCTTTATCTCTACTTCTCCCCTAAATTATTGGGAATAAGGCGTTGATGATGTTGTTGTTGTATTATAAGAGATCCCCAATCTCTCTCTCACACTCTCCTTCATTTCCGCTTTATCTCTGCTTCTATTTTTTTTTTAAAAAAGAAGTTGAATGGTGTGCCACAAACTGCACTTCGTCTTTCTCCTTATGGGAATCCAACAACTTGCTTTATCCATCTTCTTAATCATTGGAGTGAGTCATGATATATTGTTATTTGATGGAAATTTTTTTTAATGTAAGAAAATTATTCAATTTGTATGAAACCCCCAAATTCTGTATACTCTAGTGTTTATTTTTGGGATAAGTATGAAGGAACCTTTTTTTACTCAGCAATATTTTTAATACTGCTAAGAAGTGAGTAGAATATGACATTAATTATTGTGGTCTAACCGTGTAACATTAATGGATTTGCCCAATTGGAGGATGAATCCTAATTATAAAATAAAGTGAATTAGGATTTGTACTTTTTTGTACATTTTAAGTTGAACTCATTTGATTAACCTCATTGTTGAAATTAGCTTTGTAGAGTTTGTTGAAGTCTAATTTCTTTTGTTGATTATTTAGGGCAATGTTATATCGGGAAGTTGTGGTATGCGAAGGGGAAAAGGGGGATAACTCAAAGGGGGTTAGTCATAAGTGGGCCTTACCTCCAAAGTCACTATTTTATGAGTGGAATATCTCAAATAGTATAGTCTATGTATTTTTTGGGTAAAGAATAGATAGTAAAATCTGCTTCGTATTTAAATTTCCAAAAGGCGGTAAAAGCCAAAATGTGGTTAACTAAAGGAGATCAAGAACAAGAACTCTAATTAGTAATGGTCAAATTTGACAAGATTTGCTCGCAAAAATAAGATATAGGTTACAAAGTAGCTTAGTTTTAAAAAGCGCGCCTCGCTCCCAGGCTCTGGGATTTGCGCTTTAGCTAAGCGAGGCTCAGCCACCTCCGAAAGGTGCGCGTCTTTTGCGCCTTTTGATAAGGCGCTCCTTTGCGCCTTATGTAAAATAGCTTAGTGCTGTACACCGCCTCCGAACCACCACGTGGGTGGTGTTCTTGGCTTTCGAGAGGCCAAGTTCTCTCCTAATTTGCCTTTCGAGTGGACAAATTCACTCTTGAAAAGATACTAAACTTTTATTAATTCCAATGTATCCCTTATTACACACACTAATCCCTATTTATAGACTAATGACAATACTAAAACTAATAAAACTACTAACAAACAATTATTAAAAGACTAAACTACCCTTATTACTAAAATACACCAGAATAACAAAAATGCCATTATTATTATAATTAGTTGATATATAGCAATACCACCCTCCCAAAATTCCACCTTGTCCCCAAGGTGGAAAGAAAGAAAAATGGCCGGTGTGGGTCTGATAGGCATGACACATGAGTTGTCGAAATTCATTTGAAGTCATGGGTGCTACGATGTTGAAACCAGACTTGGGTTTGCATGAGGGGTTAGGAATGTTGGGTTGACATTTTGGTGGGCTAGTGATGTTTATTAAATTTGGGTTGGGAATTTTGGGCCCAAAAT
Organism: Salicornia ramosissima; assembly: GCA_951394345.1. Taxonomy (NCBI): domain Eukaryota; kingdom Viridiplantae; phylum Streptophyta; class Magnoliopsida; order Caryophyllales; family Amaranthaceae; genus Salicornia; species Salicornia ramosissima. Next base: position 42,838,543 of record OX596237.1, on the reverse strand, counting down.
TAGGTTTGAGTCCTCTTGTATTTTCTTGTAATGGGCTAAAAATTTGTGAAGTGAGGAAACTAGAAAAGTGATGTTTAAATGGTTGGGTGTTAATTACTAAGGGTTTGGATTGATGGTTGGGTTTAGAAATGGACTTGTTGGGTTGAGCAAATGGTGACAAGTAAAGGGGTCTTGAAATAATTGGGGCCCAAAATTGTCTCCCTTCATTAAACATGATGGGCTTAAGACATGCTGGCCCATTTTTTGCTTCTCTTTACCCAATTTACTTAGGTTAAACACAATTTCCTTTTCTTTTTTCAGAAAATGCATCCATACTCCTTGAGAAGTTTTCTCCATCAAGATGTCAAAGCCAACTCCTCCCCTCAGCTGCTCGACGCCACCACCACGACCACCTCCGTCAGTCCCTCGTGGCTCGCCGTCCCTGCCGCCTCGCCCCCCATCATCGGAGGCCGAACGTTTTTCCCCCATCGTTCCTCTCTTCCCTTTTCTTTCTCTTCTTCTTCTTGATTCTTCTCCACTACTTCTGCCGCCGTCGTTAACGGCCAGGCTTGCAACCCCAGACCCCTGCGGCCGCCGTCGACGAAGGGCCGGCCTCGCAACCCTAGGTCGAGCCAAGATCCTTTCTTCCCCCCGTGAGATTCTTCTCTTGAAACCCTAATTTCTGACCTAATTTCTTCTTGAGCATCTTTTAGGGTTTCTGGGTTTGTTCGAATTTCTTGAATTCGAAACCCTAATTCTTCTTGCTTCTTTTTCGCGAGACTAACCCCTTTGCCGGCTTCTCGTGCGGTGGCTGCCTCAATTTCTTGCCGGAGCTTGACTTGAAAACCTTCCTGATTTCTTTCTACCTCATGAGAAGTAGCTTTGAGTTCCGCAAGGGTATTTGATAAGCGTTCTAACCCAGCCGTGATTTGTTGATAAGAATTCTGGATGAGTGCTGAATGATAGGCAATGGTGGTTTTTAGGGCAGCCAATCCAGATTCGTAAGTTCCCTCCTGTTGAGACTGCGTTGAGCCGTCCATGTCGCCGCCCAGAATGGCCCGCTCTGATACCAAGTTTGCTGTACACCGCCTCCAAACCACCACGTGGGTGGTGTTCTTGGCTTTCGAGAGGCCAAGTTCTCTCCTAATTTGCCTTTCGAGTGGACAAATTCACTCCTGAAAAGATACTAAACTTTTATTAATTCCAATGTATCCCTTATTACACACACTAATCCCTATTTATAGACTAATGACAATACTAAAACTAATAAAACTACTAACAAACAATTATTAAAAGACTAAACTACCCTTATTACTAAAATACATCAGAATAACAAAAATGCCATTATTATTATAATTAGGTGATGTATAGCACTTAGTTTTAAGTTACAAGTTGAAGAATGATTGATTTTTTTCAAATTAAGACTACCTTAGGTTTACAAATGTCAATATGTAAATGATTGAGGGATCTTTTTAATAAATATTAATTACAATCAAAGAAAAAATTAATTTGAAATAAGTATATAAACTCATGTGCCTTGCAACGACTATTTGCGCCTTTTAAAACTAAGCAAAGTAGTATTTTAAGGTTTAATTTAATAGAGAGATCCATCTTTTTCATATTCAGATGCATATTTTAGTATCAGCCTTTCAAGTCTAATAACATACCATATCTTCCATGGAGCTTCCTTTCACGAATATTGACTGTCATTATTTAGATATGGAAAGTTAGAAACTGTATGTTGGTTGAAAGTATGGTAGTTGTTCTCAAATTGTCCATTGAACAAAAGGGATCTAATGCAGTCATAGTTCAATCGGCCCTCTGACTTTTGCGCTCTGATTAGAGGATGCTGCATTTGTCTTTCTCGTTTAACTTCTCCCCACTGCCATCTTCTTTTCTTTTTATCTCTCCATATATCTGATTTCTTTTTCACCCTCCATTGCTTTCAATACATGTTGAAGGAGTTGTAGCATTTGCTACCTTACTTCTTATAAGCAGTGTAATTTTTAAATTTAAAAATTGTCAAAAACCATCTTTTGTAGGCTGGGTTTTCTAAAAAACCATCTTATCTAGAACGTTTTGCTAGAAACCATCTTATGTGATACATTCCTTGTTGACCACCACCTTTAGCCGGAATCCGGCGTTGACCCGCACGTTTTATGCACGTGACTCACTAAAGTCTTTGCTTTTCAGTTTTGGAACCCATTTATCCCCCATTTAACCCATTTATCCCACATTGGAACACATTTAACCCATGTCCCCCCCCCCCCCCCTTTTTAAACCATTTAACCCATTTCCCCTCCTCTTATGTTACTCATTTAATTTTTAGAACAAAAAAAACCATTGATGGGAATCTACTTTTAGCCCTAAATCTTCAAGTGGATGCTATTGTTCATGGAAGTGAAGCAATAAAGGATTGGTAAAAAGGGGGAAAATGGGTAAAAAGGGGTAAAATGGGTTCCAATGGGGGATAAATGTGTTCCAAAATTGAAAAGCAAAGGGTTTTAGTGAGTCACGTGCATAAAACATGTGGGTCAATGCCGTATTCCGGCTAAGGGTGGTGGTCAACAAGGGAATGTATCACACTATCACATATGATGGTTTCTTGCAAAAAGTTCTAGATAAGATGGATTTTTACAAAACCCAGCCTAGAAAAGATGGTTTTTGACAAGTTTTCCTTTTTTTAATTTCTTTAATGTAGGATGGTTGAGGGAACCATAGCTAGGCGCCTAGGCTCATATGAGATTGGATCAGGATCTGTGACAGACTACATTGGCCTAAATCTAAAAGCTAAAGTTGAAAAACTTGAAATTGGTTTAAAAACGATATAGTTTGAAATCTGAACTCATACTCAGTCACTTGAACTATGTATGAAGAATTTATTTAGTTTGAACGTTCAACATTTTAGCCAACAAAAACAAGATGAATTCATGTAGATAGATGTTTGTCTGAATATTTAGGCGACCGATTGTACCCATATTTAGGTATCCCTAACCTAAGGGTTGTAGTGTGGAATTTTTTGTAGGGGAACTGAGTATATTTCTATTAACTTTCTTTTTCTTATATCTTTCCTTTCTGCTTTTTGCAGCTCAGGTGCTTTGGTGACCTCCATTAACTCCTTTTGATTGATCTTGTAGCTGTTATTGATCAATCAGTGAGATCAGACGATCCACCTTTGATGCCATGTGAAGTAACAATGTCTTTTGATGCAAGCAGGAACTTCAAGTGGAGTCATTGTTGGCATATCCGTGGCAGTTGTAGCTGTGGTACTGGTGGTTATAATAGCTACGATCTTTGTGTGTAAGAGAAAGAAAAAGAGAAAGGCTGCTTTACTCTTAGACAAGCCTGGAGAACAGTTAGCATTGTCTGGTAAGAGTTGACTGTTTAATTTTCGTCTTAATCGATAGCTGTTCTACAACAACTATGGGAAAGCAGCGAGGGCGGGAAAAAAACTTTACAAAAAATAAGCAGTGTAAAACCTATGTAGTATTGTTAGTTGGAAGTTGCTTTGTAGAAAAGGGGAAATTTCCATGTGCAAACTGTTGACATATTGCACATTGAATCTCTACTGGAAGCTCACTATTCTCTGTTTGTATAACCAATGTGCAGTTGTCCACTAAACTAGTGAGAAGTCATGAATAAATTGTTGGTCTTAAATTTCATAATTCTATGTACAAATTATGCTTGGTTCACTTTTGTTGGCAGTTCATGGAGCTTCCCAAAAAACTGCAAGTTCCGTAGATGCTGGAAACATGGGTATAACTGTTGACAAATCAGTTGAGTTCTCCTACGAAGAGCTTGCGCAAGCAACAGACAATTTCAACTTGGCTAACAAGATTGGTTCAGGTGGTTTTGGGGATGTTTTCTACGCTGAGCTGAGAGGAGAGGTTTGTATGGCTTTTTTTTAAAATATGTGTTGAAAAAGGTGATTTGTATGGTTATTTTCATGTTGAAGTTCTCTTGGATGGAATTCTTTTAGTTGTTGACTTGTTGTCAAACTCTATCAATGCCGTCATTGTTTTCACATTTTTCATTTTGAGTTGTCCCCCAATCCTTTTAAATATCCATCGCAAGTGAATTTTCCATTTATCTCTTCATCACATATCATTTTTTGGGTTTTATCAGAACACTTTCTTGTTCGCATGCTATCTCCTAACATTTTTTGTATTATGTAATAATGCAACAGAAGACTAGTATTGGTCTACTGAACATACTGAATTAAGAACATAGAAAGAGGTAGGAACTAGGAAGAGAGAACAGAGGGAGGAACTAGGAAGAGAGAACAGAGGGAGAGAAGAAAGAGGGAATTTGTTATTTAATGAATCCCTGAATATTACATTAGCATGTTCTAGGTATTTATTAGCTAATAGCAAGAATCATTTTGACTTAATTAACTTTTGTACAACTCAGCCTACTGTATAACAAACAATTTACTACATGTGAAGAGCACCTGGATCATCCACTATTACACTCCACCTCCCATAAGCAACAAATTGTGCTCAAGGATGCACTTCAAAGTGAGGAAACCTGGTCTCAAATTGAGCTGCTCCCAAGTAGCTGCAGACAGTGGGCAACCCTCCCATTGATCCAAATATTGCACCACAGGTTGATTCTGTTGCTTTGCAACTCTCCTATCCAAACACAGCCACAGTTTGAATGGGAGCTTGAGCGTCTTTATTACGGGGTCAGGCTAGAATATATATGTGACAGGAGGCAAATTACCCCTGAAAGGCTTGAGCTTTCACACATGAAAGATGGGGTTAAATTGAGCTGGAGTAGGCAGCTTCAACTTATAAGATAATGTAGCCACAATATCCTCCACTTGGAAGGGACCATAGAACTTAGCAGAGCTTTTCAGAAGCATTTCTCCTCATGGTATGCTTCTTGTAGTGAAATTCCTCCCACTCTTCTTATCAGCTTGTGTTTTCATCTTATTTTGTGCTCTTTGCAAATGGAATTCCAATGTTTTTATCATAGCCTACTTTTTCTGTAGTGATCTGTCAACCTTTTCCACCTTAGTTTCTCCTGGCAGGTACGCCAGATAGGGTAGATGAAAAGTAGGTGGCTGGTTTTACACCTTTTCATAAGGGGTGACCTAGTCTGAAGTGTGGAAGTTGGTGTTGTACTATCACTCTTCCAGGGGTAGACATTCTCCACACATCCACCTTAAAGACGTTTCCACACATTTGTTGATCACCTCAGTCTGGCCGTCAGGTTGATATGCTGGAATGCAGAAGAAAGGAGCAACTCTATCCCTTTAATTGTAAATAAAAACTCCCAAAATTATTAAACAATAAAACATCCTTGTCACTAACTCTTATCTTCTCCAACCATGTAATTTGAAAACACGATCCAAATAACACTGAGCAACATCCAAGTAAGGATGTGAAAGTGCCACAAAATTGGCATATTTGCTCAATCTATCCACTACAACAAATATGATATCCTTGCCAAGGGACTGTGGTAACCCTGAAATAAAATCCATGGAGATATCGACCCAAACCCACTAGAATAGGCATGGGCTATAGGAGGCCAGGTGATGCTATATTTTCATGCCTGTTTGCTTGGCATGTCAAGCAATTCCTAGCAAAAATAGTGACGTAAGTTGCCACTTCCAATAGAAAATAGCTTCAACTCTTTATAGGGTAGCATCTCTTCTTGAATGACCTCCTTGAGGAGAGCTATGGAGCCATCACAGAATTATCTGCTGCGGTTCATCATTTGGACCCACCAGAAACTTCCCTTTTCTTCTTAGTAATCCCTCACTCAAGGTGAAAGTTGAACCAGATCCACCTTGCTGCTACTTTTGGAGTAATTGCTGGTAATTATCATCCTGTGTATAACTTTCTTGCAGAAGCGACTCTAAGTTGGAATCTGTAATGAACCCTCCTACTCGCCCACCCATTGTGCACACCTACACACCCAAGGCAAAAGGGGAGGCAGTGTCTGAGGAGTAACAGAAGCAAAAGGGGAGTACAACAACAAACTACATTTGTGGGTCTTTTGGGTTATTAGTTTACTTTCTGTTGTTTTCAGCTTTACTGTTATGTCTTAGAATAAGGACAAAGCTAGTAATTAAGGCTTGTGCCAACTTAGCTGGAGAGGGGTATAACCGTATAAGTAAAAGGAAAGAATAGAAGGTATCCAGAAAATTATGAGAGAAGCCTTGGAGAGTTATGGTCTAAAGCCATTATTTTGTAATCAACCTTAGTCTTTTGTGAGAAATACTATCCATCTTCTTCTTTCTACTGTTTCAGTTTAGTTCATTGCGGAATCCACCACAAACAAAAGTACAAAACCATGCACAGAAAATCTGAACCTAAAGTCCTTGATAAAGAATCAGCTACCAAATCCTCATGGCCACTTTTATACTCAATATCATACTCAAACCCCATGAGTTTGGACAACCAAAACTGCTGGAAGGGTGTGGACCCTCTACTATAGCTTCCATTTAAGGCTTTTATAGATTTTTTAAATAGAAAATTTTGAGCAATAAGATATTGCACTGATACCAGTGCAACAGTAGACTAGTGTTGGTCTACTGAACTAACTAAGAACAGAGAGAGAGAGAGAGAGATAGAGAGATAGATATAAATAGAAGAAAGAGGGAATTTGTGTTATTGAATGAATACCTGAATATTTCATCAGCATGTTCTAGCTATCTATTAGCTAATAACAAGAATCAATTAGACTTAACTACTCCCTCCGTAACTCATTACTAGCAACAATGGAACTAGCACGGACTCCTAGTAGGAATAAGGTAATTGTGGTATTAAGTAGTATAATAATGATAAAAGTAAGAGAGAGAAAAGTAGATTAAAAAAAATATGGGAAAAAAATGTGGGGCTTACTTGTGTTAATTATTATGAATAAGGGTAATAATGTAAATTTGTTATTTTATTGTTGCCAAAAATAGAATAATGAAATTAGAAAAAAATGTTGCTAGTATTATGTTACAACCAAAAATAGAAAATGTTGCTAGTAATATGTTATGGAGGGATTAACTTTTTGTACAACTCAGTCTACTCTAACAAACAATTGACTACATGTGAAGAGAACCTAGCTCATCCACTATTACAAATAACTCTTGATTTTTGTGCACAGAGTCCTGAACTTAGATTTGAAATTTTTAATGCAATGGAATGAGTGGTTGGAATAGAATTCCCCTCTCCCATTCTCCTCACAGGAACTTTTTCATTAGTTGTAGTAATATATCAAAAGACATGTTTAGTGCTGGAACTTTGAAATTTCTATGGGTTTTGCAGCATTGCTGATTTCACTTGCACACTAATGTCTTTGCATGGGAAAATTTCTGTTTCACTTAATAGAAATTCCCCTCCACCTCTCTTTGTGGGACTTAATCATTAGTAGTAGTAATATATCAAAAAATATGTTTGTTGCTGGAACTTTGAAATCCTGATTGTGCAGTATTGCTGATTTTACTTGCATATTAATGTCTTTGCACGGGCATATTTCTACTTCTTTAATATGTTCCTTATGTAATGAACCAAATGCTTAAGTTAATTTTTAGTATTTTATTATTTTTATTTTGTTATATTTACTTTTTTTATGTGTCCTTATTACTCTTGTATTTTGGCTTATTAGTTTTTTTAGGTGAATTTTTGTATTAGGATATGGACAAAATAGGCTAAGGTAGTAGTAGTATATATACTAGTAAGTGAGGAGAAGAAGGACATTATCCAGAAAATTGTTTTGTAAGGCTTTGGCTTGAGAGTTGTGACCTAAAGTCTTGGAGATTTGCAACCTAAAGTTGCTAATTATCTTTTGTATTCAATCTCTAATTTTCTAGTTTAACCCTCCTTTATCATCCAAATATCAACACCTGCTACCGCAATTAATCTCTATTTAGCTGTTATTTCCCAGATTATTTAGTCAGTAAGGTCCAGTGCTTTACACCTTACTTCTTCTTCTAAGTGCTGTTTATTTATGTATTTATTTATTTTCCCCCATCCACAATCAGTCAAAACTCTTTGTTACATTTATATGTCAAGTGCTGATTTTCTGTTGCTTTGTTGTATGTCTATCTATTTCTTTCCCAGAAAGCAGCTATAAAGAAGATGGACATGCAGGCAACCAAATCGTTTCTTGCTGAGTTAAAAGTATTGACTCGTGTTCATCACTTGAATCTGGTATGTTTCATGCTTATTGTGCAAGTTTATTCACATTTAATCGCGGTATAATTTCTCTGTTCAATGATTTAATTTGCATTTCGAATTTGACTGCTGAGCCTCTTTTGATTTAAAAAGTAGTAGTTGTTATAAATATGAAATTCTCTTTATAAGATCATTATCAGTTCAAATTCACTGGATTATGAGCAAAGATTTTCAAGAGTTGCTATAGCCTATATTCCTATAACAACTAGTATTTTATAAGAAAGGTTTTCAAGACCAAATTCAAAACTTTTATTTTCACTTTCTTATAAACTATATTGGTCTAATGAGCCCACTTCCTATATAGTAATCAACACACATAATTTTCTCGATTCCTTTCTCCTCATTCTTCTTTCTCAATAAATTTCCTTTCTCTTTCATGTATATGAACCCCCAAGGATGATTAGAGAAAATGCTTTGATGAATTATTCTACTCCCTCCGTAACATATTAATGGCAACGATTTGACATAAAGTAGAGAGTAAAAATGTCAAATTGTTGCTATTAATATTTTACGGAGGGAGTATAAAAATCAATTAGAAGTTACACAAGACATCTCCTTTGACTCTTTGAGGATTGAGAACTGGGAAGATTTCAGAATTTGAGGCGGAGGAAAGCTATTAGTCTAATTTATAAGATTTATATGTTAAAGGGCGTACTGAAAGAATGGAGACTTTTGAACCAATTTATAACAGTAAAGGTTTGCACATACATTTCATGGATGCAATAACGGCCCGTTTGGTAGTCGGTCATAAACGGTGGTAATGGGAATCAATTTATAACTAAATTTGGAAAGGAAATCAAAATTCGTTCCCATGGTGGTGCTAGTTTAACTCTAATTTATCTAATTTTTTTCACAAATATCCATTCCCATCCAATATCACCCTCCCTAATGATAATGGACGGTAATAGAAAATAAGAAGAAAATTCAAGCTTGGAAATGAAAATATGTTTTACGTGGGGATTATAAGGTTCTTACTTAATAAAATTACACTTTAAATCTATTGTCATTACCACCATTTATTACCAAAAACCAAACAGGCCGCAAGGGTTATGAGCATAGATACCATGAAGTTATGGAATTTAATTCTAAAAGATAGATACCATGAGTAGTTTTAGTAGTAGCAAATTAAGAACAACTTCTAGATAGCTTTCGAACCTTTATGTCTTAATTATTTTTTTAAGGAAAACTACAACTTCACAATTTTTCCAAATCGAATGGCAAGGGCACGTGACTCACCATGCAACATAGGTGGACCTACCTTAGTGCCCAGTTGTTCACGTGGCCTACCATTCAAAGGGAAAAAAGTTTTGAAGTTTTATTTTTTTTCCCGAAAAAAGGAAAAATAATAGGAACAAAAGGTTTGGAATTTGTCTTGAAGCTAGACTTTGTTAATTGATTTATATGAGTGCTATATTCCTAGAATGATTCTGAAACTCGCAATTAACAAGAAGGCAAGTCAAGAATTTGATTTTAGCAGAAAAAGAACAACTGAACAAGTCTAATTTTGGATGTGTGTAGATTACAGTGTGTAATTTTACTGAAATTTATAACAAATAGGTCCTTTCAATCACCGTTATGTAAAGATCTAAAATAGGATCCCGATCATAATAACCTTTGTGTAAAGAAAAGCAAGAAATTGAAGATAATACAAACCAAAGTTCTATCAAATGGCTTCCAATACATTGAAAATAAACAATTAAAGAACTTGTAGGCTTGGGGTGGTTATTGATTTGCTTTAGAATGGTAATTTCATGAATGTAAAATATGAAAACTACTAGAGAATAATTGTAATAATGTTAAAGCACTATCGGGCTTTTTTTTTTTGTGAATAATAAAAAAACTACTCAAGAATAGTAAGTGTAACAAAGTACTATAACATTATGTTGTGCCCATAAAAAAAAAATCATGTTGTGGATTCTTTAGTAAGATGCATCAAACTATCTATTAGCTTCTTTTTTTTCCATACGTACTCCCTTATTGGCTTTAACGGAGTAGCAAATGTAGCTTATCATTATATGTTGTTCGCCTGTAGGTGCGCTTGATTGGATATTGTGTTGAGGAGTGTCTTTTCCTGGTTTATGAGTTTATAGAGAACGGCAATCTCAGCCAGCATTTGCGTGGTTCTGGTGAATTTCTATCCTTTACATTATGTTTGGATAGAAAGATTTGGAGGGAAAAGAAGGGAAGGGAGAGTGAATGAACTATCTTCCCTTATTTGGATAACACATGAGAGGGGAAGGAAGAGAATTGGGAGCATCCATTTTCCTTCGCTTTAAGTGAGCCAAATCTCACCAGTTTGCAAACATTTGGAAGGAAAATAGAGCACACTTTCTCCCTTCCATTCCATCCCTTCCCTTTCTCTCTTATTCCCTCCCTCCCTTTCCCTCTATGATTGCTATCCAATCATTTAATCTTCTTGGTGATGTATCTAGGCGTTATGCCAATAAATGTTCCGTTACTTTTTCAGCAAAAGATCCACTGCCCTGGTCTACCCGAGTGCAAATTGCTCTTGATTCGGCAAGGGGTCTGGAGTACATACATGAGCATACAGTTCCTGTTTATATTCATCGTGACATTAAATCTGCAAACATACTGATAGACAAGAGCTGCCATGCAAAGGTTTGACTGATTATTTTCTCTGCATAGTAGCAGCCATTTAATTTGTTTCTTGCTTACTTTGGTGCCGCCTGTGCAGGTTGCAGATTTTGGATTGACTAAGCTGACTGAAGTTGGAATGAATTCTGCTCCTACAGCACTTGTGGGTACATTTGGATATATGCCTCCAGAGTAAGAAACTTCCCTCGTTTGACCAAATCGTTTTCTTGTCAGCAACCTGCTAATTTGAGTTGGGTAAAAGTCTAGATACTTGTTTACTGATTACTGAACCTGTTATTGTTGCTGCTTAAGGGCAGATTTTCATGTTCCTTTTCTACCGATATTAGCATTTCCCCCTTTCTTTTGAATTTTGGGAAAATACTTTATCATTTTACCTAATTTGCAGTGTTTAGGAATCATGGTTAGCTTTTGGATAGTACACCATTTTTTTTGTTGCTCTCATTTGGAATTTTGCGTAGTCTAAATTATTCTCAATATATAAGAAAAATTAGTCGAGCAATGTTTTATTTGATACATCTCGTTGAGTACTTTAAGAACATTAAATTTTTATATTTTTTTCATGGAAAATTTGCTACAAAAAACCTTTTAAAATTTTCATTTTACAAAAAAAAAAAAAAAACCTTTTAAAATTTTTTGGCAAGTTAAAACCTAAACCCCAAATTTTGTTGTGAGATAAAACCTTTTTGTGTTTTTTCTTCATTGAAATTTAGGAGGGAAAATGAAGTTAAGAAGTGGAAAAAAAGGAGGGAAATGAAGCAAGTGAAAAAAAAAATGAAAACCTCTCACCAGAGTCAACGCCTGAAGCTTGGTCAATGACGGAAAACCACAAAAAGGTTTTATCTCACAAAAAAAAATTGGGGTTTGGGTTTTAACTTGTCAAAAAATTTTAAAAGTTTTTTGTTTGGCAAATTTTCCTTTTTTCAAACATTATTAAAGATATTAACAATCAAAGATATGAACGTCTAGTCAAAATATGAACAACAAAAGGAAATGGAAGTATTATTTCATCATGGAATTCTAGCCACTATAATCACATAATAATCATTCCTGTCTCTTTTTGCTCTATACAGGTATGCCCAGTATGGTGAGGTGAGCCCTAAAGTGGATGTATACGCATTTGGAGTTGTCCTTTATGAACTCATATCAGCTAAGCCCGCTGTAGTGAAGCAAACATTCTCAGGTCCTGACTCAAAGGGCCTTGTCGGTATGGTAAGCCTTTGATCAGCCCTCTAAAGTAGTTTTCTAGAAAGTAGAAAGTAAACCAAATGCATGCTCATTGCTCACTAAGCATTTACTCTGTTTTTTTTTCAGCAGTGGGATAGTATTCTTAACATATTCTTAACCTAATAAGAGTAATTTCTTAGTTATTCAATCATATCATAATAAGGAATACCTGGTATCCGGCAATCTAATAGGATTCATCTCAATTTCAAATGCCAAATAGATACTATAATGGAAGATGTATGCAATGATTTAGAAGTTAATGATTTCCTGATCCCCCTTTTTTTCCCTTTCATTGTTGTTTTACAGTTTGAGGCTGCTGTCAATAAGAATGACCAAGATGAGATTCGGAAATTGGTGGACCCTCGCCTGGGGGATGACTACTCTATTGACTCGGTTAATAAGGTGAGGAAACATAAACTTTGGCAAAATTGATTTTAACAATCACATTTTGTTGTTTTTCATTTAATAATCCCACCTTTGAGTAATTCTGAAATAATCCCACGTGAACACTCGATCTTTTATTGGACCCAAGTCAAAAAAATCCTTGCCAATATTGGTTTGAATGAGTCCTTTTCTTTTCTTTCTTCAAAAAACAAGTCACTGTAGAGGGAGCCATAAGAGCAAGAATCTGACTAGTTTTAGCTCATTGTTAAAAATTTGGTGCAACAAAAGAAGCTAAAGTGGTAAGGAGTGATTATTCACGAATTGTTTAAAGGTGGGACTATTTAATGAAGATGACCCCAAGGTGGGATATATTGCTGAATGTCACTGGTAACTGTTCTCTAGATGGTTCATCGGTTAGAAACTGGCTTTTTTGGGTTTTAATTTTTTGTTTCTCTGTTTTGAGCGCAGCTGGTTCAACTTGCGTTTTCATGCACTCAAGAGAATCCTCATCTAAGGCCGAGCATGAGGTCTGTTGTGGTTGCTCTAATGACACTGTTGTCCACAACGGGTGAATGGGACACAAGCACTTTCTATGAAGACGACCGTGTGACACTAATGCCTGTACGGTAAAAGAAATTGGAGAATATGGAAAATAATGTTGAAAGTTGGTCGAATTTCTTTCGCCTTTTCAACTCTGTAAATGTGCAATGTACTTTATTGTAATATGATCATATAGATGAATATCCTCGTCAAACAATTGGAGGAGCTAAACAAAATAGTTCATTCTTTCTGGGTATGTAGTTATACCTTGTATGTTTATGTATAGTAAACAAGGAGAAAATAATTTTCTTTGTCAAATTTAATTGTTCTTTTTTTGCAAAACATTCACAAAATTTGTAGTTTTGTACAAATTCGAGTATTTGATCCCATGTAATGTATTGAATTTTTTAAGATCACTTTGCATGATTGCTGGCAGTGATATGATATCACATATTCACATTATATAGTTACCTTCCATAAACAATAGTAAAGTAATTTATTGATTAGTTGATTTGATCATCAGGCCCAAAAAAAAGAGCTAAAAACCAAAATAATGCTAAAAACTAAACTATTTACCAAAATAATGCTAGCTTAAAAATATTTACCAAAATACAGTTTTGGTATTTATAATTTAATCCCTATAAGCTTTTTAAGTTTAAAATATTGCAATTTAGCCCTTACTTCAAAAACTCAAAATAAAACTAACTTTTAATTACCAAAATACCCTTTAGTTAGTTAGCCTAAATTACTATAATCTAAGAAATAAGCGACCAAATTTAAATAACTACACGCTTTCGACTACTTGGTATCAGAGCCACGTTATAAAATTAATTATAATCAGAGTTATAAATAGCAGACTAATTAACACTTAATTAAGTATTATCAATTAATTAATGTCATTTTGCTCAAGGACTCCCCCTCTCCCAGAGTGTAAGGAACCCACTTGTCCACATTTATCTCATTTACCTGAAGGAAGTACTGCTACAGGAGCTATATTAAATTATATTGTAGACCAAATTAGTGATCTAAAGGTAGAGGTAGAAGGCACTTCCTGTACTTGCACCAACCTTGATAGAAAGCTCTCTACTTTTACAGAAGAATTTAAAAAGGAAATCAAGGAACTTAAGGACGAAGTTAAACAAATAAAATTAGCCTTGATTCACGAAATTAGACATCAACGTGCTCAACGAGATAAAACTCCTATTAAAGCTACCCCATATAAATATAGTTATCCATTTCAAAACTTAAATAAAAATAAGAAATTCACCGTAATTGACCTTGAGAAAAATAAACAAGTTAAAAAGGATGAGCCAGAATCTTCACAACAATAATAATCTAGAAAAATTACAGAGAATGTTCGACCTAGAAGAAGATCCTATAAAATTAAATGAAATAATGACTAAAATAGCAGAGACGCAAATAGTCCCAGAAGAAGAGATTAAAGAAACAAACTACGTATCAATAGAAGAAGATATATATCAACAAATGGGATTAATAAAACTGGATGACTTAGAAAACATACCATTAGAAATAATCCAACAAAAAATGGAAAATAAAATGGGTAAAATAGTAGACAATAATGAAATAGGTGAAGAAGTATGTCCTGAAGAAAATAATTTTATGAAAAATCAAGTAATGAAATTCCAAGGGGAAACAAGTAAACCAAAATATGTCCCAGGGAGGACTACTCGGTTTAGTTGCAAATTTATGCCAAATAAAACCCCAAAACAAGAAGAAGTAACACTAGAACCTATTAGTCAGTCTGGATACAAATTAAATCTAGATGGCGTAAGAAATAGAGTTGAAGTCCTAGATCAATGGAAGAAAAGCATGAGTAGTGTTCTTAATTTAAATACTGAATGGACTTCGGAAAATTTCTTAAACTACATAGAACATAGTTTCTATGGATGCGTTGCTGACTGGTATGAGGCAATAAATGAAGATACCAAAATGCAATTAAGACAATTGGAATTACCTACTACTATGTTTAGACAACTATGTCATTTCATAGAACTAGAATTTGTAGGTTATAAAGCAGATCCAAGTGAAAAAATACTAGAATATCAGAGAAAGCTAAGTAACTTAATGATTTGTAATTTAAAATTTGTCGAGAGTTACATTGCTGAATTTGAAACATACTATTACAAATTGGAGAAAATGATACTAATCTAGAAATGTTCTTCCATAAATTACCAAGTCCTATTAATGAAGAAATAATGGAAAAGTATCAAGAATGGAAAGAAAAATATGGTACAGGAGATAGCTTGGGAAAAAGAATAACATTACTAAGGCAGTGGATTGAAAAGAAATGTAGGGAAGTAGCTGGAACATAACAACTTAAAAAACAATTCCTTACATGTTGGGAAATGCCTAATGAATATGGTTGTAATAGTAATAGAAAATCTGATAATAAAAGAAAATACTATAAGAGAAATAAATTTGATAAAAATAGAGGAGAACAATATAAGAAGAAGTATTACAAGCATAAATATAAAAAGCCAAGACGGTTTTTTTAGAAAAGCAACATATTGTCCAGAAAAGAAACGAAATTGCAAATGTTGGTCTTGCGGAGAGATAGGACATTATGCTAACGAGTGTAAGAAAGCAAACCTTAAATTAATGGAAGCTTTAGGAAGCTGGGATTACGTAGAAATCTCAGAAGATGAAGCTTTAGACTTAGCATTAAGCAATAATAAAGGCATAATAGAAATTATCGAAGAAGATAATGACATTGAAGAAATTGAAAGTTTTTATGAAGAAGAAAATGAATTAGAAGAAATTAATAATATGATGAAAAGCGAGGAAGGTTTTGAAGATGAAGAAGATTAAGTTGAACAAAAAATGACTATAGGTCAATTAAGGCAAGCTGAATATGCCATGGATGACAAAGAAATGGAACAAATGAAAGAAAAGGGATGGAATTTCCCTGAAATAACAATAGATAAAATATTCAAAACATCTTTCTTTAAAACAAGATCAAAATATGTTTGTGAAGAAATGGAAGGAAGTATAGTTATCGGAGATTGCGAAAAAAGAGCCGCTGAAATTAACATCATAAACTGGAAGCGAATTAAAGAACATAGTGAAAAAGGAAATTATGGTTATATTTGTGTTGGAGCTGTACAAGTTTACATAGAACCTTTACATGATTTTGGTAAAGATATCAAATGTTTAAGCTTCGTTTGTGATATTAGACATAGAAAACTCTATGATCGAATAATTAGTGGCATCACATGCAATCTAAGCCTAGGTAAGGTAAGCTATATTTGTGAGCCTAAATATTACGTTAGCTTAGAAGACTCGTATAAAGACAGGTTCCTAGCCATTAAATTATTAACGATAGGAGAAGATATGTTTAAAGGAACTCGACCTATAAGGCTTCATTGGAAGATAATATATAAATTGGTAAACACCATACCTTCGAAAGAAAAAGGGTAGTGAATGCTGAAAAATATGAGCAAGGTGGAGGACCGAAAAAGAAAATAAATCCCATCAAAGTAAATCCTAATGACATAGTCATAGAAAAACATGGGAAGAATTCTTTATGAACCCTACCGTGGCCAATAAATCAAGTAAATTAGTAATAGACGAACTTGGAAACCTCCATAGCGGAGTAAATCCACTTCCAAGAATGCAAAGAAATTTAAGTATTCGAAGTAATAGCATGAGTAGATTCAATTCATCTAGGAATATAAGAGAACCTATCCAAACTGAAAAATATGACCCAAATAGCATTAAAGACGATGAGGAAGAGCTAAGACGATTAATAGAAAAAATCAACATGAAGAAAAAGAGTTTACAAGAAACTCCTAGACAAAGTATAGATCTAGGGTCTTGTTCAAGCTCTAGTAGTGATCAAAGCATAGGAAAACGGAAAATAAGAGGATACATCACTAAAACAGTAAGTGAACCAGTTTACGAAGATGAAATGAATATGAGAATGGAAATGAGCTATGAAATTACAGAACAAATCCTAATAGCATTTACGTTCCTATAAAAATATGTTTAGAAGAGCAAAAAGAGTATGAATTATGTGCTTATGTTGATAGTGGATGCTCAGTTTGCTTTGGGAAAAGAACGTTATTCCCTGAATATCTGTGGAAGAAAGCCAAAACTCCAATGAGAGTAAAAATTACAGATAATAGCGTTATGATGCATTCAGACATAATTGAAAATCTACCAATAAAAATTGGTGGAACTCAATGCATAATTCCCGTATTATGGGCAACTACTCAGCCTTCTCATGACATGATCATTGGAAATAATTTCCAAAGATTATATTCGCCATGCACTCAAACGATAGAGCACATAGTGTTTACAATAAATGGTTATTCAGTCCCGGTTACAAAATTGGCAAAAGCTTATACACATCAAACTATGGAATTCAAACGCAGCCAGTGTGGTGATGAGTATGAAGTCACCCCAACACAAAGAGAAGTGGCATTAAGAATATCTGAAGATGAGTCTACCATAAAAGAAGAAATAATAAAGCAACAAGAAAAATTATGCGAAAAACTATATTCTACTAACCCACTACAACATTGGGATAGGGATAAAGCTTATGCCAAAATAACACTATCAGATCCTAATAAAATTATAAGGGTAAAACAGATAGTATATACGTATCAAGATATAAAAGAATTCGATGAACAGATTAAGGAATTATTAAAAAAGAAACTTATTAGGAATAGTAATAGTCCTCATAATAGCCCTGCGTTTATGGTAAGAAATCATTCGGAAGAAAAGAGAGGAAAATCCCGGATGGTAATCAATTACAAAAGGCTAAATGATAACACTATATTTGATGGATATTATATTCCTAACAAAACTGTTTTGTTTAATAAAATCCAAGGAGCTACGTGGTTTTCAAAAATGGATTGCAAGAGTGGATATTGGCAAATTAAAATGGAAGAGGAAAGCATTCCGCTAACAGCGTTTAGTGCCCCACAGGGACATTACGAATGGTTAGTAATGCCATTTGGACTAAAGAATGCACCTCAGATAATCCAAAGAAGAATGGATAATATCTTCAAAGAACTAAATCATTGTTGCCTAGTATACATAGATGATATACTAATATTTTCGAAAAATCTTGAGCAACATAAAAATGATCTAAAAGCAATAACCCAGAAATGCATTGATCATGGGATAATACTTGGAAAGGATAAATGTGTTTTTGCTAAACAAGAGATAGAGTTTCTAGGATTAGAAATAAAAGTTGGACAGATAATATTGCAAAAACATATATTAGAGAAAATAGAAAAATTCCCTGATAATATAGAAGATAGGAAGCAATTAGAAAGATTTTTAGGATGCTTAACTTATGCTTCTGATTTCATTAAAAATCTTGCTTTGCTAAGAAAACCATTACAACAAAGACTGAAGAAAGAAGAGGTATGGAACTGGTCAATTGAAGATATGAGTAATGTTAAAAATCTGAAAAAGTTATGTAAAAATCTGCCTGTTCTAACATTACCAACTAATGACGATGAGCTAATATTAGAAACAGATGCAAGTAATGAGCATTGGAGTGTTGTCTTAAAAATAAAGGAAGGAGAAAAACTCTGCAGATATAGCAGTGGAAGCTTTAACAAGGCTGAATACAATTATCCAACAATGCAGAAAGAAATCCTAGCAGTAATAAGAGGAATAGAGAAGTTCCTAATATTCTTAGCACCTAAACAATTCCTAGTAAGGACAGATTGTAAAGGAATCTTAGGTTTTGTCAAAAAGAATTTATCTAACATGCAAGCGCAAGGGAGACTCCTGCGTTGGCAATTATGGCTTAATCAATTTTCTTTTACTGTTGAACATATACAGGGATCAAAGAATTCTCTAGCTGACAGTTTAACTAGAGAATTAGCCAATGGCATCATCATCCAACCTGAAGCCAATTTACAAGAAGATGAAACAACAACCTTCTACAGAGACAAGGGGACTCTTGGCTGTAGAACGGGAAACTCTAATTAAAGAAACACAAGAAGAATTGGTGAGGGTGTCACCCACCACAAAGGCTTTGATGCAAGCCTTAATAGCATCAGCAAAGAACAGATGCAGAGATGGATTAGTCAAAGGATGCCACAGAGCTGTCCGAAGGTTTCTTGTGTTAGAGATACAAGAAAACCTACAAAAACTTAATTATGATCTACAAAATATAATTCTTGATAAAATTAAAGTTAATGATTTCAGAGCATGGTACTTTGAGGTCGTAACAAGAAGTTATAAGTTCTACGATATATTCGATATGTGGGGAAGCCACATACGCTATGTTAAAAATTCTGGTGTAGGAACCATGGTAATAGATGTGAATCCTATTTATCATGATTGTGGGTATGCTAGAGCTAATCTTCAGGCCTGGAAGTATGGCATGATACATGGATGTCATTCTATACCATTCCCAGGAAGTTACCTATTTGAGCATCTCACCAAGTTCCAGAAGTATATATTTAAAAGGGTCGAGGATTACAGAAAAGAAGATCTCCGGACAACTATGGAAATAAAATGTGCAAATATAGAGGTCAGAGAAGGAAAGATTGATCCTCCCCATTATCTCATAATGCTAAACCAAAAAGTTCGATATGTACAAGAACCAATAAGTAGAAGGCAACGAAGAGTAGATAATCCAGTAAAGGCAAGAGCATTTGGGTTTTTCTATATTGCTCAATATATCAATCGAGCTTTGGAAAGGCAAAAGAGTCCAGAACATCCCATTGAAGCTCCTATAATATTCCATGTTGGAAACACCACAGTAATAGCACCAGAAGAAATGCAACCATATTTTAGAGAAGGGCTAGATCATACTGAATCCGTCCATGACTATTTAGAAGAAGTTAAAGTTGGAAAATTCTTATCAGAAGAAGGAAAAGGTTATCTGCTAGACACTTTTCTAACTTGGGATGAGACTTATGCAGCTAGATATTTTGGAGATATTTTCATGGAAGAAGATGCTGATGATCATGAAAATTGGGAATCCAAGGTTGGAGATGAAGGGATGTACAACATCAGAATGGAGTAGGACCAGCAAGAAATAAGCATGTGACTACTTTTGTAAAATAGTGTCTTTTATGTCACTTTTGCTTTTGCTTTTACTTTTAACGTGTGGTATGTAGTTGCTGAAGTCTTGTAACCATTCAGAAGGGATCCAATGCTTGGATACTCTCTCTATAAATAGAGAGCTTAGGAAGCTTAGTAGAGGCAGACTTGAGCTAGAAAAATTTAGAGAGAGAAAAAACTCAAGTCATCTAGAGAAAGATAGCCTTAAGAGAAAGAATGGGATTCCATCTCTCCTAAGAGCAAAGCATTTCTAGAAATCATTCTGAGTGTTTAAGTTTGTAAAATTTCTTTAAATTAATAAAAGTTTTTAGAAGGGAACGTTATCCTTTCGAACCTTATATCTTATATGATTAGTTCTTCTGTTGAAACTCTTATCATCTAAACACAAAATATTATAGAGTGAGACTACGGTCTAAGGTAGGAAACGTATTAGATCTGTGCTGTGCCTGATCTAAGGGAAGCAAGGCTGTGGTTAGCTACCACAGTAAAGCCGGAAGCTTAGGAAAGCCGGAGGATCCAGTGCCGACTAAGTTAAGGTATCGGTCAAAACTCTCTATCCGTAATTATTTTGCGAAGCATGGTGGGCTAATGAGCAGCTAGAATAATTTATTTAGATATAAGTAGTAGAACAGTGATAATTAGTACCATAAAAAGTCATCAAAAGGTTAATCGAATATTAATTTGCATAATAGTAATCTACATATTATTAATATTGTTATTGTTGTATTAATATTAAGTAAGCAAAGTTTAAAATCACTTAATTTTAGCACAAGGACTAAATCATAAATAGTAAAAGTTGAAGGATAATACTAGAAATAGTTTGGTGAGGTGGACATTATTTATGTAAATAGTTCTAAAGTAACATTAGATTGGTAAATAAAGTTGTTAGGAGCATTATTTATGTTAAACACTCCAAAAAAAAATTAGCGAAACCATTAAAAAAATGATGAAAAAAATTCAGAAAACTTAACAAGCAGTTGATAAATTATTTTGTAAAAAAAAGAAATAATAGGAAAACAATAAGAATTATGATTGTGGAACTTGATTCGCTACCTAGCTTGGCCCATGGTCTTATGATGGATCATTCTCCAACAACTCTTGCCCTTAAATCCTAAAATTGAACATATGTTGGACCATTTAAGGTTAGTACCAAGGGTGACCCCATGTGAATCTAATGCGGGGCAGTTTCAATAGAGAAACCATTTCAAATTATGTGCACAAAAAGTGATGGTTTTATAATTGCTTCGTCTTTTTTGGTTTCGTGTGTAAGTGGGTTTAGGGAGAGTGGTGTAATTGCCTGTATTGAATGGTTGCCTTGATGACTATTGTCTTTCAGAGTGTGGCATATAAGAGGGAGCGGCGTTCACCATTCTCTTTTATTCACATACTTGAAACTTTCGGAGCTTTCTCTCTACCATTGCGAATTCTCTCTTTGATTCAAAAAAGGAAAACAAAACTAGTTCTCTTTCTTTTTAAACTTCTTTTTTTCTTTCCTTTTCTACAATTTCCAAAATGTCTCAATACACTTCCCTTCATGGCAATAGGTAATGGATGAACCTGGGAGCACCCAACTTTCTGTGGTCCTTCAAATGTTTACAATAAAATTATCAAATGTTCACAACAAAATTATCAAATGTTCACAACATCACACTATCAAATGTTCACAACAGAATTATCAAATGTTCACAACATCACACTATCAAAAATTCTTTAACATCAAACTATCAAATGTTCATTAACATCAAACTATCAAATTTTTACAACAAAATTATCACTTGTTCATCAACATCAAACTATAAAATATTCACAAAAAAAAATATCAAATGTTCACCAACATTAAACTATCAAATGTTGACAACAAAATTATTAAATGTTCACAAGCATTTAACAATCAAATGTTCACAACAAAAGTACCAAATGTTCACAACGTATTAAATGTTCACCAACATTAAACTATCAAATGTTGACAAAAAAATTATCAAATGTTCACCAGCATTAAACTATCAAATGTTCACAACAAAAGTACCAAATGTTCACAACAAAAGTACCAAATGTTCACAACAAAAGTACCAAATGTTCACAACGTATCAAATGTTCACCAACATTAAACTATCAAATGTTGACAACAAAATTATCAAATGTTCACCAGCATTAAACTATCAAATGTTCACAACAAAATTATCAAATGTTCACAACAAAAGTACCAAATGTTCACAACAAAATTATCAAATGTTCACAACAAAAGTACCAAATGTTCACAATAAAATTATCAAATGTTCACAATAAAAGTACCAAATGTTCACAACAAAAGTACCAAATGTTCACAACTTCATTTAAACCGGGACCACCTAGCTGCATGGTCTCGGGTGCACCCAATAATTTGCGCCTTCATGGTTCATCTCGTTCCAGGTGCGAAGAAACTTAGAGAGATAGTGAGATAAATTCTTAGTACCGAGTTACTGAAAATGAGTATACAATGGTGGTGTCCGGAATTATTAAAAGAGCTTTGGCCTCACAAACAGTGGTGGCGACGACCTTGACAGTAAATGTCCCTGAAAAGCAACTAGTATCGTTGGCGGTTGCATCTGCTGCACCTAATGAAGCTGTTGAGTATGTCGGGGTTGTTGCTGAACTGGCAGTGGTGTTTGAGGGCCCTAGACTATCGGAGATGACAGGTTAGCTAGGGCCGAAAGGTTCCTCCCCCCCCCCCCCTCCCCAACTTCCTTTTACATCAATCATGTCATCAATGTGTTATTAATTGTGAGATGGAGAAGGAGTGAGTAGATGGGTCATTCCACAATTAGGCCTTTTCCTAAGGAGTGCGCATATCACTTGTCAGTTCAAATACCAATTTTAATTTGGGATGAGATTCTATATATTCTAGACCAAGTGTAGCGATGGTTGGAGATTTCCGGAGAAAACGATGCAATTTCTAGTCCTCTAGCTCGGAGGATCCTTGTGTATCATGCTAACCTAGTATTTTGGTAGAGATTTCCCATCCAATGTTTTTTTTTGGTGGCCCTAAGTGATGTCTCAAACACAAGCTTGGCACAACTTACTCCCCCACACAATCCAAAGAATCTGTAACACAATCTATTCACTAAGGAAATTGATAATTAGTTGAAATTTTAAGAACAGGAATAGTGAAATATTTTAACTAATGCAAACCAACTATATTGCATCAAAGCGTGCAACGAAAGCTTCAAGGTTACATTATCTTGAGTCCAAAATAAAATAAACTGACTTATTACACTCAGAAGAAATGTTTAGAACAAGATCTTCATAATTTATAATAAGATGTTTTGAAACCAAACATTATGACAAATCTTTTTGAACTCAAATCAACATATGAAAAAACATGATCATATAGCGGAAACCAGAACTTTATGACAAAGCCTTTTTTCTCTCTACATTATGTAGCTTCTCTTTCCAAACTTTTCAACTTCTCTATAAAAACTGTCATTTTCATTAACATTTTCAATGATTCAAGAAGAAGAAAGTTCAAATTCAAATAAAAAGGTTGCTTCACTTGAAAATTAAAGAAGAACAAAGTACAATGTGTGCACAACAACAAAACAAAGAACAAAAGTAATTTTTTATTATATTACACAACAATATTCATAATTTACAAAACGATATTCATAATTTTTAAACAAATATTCATTATCCAAAAAGCTAGAAACAAACCCTTGAAATAAAACATATAAGTGCCATGTTCATTTCATTACAGAACAATATTCATAATTTATAACAAGATATTCCTAATTTTTAGGAAAAATTGATAATAAGAATAATTTGAACTTTAAGCCATCCTGTAACGCCTCAGATTTTGGGCTATTTTCTTGTTTGTAATTATTGTGTTTCTGTGCATGGTCTAAATTTATTTGGACTATTTTTATTGTTTGAATGTAACTATTTTATTTTATGATTTATTATTTCTTTTATTTTAATTAATTAGAATTTTATTTTTATTTTCTAATTAATTAATTTAGTTTTGGGCCAAGTGCGAATTTAATCATGATTAGCCATGATTTAGTGCAAATGGCCCAAGTGATCTTTGGCCCATTTTATTTAATTCATGGCCGGTTCTCTCTCTCTTTGTGAGGCTTGGTTTATCACTTGCCTTGCATTCACACCTTAACTAACTTCTATAAATAAAAGTAGTAGTAAGGTTTGATGATTCATTTGTCATTTGATCATCCTTTGCCACTCTTAAACACAAAACACTCTCCATCCTTGCCATCACTCCACACGCCTATTTTGGCTAAGTAATCCCCATTCTTTGTTCATCTTCCATTTCAAACCCAAACTTAAAGATTCAACATCCATTGATCTTTAAGTGACTAAAAACACATTAGCCTTCATTGCCTTGATTTAGTTGGGTTTCGGTTTTGGGTTTGGGCGTTCGTGGGGTTCACGTAGGTGGCCGTGTGGTGGTTCGAATGTGGCCGTACAGTTGTGGTCATGGTCATGGGCAGCCGTGCAACAAGGGTCGTGTTCGAAGGTGGCAGTCGTGTGGGTGTTCGTGTGAAGCCGTGTATTGCTGCGTGTTTTCTGGACTGTGCGAAGTTGTTCCGGGCAACAAGTTTCGGGTATTTTCGTGTTTGTATTTCTTAAGGTAACATACTATCTTACCTTAATTTGTATACTATGATTATAGGATAGATTAAGTAATCTTGTAAGATGAGTTTTTGATGATTGTTCATCATTTCATGCGTGATTTTTAAGTATGAGTTTGGGTGATGTTTTAATGATATTCGTGCCTTGATTCTATGTAATTTATGATTGTTTATGATAATTTCGTGTGTTATGGATGATCAAGTTGTGTGAAGTTTTGATGATTTTAAGTGGATGAAATTGTTGTTGAAGATTGCCTATGTTATGCGTGATTTTGATGATGAATATGAGGTTGAGTTCTTGATTGAGTTCTTTATGAGTCTTGGTTGAGTTCTTTATGATTCTTTATGAGTTCTTTATTATTCTCTATGAGTTCTTTATGATTCTTTATGAGTTCTTTATGATTCTTTATGAGTTCTTTATGGATCTTGATTATGTTATGATGAGTCTAGGATTCTTTTATCATGATTATGTAGTCTTAAGTGCAGATTATATAGTTTTGGTTAAAGAAAGTTAAGATAAGTTTAAAGAAGTTAAAAGAGGTTCAAAGAAAGTTAAGAAAAGTTAAAGAATTACTTAAGATTGATTATGAAGTAGAAATGTTTATGGTTAGACTCAAGGAAAGGAAAAAGAGGCAATCTTGAGGATAACTTCGATGGTTTACATGTTAGTCTTAAGTCAAGGCGTAAGATGCAACTTAAGATTAACTAAGAATGTAAATAAAAGATTAAAGAATAGCTTGATTTTACTATTAGACGCCTAACCTTAGAGTAAAATTCTAAGGCTTGGGTTAAGACGCTGCCCCTATCTTGTCCGCGGTACTGGGATAGTTGGAGATCTTACTATGTCGTCTTTTGATATGGATTTCCCGTAAGATGGGTTTCATGGGGTTGGGAGTAAGAATCTCAATCCTGGCATAGTAGAAAGTTCGTTCGCGTAAGATGCGTTCGTACGTGCATAGTCCGGTCTAATATGTAAAGGATTGCGCCAAAGATTAAGTAAAGATAAGTCTAAAGTCGAGTATTAGGAGTTAGTCAAGTTTTGGGTATTATTGTTGAATGTTGTTATCATTAACGTTATTCTTATGATTATTGTTGGTTTGATATGTTGTTTTGCATGATCGTATGTTGGATGTCTGATTTGGTGATTTGATGTATTCTATGATCCACGTTAGGGTGGGACAACTATGTTACTCGCCACTGACTGTGGATTGTTGTTAATTTTTCAGGTAAATCTGATGATGGCAGTGTTGCTTATCTTTGGGTTGGGCGAGTGCCGATGTTCTTTTTGTTGTTTAGATTGTATTTCATTTCTAGTTTTGGATTTAGTAATTATAGTTTATATATTCTAACTCTGATCGTATTTGGAGTTACTTATTAGTATTGATTACTTTTGGGTTTAGTATTGTACAAACTTGTGGGTATTATACGTTTTGGGTTTTATTGATAATATTTTCGAGGTTTTGTTTTAATTTTTAGTAAGTTTGTTTGTTAGATCGACAATTTGACTCGTCGGTTTCTTCCGCGCCGGTTCAAGCGAGTCGGGTCGTCACACATCCGCCCAAAATAATCTCAATTTTGAGGTTTTTCATAATAATCTCAATTTTGAGGTTTTTCATAATAATCTCAACTTTGATATGGATTTGCTTCTAATGATCCCAGGTGACCTATAACCTGTTGAGTAGGTAAATTTTTTTTAGAGTTTAATATACACGTGTCATCACGTGATTGGTTAGAAAAGGGTGTTAGGATTATTAGTTATTAATTAACACTTAATTAACAATTTTAAAAACAATTTAAAAACTAATTATTTGTAAAATAATAATAAAAAACCACCCCCCCCACTTTCAGCCACCCTCCCCACCCGTACCAGCACCGCCCCTACCCCCGTGCCCATATCCCCTTCCCCGCGCAAGCGCCGACCGCCACCCCCTCCCCTCGTTGTTGCCTCCCCTCTAGACTCATCTCCCACTAGATATAAAAAGGTTGGGTGGTGGTTTTCAAGGATAGGTTTTCTAAGCTAGTGGGTTTTGGGGTGGGGGAAAGGTTTTGCAAAGACAGTGACAGCAGGCCAGTGAGAAGTCGATGCCAACTTTGGGAAGTTTGGGCATTCAGGTGAGGGAGGGGCTGGTCTGGGTGGTGGCGGTAGGGTGGCTGGGTTGGTGAGGGTTTTCAATGGTGGTGGTTTATTGGGAAGGGAAACGCCGACAGGGAGAAGGGGTTGGCGCCAGTCCGAGGGGTGGTCTGGGCATGGCGGTGGGGGCGGGGTCATGGAGGGTTGCTAGGCTACTGGGTTGGGGTGGTTTTTTTGTTGATTAATGAATTTTTAGTTTTTTATTTTATTTTATTTCAATTATTTTTACCAATCACACGCTTACACGTGGCTGGTAACCTGTAATAACAAGTTAAATGACCGGTTGAGATCATTGAAAGAAAATTCATATCAAAGTTAGGATTATTAAAACAAAATCTCAAAGTTGGGATTATTTTGGCCGAATGGCCTAAAGTTCGGATTATTCCTGTTAATTTTTCCTAATTTTTAAACAAATGTTCATTACCAGAACAACTAGATACAAGATGCTTAAAACATAACATATAATTGCAATGTTCATTATATTAGATAGCAATGTTAATTATATTAGATAGCAATATTCATATATAATTTATAACTAGATTTTCATAAATTATAAGGAAATATTAATTACCTAAAAGCTGAACAAAACACATAAAGCTTAAAATGTAAGTACAATGTTCATTTTGGGCCCCTTTGTTTTGATGGAAAACATTTTCCTGAAAAATGATTTTCCCCTCTCTTTTCATTTTCCTTTGTTTGTTTTGAAAAGTGGTGGAAAACAATTTTCTTTAAGGTGAAAAATCTCACTTTAGAAAAGGAAAGCTATTTTCCTTTTGTAGAGGAGGAATGTCACATTTTCCTTCCCACTCTTTACTTTCTCCCTTCTTCACTCCTCTCACCCTTCCTTCATTTTCCATTTCATTTTTATTTTCCTTTATAAGTTTTCCTCTAATCAAACAAACAAAGGAAAACTTTTCTTAAATCAATATTTTCCATTGAAAATTGTTTTCCTTAGAAAATTATTTTCCTTGAAAATTATTTTCCTTTGAAACAAACATAGCCTTTATTAGAAAGCAATATTCATAAGTTATAATCACATATTCATAATTTATAACCAAATGTTCATCACATGATCACCTAGATCAAAACACTTTAGCCTAACATATTCAATAAATCGCAAGTATTGATAACAATTAACATAATATTCATTTCTTAAAGCATAATATTCATTTCTGATCTGTAAATAAAACATTGAAAAATACAAATGTCTTAAACAATATTCATTTCTTAAAACTCCATTTTCATTTTTTTGAACATAATATTGGATATGTTCTCTTCATATTATTTGAACTTATTGATGCTTATTGATACTTATTGGTATTTATTATTTAGTAAAAATTGCCAAAATAAGTCAACCTTTGGCCGATATTTCACAATTAAGCTAATCTTTTAAAAATTCAGAATTAAGCTGACCTTGTTATCATTTAATCCAAAAATAGGTTAAATAATTATTTAACTTGTTATTTTCATTTGTTTTAGATCACTATTTTACAATCAATCCACATATTTTTGCTTTAAATGATAACACTAACTTGAAGCAACAGGTAATTAATCCATTAAATAAACATTTAACCAATCTTTGGCTGAAATGATAACAAGTTTAGCTTAATTCTGAATTTTCAGGAGGTTGACTCATTGTGAAAGATTGACCAAAGGTTGACTTATTCTTGACAAATTTTCCTATTATTTATATTTATTGATACTTATTTGAACTTAGCTTATTGATACTTATTATTGATATTTATTGGTAGTTATTATTATTCATATTATCAATACTTCATCCGTTCCAAAAAAAATATATAACAACCAATATTTCACGCATGCCGAGATTGTACTTTGACCCTTAATAACTATAATTATGAATAATTAAAATTATAAAAGTTGATATTGAGATAATATTTTACAAGATGAATCTAACAAGATCAGATACCACTTGACTATATTTTTATTATGTGTAAAGCTCAAAACTTGGTCAAAGTTTATACTGTGAATAGTGCAAAATGTTGACTGTTGCGTTTTTTTCTGAACGGATGAAGTATTATTATTATTATTTTTATTATAAAACAACTATATTATTATTATTATTATTATTATTATTATTATTATTTAATACTTATTGATACTTATATGAACTTATTTGAATTGATATGAATTGATAAGCATTGAAAATAAGCTGAAGAGAACATGACCATTCAAGTACCAATTCAACATAATACGCCATTAATAGTGTTCATTTCTTTAAATGTAATATTTATTTCTTTGTTATATGTATGTAAGAGGGAAACTAGATCAACATTCCCAAGCACGAAAACTACACTTTCTTATTAGTTTAATTTTATCGTGTAGGGTCATCGTCATCGAGTTATCACGTGACAACTAATGAGATATAGTGGAGTATACAATTTACTTTGTTGGGCTTCAAAGCAAAGCTGAAAAGGTTTTTGTGTTTTGTTTTGTATTTAACACTCAATGAAGCTAGAAATTCCAATGAGCAAGCAAGGGCTCGTTTACATTAGCTGAATAAAGCTGAACTGAACTGAACTAAACTGAATAGAAGTGTATTAATTAAACTAAATAGAGATGAACTGAACTGAACTGAACTGAATATAATCTGAAGTAAACAAGCCCCAAGTGTTGTGTTTTAGGGAGAATAATTCTGAATTTCCTTACCTCCACAAGTGAACTATGATGGCCTATTTAAAACCAAGGAGTCAATAAGTCACAAATGAGTTTTCAACCACCATTGAAGAACTCACTAGATCTGATTTAAAGAGTATGTTAATGTGGATTAAATGACATGTAGCTCACAACTCTTAACCAACTAGATTAATGCTAAATCAATGTCTAAAAAAGGTCACTCATAACAGCCATGAGCATCCAAGAAAACCCTAAGGAATCCAATGAACAAAACTAAGTTAAACACGAATCGTCAAAACAACGGAGCAGGTCAGAAGGCCACTTTGCAGAGTGACACCCCAACGTATGGCGCGACTAGCTTCCGTGTTCGGCTCCCAATTTTGTGTCAAGTTCGGCAATTATGTGACATGAACTCAGATCGCACAACATGAAATGTTTAT
Source organism: Salicornia ramosissima (assembly GCA_951394345.1). Classification (NCBI taxonomy): domain Eukaryota; kingdom Viridiplantae; phylum Streptophyta; class Magnoliopsida; order Caryophyllales; family Amaranthaceae; genus Salicornia; species Salicornia ramosissima. Next base: position 42,808,746 of record OX596237.1, on the reverse strand, counting down.
GTCTTGTTGCCTCGTTCACTCATTCTCAACATTCATATGTTCAAAGCCAATTGATATGTATAAATGTTCCAACATTCATCAAGTTGATCATCAATTTACAGTTCATTTCAAATCAAATTTTTTGTCTTTTTTCAGTTTATTTACCGTTGTTATTTTTTCAACTTTGTTCAATTATTTTTTAGTTTAATTCATTACCAGTTCAGTTTTAATTATTTACTTCCCGTTTATTTCAGTTTTCGATTAAAATTTTCAATTCAATTTCAATTTAGAAACAGTTTCAATCCAATTAAAATTAAAATTATACAAACAGTGAGTTTTTGACCAAAACTAACAGTGCTACACTGGGTATGTTGGGAAAATTGAACGGATTGGATTGAGAGGAGTGGGAAAATCGGCAGTTCGAGTCGTTCGAAATCTCCCTTTCAATGGCTGCACAGCCTGCACTGCGGATGATAGGCAAGTCATCTGTTATCATCGTCTATTTTTGGTGTTCTTAATCAACTACCATTTGCATCTACTAATCATCTTTGTTTTTCATATCCGTTTCAACAGATATAGCTGTTAATTTCACAGGTTAGTCATTTTAGCAAACACTTGATGCTCCTTTTCTTACGAATTTTCAAGTCTTTTATAATCTAATTTTTTTTCTTCTTCTATAGATGGCATGTTCAAGGGAATCTATCATGGCAAGCATTGCCATATCCCAGATATTCATACAGTTTTAAGTAGAGCTTGGAATGCCGGAGTTGATCGAATCATCGTAATCATCTTTTCTTTTTGATACCCATAATTTTGTTTTCCAGCAAATTCTATAATTTTTCATTTTTTTTGTCTGGGTTTATTGTAAATTGATGAATTGTCCATTTTCTGTTTTCCACGAAAAGAACTCTCAGGTTTTATTTTTCTTGCTTTTTATTTTAAAATTTATAGGTTTTCTGGCCCAACTTTTGCAGTATTTGACATGAAGTCATGAATTAATTACTTTGGTGGTAATTTTTTTGTGGGGTTCAGGTTACAGGAGGATCCCTTGAAGAGTCAAAAGAAGCTCTAGCAATTGCAGAAACTGATGGTTGGGATTGTGATTTTAGAAAAAAAAAAACATTTAATGTTCCTTTCTTGGATTGACCATTGGATTAAGTTAGTTATGTTGTTACTGTTTTTTGCAGGAAGATTATTTTGTACCGTTGGTGTGCATCCAACTAGATGCAAAGTAAGTCAGTTTTCATTTCTGTTCTCTTGTCAGTTGTCACTTAAGATAATCCTTTCTTAATCTTGCCATTGTTACTTACAATATGATGATTGTTGAACGTGTTGTGATGCTCGCTTGAGGTCATTTTGTGTATTTTCTTTTTATTTATAGAAGAAGGTTATGTGTTATTGCTAAGCAATGATGAGAATAAAGATTGTCGTGCACCACTCTGAAATGTTTTATTGGTTATTGTTTCTAGGAGTTCGAAGAAAGCGGTGATTCAGAAAAGCATTTTCAGGCACTTCTATCCTTAGCTAAGGAGGGAGTCGAGAAGGGAAAGGTACACATTATATCTAGAAGTCTGGAATTTTGCTTGAGAAATTGGGGAGATCCGGACTGTGAAACTTGATTTTGTGCGCGTTTGTTGTGCTCTTTATGAGTTTTCATTGTGGATAAAAACTGGACTAAGAGGGTGTTTGGTATAATTAAGTATGAAACTGGAATGGAATGGAATCAAATTAGAAAGGAAAGAGTAATACTTCCTCCGTTTAAAAAAAAACGCAACAATTGGGGTATCACGGACTCCTAGGCATTTTTTTGTTGTGAGAGTAAAAGTGATAGAGAGAGAAAGTGGGGTATAGGATGATGTGAGAGTTAGAAAGAAAAAACTTACAAAAATGGAAGATTAAAATTGTTGCATTTATTTTGAAACATCCAAAAATAGAAATTGTTGCGTTTTTTTCGAAACGGAGGTAGTATTAAATGATACTATTATTTGTTGTTTGGTATAATTAAGAAAATGAAATGGTAAAAAATTAGTGATGAAAAGATTTTGTTTCCACAAGATTGAGAATGGTAATAAAATGGCGATAATGGTTTTCATTAGGAAAGAGTATGTGTTACCAATACTTCATTACAAACAATTGGTATTGGATTGGATATGCTTATTTGATTCCATTTCCATCACTTAAAAATAACAATATCAAACTTGCTCTAAGTCTATTCTGTTGCCTTCAACTAACCGTACTATTTCAGGGCTTGCATCAACTGTGAAAAAACACCTTTATTGTTATTGAAGTTTATAAAATTTACTAGGTATACCTTCATTTGTTAAAATTCACCAGGTACTCTATATGTTTGTAAATGATGTAAGAAATGCTTTAGTAAATAACGCTTGTGAATTCTGCTATCACAAGTTTAAACAAACGGTGTTGCAATTGCTAATGCTCAATTTGATTTTCAGAGAGAAAATGGAGATTGGCAGTTAGATCCAGAGTTTACCCAGGGATTGGGAAAGGGAAATTCGAGGATTCACAGCTAACAAATACTTCAGAGAATTTTAGAGAGAGGAAGGGAGGGGAATAATATTGATAATTTCCTGATTAAATGTACCTTACATCACCTGAGTACATATATAGTTGTACATAATTGAAAAGAAAAGAGAAAAGTACAAGAGAATAATTAAGGGAATAATTCTAGTATTTAGTGCTGCCATCATTTGTGCATGATCACTCTCTTGCCACCTCTTCACAGTTAGTTAGGACACCAATTAATTCCCACTGGACCCACAAGGACTCAGTAGATATTGCATCAATGCTCCCCCTTTGAGAGGATCCTTGACTCCAAGGATCAAAATGTGGATAACTGGCCTCTATCTCAGCAGCCTGTTCCCACGTAGCTTCCTCAGCAGAAGAGTTGGTCCAGTGTATCAACCAGTATGTCCCTGCCCTGTTGTTCCTTTTGAGTATCTTGGTATCAATCAAGGCCATGGGGACCTGAGTTGGTAATGCATTAGCGTGCACAACATCAGGGAAGGGTGCTGGCACCATGGTTTTAAATCTCGGTTTCGGTCGCGATCACGGTAACGGTCGCGAAATCACATTCGCGGGCAATGCGGATTGTTCGCAGCTGTTGCGGCCTAATATCTCGGTCGCGGTAAGCTCAAAAACCTTTACAATGCGGTCGCGATGCGGTGATGCGGCCTTGATTTAATACCAAACATAATTTGACCACTATTGAATTCATTTTGACCATCTGTCTGGGGGTGGTAAGAGGTGGAGAGCTGAGACATAATGTCCTGAACCTTCAACATTTCCTGCCAGAATGTGCTGATGAAAACTCTGCCCTGTCAGAAGTGATGGACTTTGGACAACCATGTAGCTTGTAGATATGATCCATGAAGAGTTGTGCAACTGTGAGGGCTGAGTAAGGGTGGGAAAAAGCCATGAAATGGCTTTACTTGCTCAATCTGTCCACCACAACAAAGATAACATCCTTGCCATGAGATCGAGGAAGGCCCTCTATAAAATCCATAGTGATGTCTTCCCAAGTGTCTTGAGGAATAGGCAGAGGTTGGAGAAGACCTGGATATGCAGATGGATCATATTTGCATTGTTGGCAGGTTGTGCACTGTTGGATGTACTGTGTAATAGAATCCTTCATCTTAGGCCAATAAAATAGTGATTTGACTCTCTGCAGTGTAGCATCAACCCCAGAGTGTCCCCCCAGTAGGAGAGGCATGGAGCCAATCCATAATTTTCCCTTGCAGAACCTCCCCATGACTAACCACTAGCTTGTGCTTCCTTAAGAGTAGTTCATTTTGCCAAGAATAATGCTTGTGTGAGCCAGGGCTTTGAAGCAAATCATTTGATTTGCTGTAAAGGAGGACTGGTCTACCATAGTGCTCGAAGCTCCTCCATGAGTCCTGTTTGGACAGAAGACATGGATAATTGCATCAATTGTTCATTTGGCATCCTTGAAAGGGCATCTGCAGCCTTATTCTCAGAACCATGCTTGTATTCCACAGTGAAATCATAGCCCAATAATTTTGATAACCATTTGTGCTGAAATGGAGTGGCCAACTTATGATGCAGTAGGTACTTCAAGCTTTGTTGATCTGTTCTGATCACAAATGGCTGAGTCATTAAGTAATGTTGCCAATGCGTGACTGCCATTACTACTTCCAATAATTCCCTTTCATAGGCAGAAAGGAGCTGATTCCTAAGAGACAGGGCTTTGCTCAGGAAGGAAATTGGGTGGCCTGATTGCATGAGTACAACCCCTATTCCTGTAGTGGAAGCATCTGTTTCAATCAAGAATGGTTGGGAAAAGTTTGGAAGGGCAAGAACAGGTGGGGAAGTCATTTTAGTTTTGAGGAGATTAAAGGCTTGGGTGGGTGGCTTCAGTATTCCAGTGGAATCCCTCTTTTCTCAAGAGATTAGTAAGGGGCTTACAAATAATGCCATAATTTTGGATGAATCTTCTGTAATAACCAGTGAGGCCAAGGAATCCTCTTAACTGTTTTAGAGTGGTGGGCAGAGGCCATTGCAACACAGCCTCAAGCTTGGTTGGATCTGTAGCTACTCCAGACCCTGATATCACATGCCCCAAGTAGTGGATGGAAAGAGACCCAAAGGTACATTTCTTTAAATTGGCTTGAAGGGAGTTCTGATGCAGAAGAGAAAGAGCCTGACTCAAGTGTTGTGAGTGAGCTGCCCAAGACTTGTTGTAAATCAGTATATCATCAAAGAAGACCAACACTGACTTTCTGAGGAGAGGTTGGAACACCTGATTCATTAGAGCTTGAAAAGTAGAGGGAGCATTAGTAAGGTCAAAAGACATTACTATGAATTCAAAGTGCCCAAAATGAGTTTTAAAGGCGGTTTTGTGAATATCTTGCTCTTGCATTCTGATCTGGTGATAGCCAGACTTCAAGTCAATCTTGGAAAAATAAATAGCCCCATGCAATTCATCCAAGAGTTCTTCTATGATTGGAATGGGAAACTTATCCTTGATTGTGGCTTGATTAAGGGTTCTATAGTCCACACACATTCTCCAACCCCCATCTTTTTTCTTCACTAGTACCATAGGTGCTGCAAAGGAGCTGTTACTAGCTCTTATGATTCCCTGCTCTAGCATGTCTTTCACCATATCTTCAATAATGTCCTTTTGGACTGAGGGGTACTTTTAGGGCCTCAAATTTCAGTGCCTTCTTTGAGGGGTATATGATGATCCATTCCCTTCTTGTGAGGTGGGAGACCCAAAACAGCAGAGATGACCCCAGGGTAGGAATCTAAGACAACTTGTAGGTCTGGGGTAGAAGTCTGAGGGCCTTGCAAGGAGAGCAGATTACCAGAATCTTCTAGTTCCACAGGTAGTAATTGCAGCATGGACAGGGAACCTTGAGAATGCAAGAGTTTAGAAATTTTAGAGGGAGGGATCCTTGTTAATTTCTTGGTAGCCATTCCCCTGAGTTTGACTGTTCTGCCTCCATGTTTGAACTCCATGGTGAGGTTGTTAAAGTCCCACATTATGGGGCCTAACAGTTTGAACCATTGGACACCCAATACTACATCACAACCACTAAGTGGTAAGAGAAACAAATCAGCTTTGGACTCTCTATCCTGGAGTTTCTAGGTGAAACCCTTGATCACAGAATCACACTTGAGTTTATTCCCATCAGCCACCTTCACCCACATGGGTGTAGTAGGTTCCACTTTGCAAGGAAGTTTGAGAGCCTTGGAAGTGTCTATAAAGTTGTGTGTACTGCCTGTGTCCAACAAGATGTGGATATCCTTCTTCCCATGATGACCCACCACCCTCATGGTCTGAAAGCTTGCTATTCCATCCAAAGCTTGCATAAAAATATGAGCACAGTCAGATGGTGGTACAGAGCCCTCCTCATGTGTTTCATTAAGATCCTGAACTTCATCCTCCAATTCTTCTTCAAACTATATGCAAAATAGCTGAGGCCTTTTTCCTTTACATATATGACCAGGGGTGAATTTCTAATCACAGTTAAAGCACAACCCTCGGGCTCTCCTTTCATTCATCTGAGCTGGTGTGAGGGTTTTTCTGGTGTTTGGGCTTTTTGTAAGGCTAGGTAGCAAAGGGGGTGGGAGTTTAGATTTTGTGGTGGAAGATGTAAAGGGTGGTTTGGTGGGTTGTGGGCTGGAAGAGAAGGACATTTTTGAAGAGGTGGTTTTAGCAGCTTGTAGGGCTGCCTCCTGAAGTCTAGCTAGACCCAGGGCCTGCTGTACAGTTTTGGGATGGAACATCCTGACCTGGAGCTGTAATGAAGGATTCAGACCCCCCAAGTACAAGCTGAGCAAGTGTGATTCAGAGAGATCAAGTCTGCTAGACAGGGTATCAAAGCTATCATGGTAAGCTTGGACAGTGCTAGTTTGTTTGAGGTCCTTAAGGTCAGTCATTGGGTCATCAAATACTTCACTAAAACGTGCAGTGATGGCTACCACATAATCATCCCAACAAGGCAAGACAAAGTCTAGTTTCTTGGCATAGGTTTGATGCCAGAGCAAAGCTTTACCCTCTAGGTGGATAGAAGCTAATTTAACCTTATCAGGATCCTTAAAATTATCAAGTTCAAAGAATTGTTGACATCTATACAACCAGGCTTTCAAATTTTCACCATTAAACTTGGGGAAATCAATCTTAGTTAGTCTTGTAGAAAAATTATTATGAAAGGACCCTGAGTTGGTGTGCATATTGTCAAATTTAGTGGATAAACCCAACATCATATCACGTAATTCAGAGATAGATTGAGCATTACTTGCAATGTGGGATTGATTCTTAGTACATGCAGCAGAAAAATGGGAGTGTTGGGATTCCAACATACCTTTGAGAGTGGATTCAAGCTTCTAACTTGTTCCAAATCAGCACGAGTAGTCACCATTGTTAGTCGAGGAAGGAGAGTGCTCTGATACCAATGTTGCAATTGCTAATGCTCAATCTGATTTTTAGAGAGAAAATGGAGATTGGCAGCTAGATCCAAAGTTTACCCAGGGATGGGGAAAGGGAAGCTCGAGGATTCACAACTAACAAATACTTGAGAGAATTTTAGAGAGAGGAAGGGAGGGGAATAATATTGATAATTTTCTGATTAAATGTACCTTACATCACCTGAGTACATATATAGTTGTACTTAATTGAAAAGAAAAGAGAAAAGTACAAGAGAATAATTAAGGGAATAATTCTAGTATTTAGTGCTGCCATCATTTGTGCATCATCACTCTCCTGCCACCTCATCACAGTTAGTTAGGACACCAATTAATTCCCACTGAACCCACAAGGACTCAGTAGATATTGCATCAAACGTGCTCCGTTATAATTATGATCTAGGAGCATCTTTAGCCTATGTTCAAAATGAATTCAATAGTGGTCAAATTATGTTTTTAAGAATTTTGTTTGCTAATACATAACCTGCATTCTTGGGTTGATGGTATGATTATAATTATGATCTAGGAGCATCCAAACTAAAAATGACAAGTTGAATCCAGTTTGGCCTTGATTACTATATTCTTTGGCATGCTAAATGTTTGTGTGCTTGATATATATGGTTTGCTATTTAAGGAAGGTTGTGGCGATCGGTGAATGTGGACTGGACTATGATAGACTTCAGTTTTGTCCAGCTGATATCCAAAAGAAGTGCGTAATTCCTATCAAATCCATATTGGCAGTGAAATGTTTTCTATATATTATGACTGCTCATTTTATATTTAATCCTTCAAACATTGTTATATATTTATTTTTGGGCTTGTGTTCCTAGGTATTTTGAGAAACAATTTGAATTGGCACATGAAATGAAGCTGCCAATGTTCTTGCATATGCGTGAAGCTGCAGCAGATTTTTGTGATATTCTTGACCGTAACAAAAGCAGGTATATTATGATTATTATTTTTTGCCTTTTAAAATCTTGATGTGATTGCCTGTGTATCAAATTCAAGATATATGATATATGTGGTTGCTGCACTGGGCCTAGTAAGAGCCAATGTTGTTTATTATCTGGGACATTAAGTGAATGGTAGTAGAAGGGAATACCTGAACCTTGGACGCTTGGTACCACTTGGGTGATCAAATTAAGATGACAAGTAGAAGATAATGGGCTTGGAGAAATAATTGAGGATTGTTATAAATGCATCATTTTCAGTAGCTTCACTACTTCGTAATCTCTCTATTATATTTATTTAGTTTGGCCTAATAAAAGATATATTGCTTGCCAAAATCCGTGTACAGCCTACTTCTATGCAGGGATGGGAAAACCTTATAGGAAGGCCCCCCCATCCTACCTAGGATGAACAAACCAGGGAAGACACTGCTGATGTGAGTTCTATTCCTCCACATATTGGACTGCTGCTGACTGCTGCTGACTGCTGTCAGAGTAGACACTATGCTTCACCATGATATATTTGGTCCCTAGCTTTGCAGCTGCAGCCAGCTTTGGGTATACTTGTCCTGTTCCAAATATTTTAAGCCTATACAGATATTTGCTTGGTTCCACTTATTATAGCAGATTTTACTAATGGGATAGTGCTATCCTGCCGTGTTTGTGTACCACGCTGCTTTAATTCATTTTTCACTTTGCAAATATGTCTCCCGGCTGACATGCCCTGGTTAAGTGATTATCATCAGTTCCATGCCAAAAAAAAGCTTTGCACATGGCATTGATCTTTTTGCATATCTTTTGACATGGTAAAAGAGTTATCCACTTGCATTCTCTCTGCAATGGAGATGTGCCCGGTGGTCCATCTTCACATTCAGTCACCCTTACTTAACTTCCTAATACAAATCGGGGAGCAAATTATCTAAATGGAATTCATCAATCACAAACCCAAAAAGCATTGATGTTTGAGATTCCACATATTCCATACCAAATAGTAGATAGCGCATACTCTCATTAGCTTGTGGTCCACTTCATCTAGAAAACATCTTAATTCCTTAGAGCATCAAAGAGATAGAACAGATCTCTCCTTTGCTGATTGATATACGAAGTATGTCATTTTCACATTCTTGGTTTGCAGATTTTATGGCGGAGTTGCACATTCTTTCACTGGAAAGGCAGAAGATCGTGACAAACTACTTTCTTTCCATAATCTATACATTGGTAATGCACCTGTTTCTCGAGCAAGTTTATTTAAAGTGCATGTCGAGATGTAAAGTGCATGTCTAGATTTTATGCTGTAGTGGAGGAAACTTTTAGCTCTGACCAATAGTATCATTACGGTGAGATAATGGGTTGATAACTAGCATGAATTTCAGTTGTTGGCTATGTGACTTGGACTCTTTATTTCACCTCGAGTACCCGTGTCGGACACTCGGCCCGTAGACATTGGTATGACAGTTGGACACTTCGTTTTGAACCAAAAGCATTCATATTTTTTAAAATTTATCTATGTCAAACACTTGGACACATACTTGTTCCCTGTGCTTCTAAGTGTTCTAACAGTGTCCGAGTAACATAGATTGTTGACAAAATTGAGAAGTCTAAGCCATTGTAGTTTGGGTAGGTGCATGTTTTTTAATGCAAATCTTTGAAATTATAATGGGCTCTTGTAACTCAAGGAATAGGCTATTCTGGCTTGTTGGGGTCCTTGGGGAAGGTGAGGGATTCAGTGAATTGTTTACTATTTCTATAACTTGCTGAATCTAATAGGCTTTATCTTGACATGATTTACACTAAAATATAAGTGTCATATTTATCATTGCCATTATGTTGGATATTGCATTGATGCTTTTATTGCTGTCCACTTTGCAATCACAACGTTCCAATTTCATTTCTTGCTTGTGCTTGAAATTCAAATTCCTTTTACAAATATTTAGGCTGAATGCTAGTTGTTAAAGTGCTAGATCCTGGATCAGACAGTAGAGTAGTAGGGAAATGTAAAGAAAATGCACACACCGCACAGTGCTCACTTTCGAGAGGTGAGCTGCTCTTCCAAACTCCTTGATAGTATATTTCATGAATGCTAACTGAACTCTTTACATCAATTATTTATAGCAATATTTAGCCACTACTTATGACTCAATTACACTTAGCATAACAACTTAAATCAGCATAACAACCACCTGTTAACACATATGGCAGGGAGTATAACAACCCAATTAACAACAATAACATCAAAATGGCTCAATTATCCTTTAATCCTTCTAGAATAGGCCAACATAGTGCGAGGTGTAGAATAAAGTTGCTCGATATTTGAAACTGGTGCAATTGTTTAGAATTTTTCCTAGATGTTAGCTTATTATACTTTTGCATGATATGAAGTATTTGGTAGTTTATGTTGGAAGTCTGACACTGCATAGTTGCATGTGAGGTTTAGTCATATTTCTATGTATGATTATTAGCTTCAAGCTATTTAAAAAACCCTTGATCCCTGACTCTTTTCACGTATGACTGTTATAACAGGAGTCAATGGTTGTTCTTTGAAGACTGCTGAGAATCTTGAGGTGGTGAAGGAAATTCCTGTTGAAAGGATGATGATTGAGACAGATTCACCATATTGTGAGATTAAGAATACTCATGCAGGCATTAAAATGGTTAAGTCAACATGGCCATCGAAGAAGAAAGAGAAATATGATCCAGAATGCCTTGTCAAAGGGCGAAATGAACCTTGCTTAGTTAGGTTAGTTAGTTTTATTTAATCTATGCGGTTTATGCCACTCAACCATGAATCCTTGATTACTACTCCCTCCGTAACATATTACTAGCAACATTTTCTATTTTTGGATATAACATAATACTAACAACATTTTTTCCTAATTTCATTCTATTCTATTTTTGGCAAAAAAAATAACAAATTTACATTATTGCCCTTATTCATAATAATTAACACAATACTAACACAAGTAGGCCCCACATTTTTTCCCCACCTTTTTTTATCTACTTTTCTCTCTCTTAATTTTATCATTATTATACCACTTAATACCACAATTACCTTATTTCAACTAGGAGTGCGTGCTAGTTCGATTGTTACTAGTAATTTGTTACGGAGGGAGTACTTAGTACTTACAAGCATGTGGTTTTTATATATAGTTTCTTCTGGATACTTGTGCTTCAAAAAAAAATTGCTTCAGATTGTTTGCGTTATGCGGCTGATTCTGACACAGCATTTGTGTGCAATATTTTGTTTTACTTGCTTGCATTACAGAAACATGAATATGGGAGGATTCTTAGGCTATGTTTATTATTCACCATATTTCTGGACCATATTACTTATTTTAGATCAAATCATAAAAAATAAGTTCAGACGAGGCCTGTCAATTTTATGTGATTTTAACTTTAAATATTCTTAATTCTGTAACTAAGAATATTATAAAAATTACTTGTTTGAAAATTACTCAGCTAATACAAAATAAATTAAGATCTCAATTGATATACTCTTTCCTTATGGATTAGTGTATGTAGGCGGTCAAATCATTTAATACAAAAAAATTAAGATCTCAATTGATATACGTTTTCCTTATGGGTTAGCGTATGTAGGCGGTCAAAATTTAGTCAAATCAGACAATAGGTTCAGATCCAGGTTAGTTCAGAAAAAATAAATTCATTCAGATCAGATTAGCAAGTATATGTTGAAAGAAACATAGCCTTAAAGTCTAAAGTTCTAAGCAATCCAGAAACTAATTAGAAAGGGATGTCGGTTGACCTAGATAACATCAATATATAACTTATGGCGTGAGCAATTTCTAGCAATAAATTTTCTTCTCTATATTATAACTATCAAGATGATATCAAAGAACCATAGACAAGATAATTTATCTTTTTTTGCTTGTGATCAATAGTCTTTCTTGAGGCTTTAATCAGCCTGACTAAGAGTTATGCATTGTAGGCAAGTCCTCGAAGTGGTTGCTGGTTGCAAGGGTATTGCTGACGTAAACCAGCTGAGTGAGAATGTGTACCACAATACTTGCAGGTAAATTTATGACCATTCCTATTTATGTTTTATGACTTACGGCCAAGGGTTGTATGCTACTGATTGTATACTATTCATAGAGTAGTATTTATAAACTCACTCAGCTGGTTTGCTGTTGTATGTTACAGGGTCTTCTTTCCTCACGATGTGGACTCTGCTGCAGATGCTCTACTCACGGGTAATGAGATCAAATGAATGATCTCTTTCTGATCCACTTAACTGGCGGCTTGGTAGATTAATTTCCTTGCTAAATATGAAAGGACTATTCTCAATGTCCTTTCCTCTCTATCTTAAGAACATCTAAGATTTTGTACCAAGAATGAACTTAAGGAGCTTCTTGCTTAAGTAACAAAGCCCTGTATACAAGTTTGCTTGTTGGATATTGAAGAGAGAGGGAGAGGAGGGCATTTGTTACACATCATTTTTATGTGCCTATATGTTTAGACAAGAAATTGCAATTCGACTTGTTATTAATATTATTGGTGCTTTAAAACATCAGGGCATGGCGGTACACTGGCATACATTCAGAATCATGAAGCTAATGGCCAAGACCTTGTTTGGAATTTAATTTTGAATTGATTGAGCACCTGAAATGTGATATTGGATTTTGTCAGCTAATTAATTGATTTCTTTGTTTGATTTGTCTACTCCTACATATTAGTTTGCATTAAAAATCTTTGGTTAGATTAAGGTTGGCTACAAGCAGTTGGTTCATAATCCATAGTAAGTTGTATCTAATACCCTTATTTTATTGAGACACAGAGGTTTGGAGTAGGGCTCAAAACTCACCTATTATCCTAAAGTTTAGGGGTGTCAGACTTCACCTCAGCCAATGAGTTGATACTACTGTATGTTTCATGTTTGTATGCTATCGAATCAGTCGGGTGTGGGGTTCGGTTGTTTCATGTTTTCTGTGAGCGTTTCGGGATGGGTTAGGGTGTGGGGTTCGGAGGTGGGAGGTGGGGTCGAGGTTGGATCTTGGGTTAGTCTTGGGGTTGGGTTCAGGGTTGGGACTGGGGTTGGGTTTTGGCCCTTTTGGGTACAATGTCCTATTGAATCAGTATTTTTGGGCTTCATTATGCTAAGGTTGTTTGTCCTAGGGGTAGTCGTTTTTCCGGTGGGTTTGGGGAGTGTCTTGGCTGGGGTTTGTCTAGGTTAGGTCTATCTTGCTCACTTGGATCCGAGGTGATTTGTCGAGGGATGCTTGGGTTTGTGCATACCCAATGTACCTCCAATCTGGCTCCATATACACCAAGACTAGGAGGCAGATTAGAGTTTAGTTCGAGCAGAGTAAGTGAAGGTGAGAGACGTTCACAACATAGTAGTCCCCCCCGTTTGAAGTTGATGGGAGAAGGAAGGATAAGAAGGGTTGATAAAGAGGCACAAAGAGAGTGTTCCGCCACCTTTATGAAGTTGACACTAGGGGTCCGTTTACTTTGGTGTAAAATATTTTCGATGTAAAATGATTTTCCATGAAAAACATTTTACGTTGGAAAACTCATTTTCAAATAAGTTTTTCAATGTTTACCTGCACGGAAAATAAGTTTTACTCCCAAATTTGGAGGAAAATGTTTCCAATAGGGTGTAAAATGAGTTTTTACCCAAAGTTTTACATTTTATTTTTTCACCCAAAGTAAACGATGTAAAATAGGGATTTCAGGGAAAACATTTTTCGCTCTAGTATACGGACCCTAGATGTCACCAATTTACATATCTTGGAAGGAGGACCCCCAACCTAAGGAAAAGATGGGAAAACCAAGGTGTTCCTCTTGACCATATCTTATGATCTCAGGATGTTCTCCCCAATTTTAAGCCTGAGACTCGTCTGTAGGCGATCTCTACGAATCACCCTGGTCAGGTAGGCAACCCAAGTTCAAGGATTGCCACAGTTCGTTCTCTACTCCATCCCAATTCGATTCAACCATCTCTACGGAGCTCAGTTGGATGTTTCATCATCAGCAGGAAGTTCGTATGATCAAGTTCAATGTCAGCATCCACCATAGTTTGGTTCTCCGTGGTGATGGTCTTGGCCCCATGTTCTACTTTCGACAGTCCATAGTATTAATTGTCTATGTAATAATTTTAGTTGTTGTATTATTCGGTTTGTCCCTAGGGAGTTTGTTTCATTAACCCAATAAGAGGCTAATTGTGCTCAATGAGCATGATAAGTGAGCCTCTCTAGTTTTTCCCATTTTTTTTCTTTTTGGGCAAGGTTTAGTTTTTCTTTTTGTTTTGTCTTTTTGTTTTTTCAGTAAAAAAAACCACTAATTGATGGTTTATGTTTTGTAGTCACAAAGGATTTAACTTTGGAGGAATTGGAATGTAGCTATAGACTATTGATACAATGTAGCTATAGACTATTAGACTACGATATTCATTAACTTGTGGATTTGTTGTAATTTTACCCATGTAGCCTAGTAATTTTATTTAAGAATTTTGTAGTTTTATCTGTTATGAAATATAAAAAAATGCTTTCGTAAGGTTGTAACTTGTAAGTGGGTTACCACCTGGTCCTTTGATAATGAATATTTGCTTAATACTAACAAAAAAGGGTACAATATCCGGATTTGGATCCAATTTTGCGAATTTAGATTTTACGATATGTGCAGGTTTTTTCAGATTGATCCAAAATTCAGAATTATAGATTTTCGAATCGGGTATTATTCAGTATCCAGAAATACACACTACTCATGTATGCTAGTATCCTGGGTGGAGTTAGCCTATGAGTCTCATTCGTACCCGTTATAATACATATTGAGTAGGGGCGGACAAAAAAATCTGTATCCGATTTCCAATTCGGTACCCGGTTTTTTACCCCAAAAAGCGGTTTAAAAAGCGGGTACCCGATCCGGGTCGGGTCTCGGGTACCCTGATTATGAAAGTTTTTTTATAAAACACAACATTTTACCGGGTCAGGTCTCGGGTGCCCGACTACCAAATTAAAGAAATGTACTTTAAAATATATTATTATTCCATAAATTTTTTTAAAAAAAAATATATTTTTACTTGAAATTTTTTTTAAAACAAATTTACGAGTCAACCGGGTACCCGACTAGTGCATTGTTCGGCCCATTACCCGACCCGACACTTATGGTTTTTAGCAGGTCAGGTACCCGGCTCGAAAAATTTGAACATCTTTTAAAAAAATACCCAACAATAATTAGCGGGTCGGCGGGTCATCGGATCGGGTCAAGCGGGTCGGGTTTTTTTTTAACACCCCTACCGGGTACCCGAATTTGCCCACCTCTAATACTGAGGATTAGTTTGAAAAAAGGACTTTAAAAATAAGGTTAAATGATTGAGAAGTTAAGTAAATATGCTATATTTGAAATTTCCTCTATTTTGTATTACTGGTAACATACTATTTTGTCAAGATTTTAAGGGGTAAATTTGTGGATGTAATTATTGTAAACAAGCTTTTTAAACGAAATAATTTTAACACAAGAAACTTTATAGGTTGTCTCTTGTTTGTATTTAAAATATTTAAATCAATATGTATGTTTTTAAATTAAAAACTATTCTTTGAAATGCATGCCGAAGATAAAGGTATACGCTGAAATCTAAATGAGATATGAGACAGATGAAGTATTAAAGTTTAAGGTTGAATATCTTGTTGGTAAATTAATAATATTGAACACTATGACCTTGATATTCAACCATATGATATTTATATGCCATTAGATATATATTTCAAAATTGTACCCATGCCCTCTAATGTATTTTTAAAATATTGCACATATTCCCTTCACTGTGTTCTATTTACAAACTAGTCCTCGCAATATGTATACCAGTTATGAACTAGATGTTTCTCGCTAGCCTATTTACATGCTAATTGAGGATGAAGTCATAGCCCGACCAGTGGTTAGGGCTTCAGAATTTCAGGCACGAGGTCCTGGGTTCGATTCTTACTGCACGCATTTGCAAGGATTCCTTATTATCCCCCCTTACAGATGCGTGTGTTGGCTAAAATTGGGCCGGGTGACCTGCAGTAGGGCCCGATTCCAAGGCCTAGTATCCCACACATTATCCTATATAAAAAAAAAAATCTACACGCTAATTTTCTTACCTTATATCTAAAATAAATACTATGCCTTTTTCATATTATTTACAATGAGATCGTTTGCAAAAATTTGTTTGCTAATGTTAAATGGTAAGAAAATAGAGGCACATGTGAGGAAAAGAGAGATAGAAAGAAATGAAACTTTAAAAAGAAAAAAAAACATTTATTGCAAATAATATAAAATTTATTAAAAGTAGTAGTAGTTAATTAATAATAAGAAGATGAATGGGGAGGAAGTAGAAGAGATGTATATTGATATTGTAGTAGAAGAGGTGCATCTTAAGCCGGCCTTTACAAAGGTGTCTATTTATAGGCAAAGGTAAGAGTGATAAATACATTATTTTACAATATATGTGTACTTGTGGGGTAAACCTCAAGTGGTAAGTTCTCAGCACTCCCCCTTGAATAATTACAACATATTTGAAAAGCCATAACTAAGAAGAAAAGTACAACTTTTATCATTTCATGACTTCCATACTGCCTCGTTAAAAACCTTGCCAGGAAAAACCCAAAGGGATAAAAACCTGGTCGAAGGGAAAAAGAGTGCAGTAAGTATGATACTCCCCCTGAGTTCAGCACAAGTCATGAAGGTGACGCATGCCGATCTTGTGCACTAATGCCTTAAATTTCTTCGATGGCAGTGATTTGGTGAGCAAGTCGGCTAGGTTATCGCATGACTGAATTTACTGGATATCAATCTTTCCTTCCTTTTGTAGGTCATGAGTGAAGAAGAGCTTAGGTGATATGTGCTTCATTCTATCTCCCTTGATGTATCTTTCACTTACTTGAGTAATACAAGTTGTATTATCCTCGTAGATCAAGGTTGGACTTTCTGTAATTGTTTTCATCTCACATGCTCCTTAAATGTGACTGATCATCGTCCTACGCCATACACACTCACGTCCTGCCTCATACAAGGCTATGAATTCAGCATGATTTGATGACATGGCTGTTAGAGTTTGCTTAGTCGATTTCCATGATATTGGAGTTCTTCCACATATCCACTTTGTGATTTAGCCTTCTGAGGGTCTGATAGGTATCCAGCATCTGCGTACCCAATAATGGTGGCATCCGACTTTGCTTGGTAGAACAACCCTAGATCTTGTGTGCCTCTAAGGTAGCGAAACAAGTGCTTTATTCCATCCCAATGCCTCTTTGTGGGTAAATTATTGTACCTGGCTAGTAAGTTTACAGAGAATGTTATATCAGGTCTTGTATTATTTGCCAGATACATCAGTGCACCAATTGCACTTAAGTACGGGACCTCGGGACCAAGGGTTTTTTCATTTTCTTCTCGAGGTCGAAATGGATCATCATTCACACTTAATGATCGTACTATCATTGGGGAGCTTAATAGCTGTGCTTTGTCCATGTAGAATCGCTTTAAGATCTTCCTTGTATAACTTGATTGATGGACAAAGATTCCATTATTCAAATGTTCAATCTGGAGACCAAGGCAAAATTTTGTTGTCCCCAAATCTTTCATTTCAAATTCTTTCATCAAATAATGTGTCGTTGATTCAAGCTCTCTTGGTGTCCCAAGATATTAAGATCATTAACATAAACTGCAATGATTGCAAACCCCGATTGGGAATGTTTGATGAATACACAAGGAGTGATTTGGTTGTTCTTAAATCCTTCTTTTAGGAGATAATCACTTAACCGATTATACCACATTCGCTCAGATTGTTTAAAGCCATAAAGCGACTTTCTCAATTTTATTGACAACATTTCTCTAGATTTGTGGTTTTCTTGTAGCTTTAATCCATCATGAACTTTCATATAAATATATGTATCAAGTGACCCATACAAGTATACAATTACAACATCCATCAAACGCATTTGTAGCCCTTTTGTAATTGTGAAGCTTACCAAAAACCTTAGTGTAGTTGCATCAACTACCAGAGAATATGTTTCATTATAATCAATCCCTGGCATTTGTGAAAACCCTTGTGCCACAAGTCTGGCCTTATATCTGACAATCTCATTTTTCTCATTTCTTTTTCTCACAAATACCCATTTGTATCCAACTGGTTTTACACCTTTAGGGGTATGAGTTATATTTCCAAATACTTCTCTTTTTTCAAGTGACTTCAACTCTGTATGGATTGCATCTTTCCATTTTGTCCAGTCTTTTCTTTGGCGACATACATCCACTATCCTGGGTTCAACATCATTTTCATCATATACTATATCAGTTGCTATGGAATAAGCAAAGATTTCATCTATGACAAAGTTTTTCCTATTCCATTGTTTCCATGGAGAAACATAATTTATTGATGTTTCATTATTGTCAATGTTTTCTTCATCTTTTGGGATATCATTGTCTCCATTTTCCATTTCTAGATTTTCAAGTGGACTAATGGCATTTGTCCCACTAGTTGGATCATCTTGCTTTAATTTTTTAAATTTCGTGGTTTGGAATCTTTTGACCCAAATGACCTTCTACGCTTTCTTCGAGCAATGGACTCATTCTCTTTATCCTTCTCATTACTAGGTATATCAATGCGTACAGGAGCATTTTCAGCTGGTATATGTGACTTTGTCACTTTCTTAGTATCTGTAAATGCATCAGGCAATTGATTTGCAATACCTTGTAAATGGACAATTTTCTTTACCTCTTGTTCACAAGAGTTTGCTCGTGGGTCTAGGAATTGAAATTGTGTTGCATTCCATGTGAAAACTATCTCTTTTCTATTTGGGTCCACCACCTTATCTCCCCCTAAGGCTGGGAATACTGCCTCATCAAAATGGAAATCAGCAAATCTGGCCTTAAACATATCGCAAGTCATTGGTTCAATGTAATTAATTATAGATGGGGAGTCATAACCCACATAAATTCTCAGGCTTCTTTGTGGACCCATTTTTGTCCGTTGAGGTGGAGCAATATGAACATACACAGCACACCCAAATACTTTTAAATGCTTGATATTTGGTTCTCTTCCGGAAACCAATTGGAGTGGAGAATATTTATGATATAAAGTGGGTCTTAGTCTTATCAATGTTGTTGCATGAAGTATAGCATGACCCCATCATGAGGAAGGTAATTTTGACCTCATTAATAGTGGTCTTGCAATCAGCTGTAGTCTCTTGATTAGAGATTCTGCAAGACCGTTTTGTGTGTGAAAATGAGCAAATGGATGTTCAACTTCAATCCCAATTGACATGCAATAGTCATTAAATATTTGGGATGTAAATTCTCCAGCATTATCAAGTCTTATCTTCTCGATTGAGTAATCTGGGAACTAGATTCTCAACCGGATGATTTGAGCTAATAGTTTTGCAAATGCAACATTTCTACAAGACAAAAGTGTTACATGTGACCATCGTGTTGATGCATCAATTAACACTATAAAATATCGAAACGGTCCACTTGGAGGATTAATTGGTCCACAAATGTCCCCTTGAATCCTCTCTAAAAATGAAGGAGACTCAATGACAATTTTATTCAATGATCATCTTATTATTAATTTGCCAAGCGAGCATGCCGTGCATGCTAATTTATCTGAGCTTGGGACTTGGATATTATTATTTAAAGTCCATTTGATGTAACGACCCGACTTTTTAGCTTGTCGATTTACGAAGGGAAATCGACATTCGGACCATTACTTAATCATATTAAACAATAAATCAACAAATAAATGGGAGAAATTATCCTTTATTAATATAACTGCTAAAAACCGTAATAAATCCAATATTTGTTATTACATCATAAGTTTGGAAAAAACTGTACCAACATGCTGGGATCATAGGATAAACTAAATAAATGTTCAAATTGTCCTGACTAAACTAGAATACTTAAAATAAATGCTAGAACACTCAAGCCCATCCGGCGAAGCCCGCTCTAATCTGCTGCAACATCACCTGAAACTGAGGGGGGGGTCCACCGTCAGTGGCGAGTAACTAGGCTGTCCCATTTAATCGAGGGACCACCAAACACATAATATCATAGAAAATACCATAAAAACTGTAAAAGATTTAATACATGCTTTACACAAAGATACACAAATTCCATATAAATGTACGTATAATAATACGTATAAAGGTACGTATAAAATACGTATACAGATACGTATAAAATACGTATAAATACCCCTGCAGAAATACAGTTAGAATACGTATAATTACGTATAAAAATACGTACATTCAACCCTGCAAATACGGTTAGAATACATACCAAATACATTCCACATCCGTATAATTATACATACACGTACATGCTCATAAATACAGAAATACACAGCGGAAGACTTACGATATGCTAAACTTATACTTTATACTATACATCTTAAATTATCACAATCATTAACTTATACTTAACCCTTCTTAAATTATATCATTAACAAATCTTAATCATAATTTCATCACATTCCCTTCATCATAAATCTTATCTTAATCATATCATATCATGTCTTTCTTATCACATTAGATCATAATCTATCTTATCATCAATTCTTAGAAATCATCTTATCTTCATCTTATGATTTCATCTCATCAAATCGTATGATCCTAATATAATATCTTTGTTGGACCGGTCACTAATAACTCGTTATGGATCTCGTGTTTCACCATAACTCCCTAGAACATGCCGGGAGGAGCTCGTGTACCCAATCCCATAGCGGATCCCGTGTTTCACCGCTAAGTCTAAGCTATGGCCATAACTTCCTGGTAGCGACTCGCAGATACGGTTACCAGACGACTACATGTTCTAAGGTCAAACTACTCGGGGGAACTCATGTGTTCGTCCCATTGAGTAGTGGTTCTGACTTAACCCACTAATGACTCGTGTATCATACAGGTGGGTGTCCATATTGTATCTTATATCTTCAATTAATTTAATCATATCATATATTAGGATAATACTAGGTGACCGTAATAGGAAATGAAATGTTCGGAGTCCCAGGAAAGAGAGGTGCGGCACGTATATTGGCCACCTTAAATACCAAGTCTTTCCTAGCTAGAGACCGAAACATAACATGTATAGCTATTACTCTGTTTCCTTTCTTATCCCTAGTAGTATCTTATGCAACTTTAAATCTTATAATATACTATCATATATTTATAATCCTATCCTTTCGGATACTAACCTTAAAATTATAATAATTTCATATCATTATCCAAAATATATTTATATTGTTATTCTAATACCATTCGGCCCCTTTTAAGTTAATAATAGTATAATGTTCCTTTTAATCCTTACACTTTACAACTTATCCCTAATAATTATTTTATCCGTAACTTTTATTATTAACTATTCCCTAAATTAATAATAATCCAAAATTAACTAAAATTTGACTATTTCATATATCCCACACGGCAACATTAAAATAACAACAATAATTAACTATTTTCTTGAATTAATTTAATTAATCAATATAATTACAAAAATTACCAAAATAAGATAAAAATCATATTTTTTTTTCAACAACATTCATCAAGATGAACATAAAAATAACATTTTTAACTCTTCTTTTAATTTCTATACACTCGACAATTAGAAGATAATAACAAGATTTATTTTTTTTTAATTC
The DNA here is from genome assembly GCA_951394345.1 of Salicornia ramosissima. NCBI lineage: Eukaryota > Viridiplantae > Streptophyta > Magnoliopsida > Caryophyllales > Amaranthaceae > Salicornia > Salicornia ramosissima. Next base: position 42,787,257 of record OX596237.1, on the reverse strand, counting down.
AAGATTAATCAATATAATTCAATACTATCAAGATTCATCATAAAAATCATATTTTTAGTTCCCTTTTAATACTTAGGTCACTCGAAAATTCAATAATTAATAATAGCATATTTTAATAATTCAATTGCCCTATTTTATACAATCTGATTTTTAAAGAATTAAATTAAAAACGACCATCTAAAGATCTCTAAAAATCTGGAAATTTTTATGGGAGCTAAATATGGGTTCACGGATTTACGTGCATAAATTTCGTCTAAAAATAACATCTTTTACTATTTTTAAGTGATTTTATAACTAACCAGTCAGATTAGGCTGAATTCGGTTTCAGAATTTTATGCCATATCAAACGATCTTTAAAAATTACGAAAATTTAACAAAAGCTGTAAAACATTATCACTGACTTCCATATAAAATTTCGTAGCATTCCGAATTGATTAAGTACACTAATAAATTCGTAAACCTATTCTGGACAGTTTTACCGGTTTGAAAGATTAAATTTTTATAAATAATAAACCGACGAATTTTGCCACGAAATAAATCATGGTTAATAATCAAACAGTAAACCAGATACCATGAAAAATTCATCAAGAAATAACAAGATTTGATTGGTAAATAAATTATACAAGATCATACATAAAATCAAGAAAATACATAAAAATCAATCAAGAAATTCATGCTTCATGCTCGACATGTTCATATGAAAATAATATTAAACTTCCTACAATTTTCATGCTTCAATTCCTAATTAACTATGTGTTTTTCTACCCATAGATTAAAGGAGAAAGCGAAGTTACCTTAAACGCTAAATTATTCCAAGGCACGAAAAATTCACTACTTGGTGAATTTTAGAGGGTTCGATTTTTTTGAGGAAGATGGAGGAGGAAATAGTTTTCTTTAGGGTTTAAGTAGCAAACCACAAAATAGGACCCAAAATAAAACAAGGGGTCCTATATATAAAGAAAATAAAATAATAAAAAAAAAAATAAAAAATAAATAAATAAAAAAAAAACAATCAACCCTAAAACTTCAAAGGTGCCGTGAGGGCCTAAAAGAGGGGGAAGTTTGAGAAAAAGATGGGAGACTAGTCAATTAGTTAGACTAGGTTTAATGGGTTTTAAAAAAAAAATAATTAATTTAACTAATTAATTTAATTATCCAAAATTATAATTAACTTTAATTAATTAAATCAAAATTAACATGGACCCAAATAAACTAAGGGGGATTGGGTCCTTTGGCCCAATTTGAGAAAAAGATTGGGCTTAAAAATAAAAACAGTCCAAATTACATGGCCCTTTGGACTTAGAATTGAATAAATAATAATAACAACCGCGAAATTTTCTGGCCCAAAATTCCGGGTCGTTACATTTGAACTCTCAATAATTTTGTGCATCATTTCCGTGCCAGGGTGACCCAAATGGTCATGCCATAATATGAGCAATTTTGCATTATCTAACTTCTGGTTAGATATCATATTTATTTCAATTGGGTGAACATCAATAACATATAGCCCTGATGATGCTGGCAATTTTTCAAAAACACATCTTTTGCCACATTTTTCAGCAGTTAAGCATAAGTACTCATTTTTATTTTCAATCATTGTTTCTAAATGGTAGCCATTTTTACGCACATCTTTGAAGCTTATTAGATTTCTTCGAGACTTGATCGAGTAAAGTGCGTTATTATTGTCAAATTTGTTCCATTAGGAAGTGTCATGCAAGCTTCACCATAACCTTCTATTAGTCTTGCTGTCCCAGAGATAGTGTTAATATTGGTTTGAGATATCTTCAATTCTGAAAAATACCCTTTATTTTTCAAAATGCTATGTGTTGCTCCATTGTCTAGAATGCATTGATATGCGGATTCATCAGCAGACAAACTCATATCTTCATAATAAATAAAGCTAGAATCAATTAAAAAAAATAATAAAGCTCACATATTTTATTGATCGTATTTTAGAGTTACATAAAATACTAAGATAAGTGCTTCAAAAATAGAATGAAAATTAAACAAAAAAACACATTCATGGTTATAAATAAAGATTAGGAAATTTTACATGTTGCTACTTTCCCCAAAAACAAATTCATTCCCATTTTCAAAATCACCCATGATGAATTCAGACACATCGAGACTTGGGATAAGCGCATTGGTTTCATTAAAATTTGCTTCAATATTTTTAGCCTTTATTGAAGCTTGGTATAAGTCTACCAAATGCTTTGCAGCACGGCATGTGCGACCCCAATGGCCAGACCACACTGGTGACACTGATCTTTTCCTTTTGAGAAATTTTGATTGTGGACTTTATGTTGCATCCCTTTTTGTTTGTCATAATTTTTTAAATTATCATTTCTAGGGGCACAATTATGTCCGCCACGCCCACGACCTCGACCACAGTAGTTTCTGCGGCCTCTCCCACGTCCATTATATCCTCTTCATGTGAGGCTATAGACCCAGTTGGTCTAAGATTATGATTTCTTAGTAAAAGATCATTGTTTTGTTCAGTAAACAATAATACAGACATTAAATCTGAACATTTCTTAAAATGGCGTTCACAGTACTGTTCTTGTAACAATATATTGCTTGCATGAAAAGTAGTTAGCGCTTTCTCAATCATTTGTTCCTCAGTAAATGTCTGATCACAATATCTCAGTATAGATACTATTTTGTGTAAGTTAGAATTGTAATCATTGATCGACTTAAAATCTTGGAACCTAAGATTGGTCCATTCAAACTGAGCTTTAGGGAAGAGCACCCTTTTGTGGTGTCCATACCTATCATTCAAGCTATACCATAATTCTTTGGGATCTTCAACCAATAAATACTCGGTTTTTAAGTTTTCATGTAAGTGGTGTCTTAATAACACCAAAGCTTTTGCTTTTTCTTGCTCAGTAATGACTTTAGTAATTGACGTATCATCTGTTGCTTGTCCAATGACAACATTTGAAACCTTTTTATTTTCTTTGATGGTATACTCCAAGTCTCCAACTAAAGGTGGGCACGGACCGTGCCGGGACGGCCCACGTGCCAAGCCCGCGTGCGTCGTGCCACAACGTGTCGTGCCTATACTGGGCCACGAAAAGTTTGTGCCGTGCCGGGCTCGTGCCAAGTTATTAAATATGAGGCCCATGCACGGCCCGGCCCACTGCACGTGTCGTGCCATCGTGCCTTATACTAATTTTTATATATTATGGATTTTTAACCAAAATGAGCGTGCCAACGTGCGGGCCGGCCCGTCGTGCTCGTGCCGGGTTTATGCCAAACTTATAAAATGTTGTTCATAGGTGGCCCACAGCCCACTAGTCGTACCTTCTTGCCGTGTCGTTTTCATAGCGGGCTCGTGCCGTGCCGGGCCCAAATCGTGTCGTGCCGAGTTGGCCAGCGTGCTGGCCCGACCCATGCCCAGCTCTAACTCCAACCCTTGAGCTTTTACGTTTATTTGAGCATCTACTTTCCACTATAGAAATTTTTCACCAAACAGGTCAAGAATGTTGAATTGTCTTTTCATCAAATCTCCCATATTAGCTATATTCAAATTTTAATATTTGTTAGTATTATAAAAGAAAATTTGGTTTTTGTAATTATATAAACTATACATAATAAACTACATTACATTCATCTTTCCCCCTTAGTTTATTAGGAAAGATAGTGGGGAAAGCAACATTATTAAAACAAATTAAACAAATAATTCTTATTAAGCATAAAATAAAATATGACAAGAAAATGATGGTAGTAGATAACAACAAGAAAATAATAAAACTAAGATAATAACTTTAACATACAACAAAATACACTAGGATAATGCCATTAAACATAAAAAGAATACAACAAAAAAAACTTACTTAATAATAGTTACAAAAAGTACAAATAATGCCGCAATTAGAAGTAAATAAACTTCTAATGTTCTTAAATCTTCTTTAATGGAGGATGATGATTATGGTTGTTGATAATTTAATGAATGAATAAGAGAGGAGAAAAAAATGAATGGTATAAGATAAAAGTTATGATAAGATAAGTACGGTATGGTAGAAATAAGTAGGAGTAATCTCCAAAAAAAAATTGTAGTTTTTTTTATTTGTATAAATTTATCTGTTTAGACACAGTATCATGGTAAATTATTATATCAAGCTAATGTGAAAAAAAAAATTTGAATACTTTTATATTTTAGAGGATCAAAATATATCACACTGGAATGTAAGCTGTAATGGTCTGAAAACTCTTGATCAGTATAAGAGGTCAAGGGTTCGAAAATAAAAATTTGATGTATCATGAAATATACATCATTTATATTTTATTTTATATATTTTTTTTTTTTGTTTTTGGAAGAAACAAAAAGATAAATGAGCAAAATACAATTATATTATCATTTTACGAAAGAAAATATTATATAATAGGACGGTACTAGTTAGTCATAAGTATGGACAATGCAAACAAAATAATATGGAGACATACAAGTACGGTGGTGTAAGAAATAAGTCAAAATGTCATATGACAATTGTAGGAAGAGTTTACGTAACATGTAAAATGCAATAAGTGCATAATAAGATAAAAATCTAAATATTGATGCATAGTACAATAAGGTAATATTTAATGTAAATAATGCATGAGTAAATAAATACAACAAAGTAATAAGTGAAGAGTGTACTCCCTTATATTGTATCATATGCATGACTACTTTGCATGAAATTTTGTGCATAAATTATCAAAATAATTGTCCAAAGTCAAGTCATATATAATATTTGATCATTTATATATGATGGTCATTCTCCTTTTTAAGTCTAACCTAGTATTATGGTACTGGATTAGTTTAATAAAGCTAGTATATATATATATATATATATATATATATATATATATATATATATATATATAATTTTGCTATCATTAGGTTAGTCAAATTCTTAAAATTATATAATGACATTTTTTAGCATATTTGGCATTAAATTTTAGTAAAAGTATCATTTTGAGTTTCTGATATAAAAAATCCGAATTTTCTGCAACTATAAAGCATACTTCTCAAAATGATCCCTTGAAAGAGTAATGAAGTTAGAAATATTAAGTGAATTTTAGATCATTACCTTTTAGAGAATTTGTGCTGATAACGTGTTAAAAATAGTAGTAGTTGATTAGTAATAAGAAGATGGATGGGGAGGAAGTAGAAGAGATATATATTGATATTGTAGTAGAAGAGGTGCATCTTAAGCCTTTACATAAGTGACTATTTATAGGCAAAGGTAAAGTGATAAATACAATATTTTACAATATATGTGTACTTGTGGGGTAATAATTATTCACCTCAAGTGGTAATTTCTCAACAAAATTATCTACTTTTAGTAAATGTTGCAAATAATATGAAACAAGTGTAACTATTAAGTATTCCCACCCTCGTCAGCCTTAGGGTAACTTCAAATCTAGCCATGGTTATTGGAACCCTCCGATCCTCATCAAGGGACTCATCGAATCAATATAGAAGTAGCATTTGATAGTTGATACAGCAGCAGGAGTAACAGTTGTTTAGTAATATGTTAGCTGCAGCTTTGGCCAAGGAAGCTAGAATATCTCTTAATTATTGCAATGGAGAAACTAATACAAAAGCACACTAAATTACAGTAAATACACCGGCAACATTTGCTGTACATACACTCCTCTGTGAAATGAACTACTCCATCTCAATGGGATCAAAAAGGAAGAAGCTTGATTCTAGGGAATACAGTTAAATGTGGAATATTATCACTATTCCTTCTTCAAAAGCTAACATAAGAAAATTATGCAGTCTACTCAGATGGAGCCTCAGTGTTAACACGAGCTCTGTCGGATGCCATATTCAATCGTAAAGGCCGACCTTCCAGTTCCTAGAGCCAAACATTGCAAAATCATGAATACCAATTAAAGAAACATACTCCCCAGTGTCAAATTAGTTGTTGCATTTCCCTTAAATAGATATTATTTGCTACAATTCTTAATTTATTACTATCTCCGCTTCTTAATTTGCACAACATTTGCTATTTTGGGATGTTACACATTATGTGCAACAAAAACAAAAACCCTTTATAGCAAATTTTTGCAAGTAATACTAACAAACCTCGCATTAAAATCAAAATTGAAAATCCTTGCCCCTCCTCGGAATCCCCTTTATAGCAAACGGGTGCACTGCACCCGTCCTCATCAAAGTCCTTGCCCCTCCTCAAAATTGAAAAACCTTAGCTGTGGGTTGTAATTTTCTAGTGGTTTTTGGTTGGGGGAGGGGGGTGTTTAGTGTGGTGGGTTTCGGACTTTCAGGTGGTTTTCGTTGGTGGTGGTTTTGTTAGTGTTTGGTGGGTGAGTGGGTGGGTTTGGGGTGGTTTTTGGGGGTGGGTTTGTCAAAGTATGGTGGGTGCATGCATGGGTGGTTGGTTTCGTTTTGTGTGGTTAGGGTGGGTGGTGGGTGGGTTTCATCAAATTCTGGTGGGTAGATGGGTGGTTTTGGGGGGTTTCATTAAATTCTGGTGGGTGTTGGTGGTGATTATTCCTCTTAATTACTTACCTCTATTTTATGTAACATCTTTTTAAAAAAATTATCTTTGGAATCGTTTAAAGGATTTTGTCGCACAAGATAAGAAACGGAGGTAGTATATGGGTCCCACTTGTATTATATTAATACAACTACCCTATCAACCAATCATCTTTTAACACCACCTAGTTCCTTTTCTACTCATCTCTTAATCACATGAAACAATATCACACAATCACATCCACTTTTCCTAAAAACCTGTGCATTATGCAGCAAATATTTTGATCCAAGGGGAGTATAAGTTTTATAATCTGATCATAATAACAGTTAATCCAATAGAGACAGATTTCAAGCAATGCTTACCACTCCATTCATGGCAGCAAGAGCAGATTCAGCAGCATCAGCAGTAGAGAAAGTAATGAACCCAAAACCACGAGATCTTCCACTATCTTTTTCATAGATCACCTTGGCACTTAGAAAACCTTGTTGGTTCGCGAAAGCTTCTCTGAGCCCTTGTGATGTAACACTCCATTCCACATTACCAGCATAGATCTTGTGAGGAGTATCCACAAAACTCATATAGCTGCTCTGAATTTTTGGGCCCATAACTTTCCTTTCGCCACCTCTTGGCACTTCCGGGAAGTTCACCCTCACAGTCCGCCCTCCTATTTGCTGCCCATTTTTACTTCACATATTAGTAAGACCCACATATAATTTGTTTTGTATGTATAACCAAAAAACAAACTAATAAGGGATTGTGAATTTTACTCTGTTCATCTTGTAGCATAGATTCTTAATAGATTACAGAGTATAATGTATTGAGAAATGGGACTAATCATTGGTGTTCTCAACTTGGGTGTTGTAATACTAGTTTTCCATGTATACAATCTCTTATCTGAGATGGTTTCAAGATATTGACATTAAGAAAAAAACTAACACAAAACTAACAAAAATTCCAAAAACTAATATATAAAAAGTTATACTTCAATATATTAGAATTGTAAGTATCTCATAAGAAGTTCTTGCAGGATAACATTTCGTTAAAAAATTACACTAGTAACTTTTTTGCATGAACAAAACCCATGAGATACTATACCCCTCCAAACATAAAATTTCACATGTTACCCCTCAAGTTGAATTATGTTCCACTGTCTCATGGTTTAATTAATAACTACATGGTATACCTGTTGTGGGTGGGTTTTATAGGTGCAATGTGAGTACTAATAAACCTAAGGGGTAATGTTGCAGAACTCCAATAAAACAAACCTAAAAAAGGAAGGGAATGATGTTCCCTTGTTTGGATATAACATGGAGGGAGGGAAGGGCAGGAAAATGAGATGAATGAAACCTCATTTTTTCCCTCCCCTCCCCCCTTTCCTTTTCTTTTCTCCCCTCCCTTTCCCTACACTGTTGCTATCCAAACATAGCGTGAGTTTTATATAATGCTCCTCAAAATATAAACATAGTGTACAGCTGAGTGTAGGATATAAATTCTATTCAAACAATTATTAAAATAATCCGAAACTTTTTAGTGCGATCCAAGAGTTTCTATATATGCCAGAAAATACCAACTAGAGCATACATAAAACAGATAAAGATGAAATTCTGAATGCCTATCCTAATCACAAACAGTATGTTAGTATTCACAAGCTTTTTTTTATACAAAAAAACAAAAAAAAAAAAGTAAATTATGAGCAACACTTACAGAACCATCAAACATTCGAATGGCCTCTTTGGCCTCATCAGCGCTTCCCATTGTAATAAACCCAAATCCTCTGCTTCTATCTGTTACCTTATCATATATAATCTGAAATTTTACATATTATTTATTAACCACTGATATAATTTATTAAGAAACCTAAGAAAATTAAAAATGAAAATGTGAGAAAGCGAAAATTACCTCAACGGAGCGCACTTGACCAGCTTCAGAAAAGACTTCAGATAATTGAGATGAAGTCATTGAATAAGGTAAATTTCCCACAAATAGCCTGCAATCATCAACTGAATCAAACCATTTATTTCCTTCAACTTCAATTTCAGCTTCTTCTTCTAACTCATCCTCCTCTTCCTCTTCCACTTGTTCTATTTCTAGTTCTTCATTTGGGTTTGTTTCCAATTCATCAGTAATTGAATTGTGGGTATCGTTCAATGCGAAAGAAGAGTGACAGAGATGAAGAGGGAGAGGAGATTGAGTGAGATTATGGGATTTAAGGACGAGGGTTTTGAAGAAAGGTTTTGGTTTATGAGATGAGAAATAATTGGGTGAGAAGTGGGCTAATGGATTTTCGTAAGGGAGAAGAAAACGAGAAGGTGAAGATGATGAAGGTGTAACAATGTACGAAAGAGATGATGCCGCCATTGATACGGACGAAGAACGTTGAAGTAGCTTGGCTTGGCAAAATGGCCGTTGATTGGGATTTTTTTCCCTCCCATATTTTGCTTATGGATAAGGTTGTGCGGATTGCGGATATGTACCTACAAAATAATCCCTCCCTAACATATTAATGACAACGATTTGACATAAAGTAGATAGGGAAAATGTCAAATCGTTGCCATTAATATGTTACGGAGGGGGTATATTTAGCAAAAATTGTCCAAAATTACCTAATAATTAATAAATATCAACTTTTAAAAAATATTAACAAATCAAAAAAATGTGTTATACAACTACCAAGTAAAGCATTTTCGATTTGATAGCACTACCATATGCTAATTTTTGTACAATATTCTAATGTTATGGGCCCCACATTACATTTCCCTCCTTATTTCCCCCAAAAAAAATACGATTTCCCTCAACCATATCTGATGAATTACATTATTAAAAGGGGAGGGAATGATTTTTACCTCTAATGAATTGAAGTTTGAGTATCCTTTGCAATGGAAGAAACTTGGTTCAGGGAAATCGTGTTGTGTTTTTTGGGAAAAAAAAGAGGGAAACGTAATGTTGGGGCCCATAAAAATGAGCAAACACTGGGAGATACCTGGTAGTGCTTTCAAATCGGAATTGCTTTATTTGGTAGTTGTATAACATTTTTTTTTATTTGATAGTATTTTTCAAAAGTGGACATTTATTTGGTAGTTTTGGACAATTTTTCCATATATTTACATTTGTTTGTTATGGGAGAGTGAAGGGTATTTCCGGATTACATCTTCTCTTCCGATTCCAGATCATCCTGGGATCGATTCTCATTCCGGCCTTTTGTGACTCATTTGCATCCAAAAAGCTATTTGTTTGTTATGGCTTCAAGAAAACGGAAACAAATTTGTAAGTAAAATGAATCTATTTACATTATTATCTTATCACACCGTCTAACCAATTACTTATGGTTAGCTGATTTACCTAATTTCATGAGTAAATAATGTAGATCGCATTTGTTCCATCAGTCGTCAAGCGACTACAACACCCTCTTATTCATTACATTACTTTAATTGGCTAGTTTTAGCTTTTATTTAGCTTTATTAAATTTCATGCACTTTGGGTTTTAATAATATAGTATAAACTTGTTTTGGGTTGTTAGTTTGTAGTACTTAGGTTTTTAGTGCAATCAAACCTACATCACCCTGCACGAGAGAGTATAGCGTAATAGCGGCACTAGCCACTATCACAATTGTGCCATTTGAGAAAGCTGAACATAATGGTCATTTTGAATGGGCGTGTAGAGCAGCACGATCGTGCAAGATAATGCTACACAACTGTGAACTATAGCCGCAAGGTTGTGCAATAAATACTTGCACGGTCGTGCCATGGTAGCCGGGCAGATTTGCGGATTTTGCAATTTTTTTAATGAGCTTTTAATCTTGTCTGTTCCTTTGCTCTAATTAAGGGCTTTTATTAGGTTTTTTTTTTGGTAAGTAAAGAAATATATTGCACCAAATCATCAATTTTTACACACCATAAGCCAAGCAGGAAAGCCAGAGAAGCCTTCCCAACAAAGCCCCTTGAACATCAGGCAAAGCCTGAGCTGACTGTCAGCCAACACCTCCTAGTTAGCCACAAGGTCATCAATCCACATCCTATCACTTCTATTCATTTTGTTTGCATTTAGTAATTTACATCTTTGAACTACACTATATTGTATGCACTTCACTACATTTCCAATAGGAGCTTTGCTTTGGTGCCAATAAGAGGCATTCCTCTCTTGCCAAATGTTGTAGATGAAGCTGGCTACAGCAGCTGTCACTACTTTCGTTTTGGTGATGCTACCAGGTCTCCTCCTTGCTAGCCTTTTCCATAATTGAACCATTGAGCTGACTCTAGCATTCTGTCCCAGCCAATCCATCAGGGGTTCCCATACAGCAGTGGCATAGCTGCATTCAAAGAAAATATGCTGGTGTGTCTCCTCAATCTGGTTACTTAGGCAGCAGAGGTTATCTTCACAAACACCATGCCTATATAGCCTGCTCTTAACCTGCAATCTTTCCAAAACAACTAGCCATAATATAAACTTATGCTTAGGGGCAGAAATCCTATTCCACACTACCCCATCCCATTTCGCCTTGTTCTCACCACTTTTAATACTCTTGTAAGCTTTACTGATGGAGAAGTTAACCCCATCAACAGGCCACCAGTTACTGATGTTCAAGTTTTTTAGGTAGTCCTTTACATGACAAAGTCTTCTCCATATCCAACTGGCTGTAGCACTGGGCTTGTAGTCCCACCAATTCTGGTTTTTTAAGTAAACATTATGCACCCAACGCACCCACAGGGTATCCTTTCCAATAGCAATTTGCCACATAACCTTCCCCACAGCAAGGTTATTCCACAGTGCTATATCCCTAATTCCCAATCCTCCAAATTTTTTAGGGGTACAAAGACTATCCCATTTAACATACCCACTTTTTGAGCCCTGATAATCTCCCTCCCATAGAAACCTTCTACAGATTTGGTTTACTCTTTGGATCACAGTAGTAGGCAGCACAACAATCTGCATCTAATAATTGCAAATGCTTAGTAATACTGAGTTCACCAACTGCAATCTCCCTGCAAAAGACAAATGTCTTGCCTTCCATTGATTTATTCTAGCAACCATCCTCTGAATCAGTTGATCACAATCATCAGCATTGACTGTTCTATTGCATATTGGAGCCCCCAGGCATTTGAAAGGCCACTTCCCTAAGCTGAACCCAGTCCTTCTGCACACCATATTAACCTCCTGATAGTTCATATTAGCATAATACACTTCAGATTTAGTAGTATTGGCTTGCAGGCCAGAAGCTTCCTGGAAGTGTTTTAACCCTTGGATCAAAAAGTTAACACTCTTGGCTTCACCTTTGCAGAATAGCATGAGATCATCAGCAAAGCATAGATTATTCAACCTAAAGGAAGAGCATCTAGGGTGAAATTTAAAGGCTTTTTTAGTCCCAACATACTTCAAAGTTCTAGTCAAATACTCCATGCATTGAACAAAAGGCAGAGGGGAAAGAGGGTCTCCCTGCCTAAGTCCTCTGTTGGCTCCAAAAAAACCTTGACTAGTTCCATTAATCAGAATAGTGTAGTTCACAGTAGACACACATGCCATAATGACCTTAATAAAATGATCAGGAAAATTAAGAGCCTTCATGAGCTTCTCAAGGAACACCCACTCAATGGTTGTAACGACCCGGATTTTTGGGCCGTAAAATTTCGTGCGAAATTAAGCCTTAAAGACCAAATCATTCGATTTGGGCCTAAAAGACTTAATTTAATGTTTGAAGAGCTAGCCCAATTGCCCTATTTAACCCCTCCATTGCCGGCCCCCCCTAATTAACAATTTTACTAAATTGTTTTATTTTCCTTTTAACCTTAATTAGTAAATCATATCTATTTTGACCCTAATTAAAAATCCTATCTTTATTATCCCAAAATTCTCTCCTACATTTTAGGAGCTCTTAAACTCCCTATTATTCACCATATAGCCGACCCCCTTTCCCTATTTTTCCCTTATAATTCTTTCCTAAACTAACTCCTAAACCTTAGTAAACCTTTTATATAAAAATCCCCTTTTTAAACCCTTAACTATTTATTGATCAAAACAACAACAAACACTCAATATATCCCTTTTTAAACCCTCACAAGATTCGACTTTAAACCTTTCCGATCAATCTAAAGGTAACTAGCTTTTTCACTTAGCAATAGGATTAATCAATATAGGATATTAGGTTAGATAGATCATTGTTATAAGTGTTACTCTTGTGTTTAGCCGTGTAGTTTTAGGATGTAATTTATTGCTTTCTTTATTTGCCTTACTTTAAACTTGACAATCTTTATGTGATCATAGTATGTTTTTCGTTGATTGATGATAATAAACAATCTTGATGCAAGTTGACAAGACTGATTAATTCTTTTAGTAACCTTATGCGTATGGTTGTAATTAGTCAAAGCTTGGGTTTTTAATTTGTTTACTTCCATATATGGATGAATCTGTGAATAATCATGCTTACCCAAACTTTAACTCATAACCTTGAATTAATTTCGTTACAATATATGAAGTCTTGAATCATTGTTTTAAGTCCTTGCATTGAAATTATGTTGGCCGAATGGAACTAGTTGGGTTTGACTTCAGAATCTTGATATCATGATTATATTAGTCTAAACTGAATCTTTATGTTGTTTTGTTTAAAGTATGTTTTGTTTATAAAGTCTATGCCTTTCCGTAAGTTCTTGGAATCATATGGACATATGCGTGAAGTACTGAACGTGTTGTATTTGGGGTCATGCGTGATTGAGTTTGTTTGTTTGATTGTGGGTCGTGTCATTTATCGTTTGAGTCAATCGTGTCAATGTTGTATCGGCCTTGTGCCGTGTCGGGGACTTGTTTGTTGTATCAGCCTTGCGCCGTGTCGTATCGGTTCATCTATGATGAATCGTGTCGGGGACTTGTTTGTTGTATCGGCCTTGCGCCGTGTCGTAAGTATCGGTTCATCTATGATGGATCGTGTCGGGGATTTGCTTGTTGTATCGGCCTTGTGCCGTGTCGGGGATTTGTAAGATGTATTGGCCTTGCGCCGTGTCGTATGTATCGGCCTTGTGCCGTGTCGGGGATTTGTAAGATGTATCGGCCTTGCGTCGTGTCGTTGTATCGGCCTTGTGCCGTGTCGGGGACTTGTTTGCTGTATCGGCCTTGCGCCGTGTCGTATGTATCGGTTCATCTGTGATGAATCGTGTCGAGGATATTATTTGTTGTATCGGCTTCGGTCGTGTCGTTTAACTCTTATGGATGTTGCTGTTGATGAATGATATGCTACTTATGAATTGTGTACGATGAAGTCTTCCGCTGCTGTGATCTCTGTTGTATGAATCTAAATGTTGTATATGTTTAATTTGTATGGTTGGTGTGACTTCTATTTGATTTAATATTTTATGTTGCTTGGTTCTACTGTTAAGTGGAACAGTCTAGTTACTCGCCACTATTGGTGGACCCCCAATTTTTATCTTGCAGGTGATCAGTGTAAGACTTGAAGTCGGGATGAGTGTTTGGCGAGTGTTTAGGCGCCCCTATTTTTTTCATTGTTTTCCTTTTTAACAGTTTCAGTTGTAATAAGGACTAGTTAAGTCCAAGGTTTTTGGAACAATTTAAGAGTTTAATTAATAAAAAGGATTAAGTTTAGAGCTTCCGTTGTAATTCTTTGATTTATAAATAAAAAGTATTGGTTAATATTGTTTCGTGTTGTTGTTTTCTCCGAAAACAACGTCGTCAAAATACGGGACATTACAATGGTGTCATAAGCTTTCTGCAAGTCCACCTTCATAAGACAACCCTTTGGGGCATTCTTCCTAGCATAGTGCCTTACTAGGTCTTGACAAACCAAAATATTATTAATAATGTTCCTCCCAGAGACAAAAGCCCCTTGGCTATCAGACACTAGCATGGGCAGCACCTCTTTTAGTCTTAAGCAAATCAGCTTGGCTATACACTTGTAAACAACAGAGCAACAGGCTATAGGCCTGTACTCATTAACCTTGGTGGGGCAAGCAACCTTTGGGACTAGTTGTAACGACCCGTATTTTAGCAGCGTTGTTTTCGGAGAAAACAACATTACAGATCATTATCATCTAAAAACCTTTAATATCAGATTCATTCTTAACAGCGGAAGCTCTAAACTTAAGTCATATTATTCAATAAAACTAATAAATAATCCGAAATAATTAGTTTCTAAAGTTCATTATTACTACAAAATAAGGAAAAGTTCACTAATAACAATAATACAAAGGCTAGAAATGGTCATCAGGATAAACTACTAAGCTATCTTGCACACAATCTCAGCCCTTGCGTAACTTAATCAGTCATCACCTGTACCTGAAAAGGATTTTGGGGTCCACAGTCAGTGGTGAGTAATTAGATTGTTCTACTTAATCAGTAGAACACAATTAGAAACATAATAATCAGAACAGGTCAACCAAACAGTCAAACAAATCATCAGGAAATCATTCATAGACATCATCGTTCAAGTACGCAGCGGAAACAAACATAACAACATAATAGCTTGCTAAACCAAGACCTTCCAGATAAACTTATTCAGTTCTAGACTTCTTGACACCACTATTGACCTTTCAGTTATATTCAGTTCAGGTGCTAATCCGTGACCAGTCATATGCTCGTAGGGGAAACTTTAATTCTTCCCCAACTTTCCTTGCTCATGTCGGGTCAACCACGAAGATCTACTCCCCAGCACTGGGATCAAGAACTGTCCCAAATCCGAAGATGGGACAGTGGCTTCGACTATACCTATGTTCATGGCAACTTAAGCCACTAGATAGGCGGTCACTTCATAGTTAATCATCTTTTCAATTCAATTCTGCTCTGTTCTCATTTCCAGTTCACAATTCAATTCCTTATTGACACAACTTATCCTCGATTCAATTCTAGTTCATCTTAACTTGACCCAAAACTCTAACTTAATACTTGACCACACGACAATCTCCCTTAGTAACAATAATCAAATCAATTCCTCGAATAGACATATAAACAATTTAATAAATCAATTAAATAAACCAATAATCATATAAGCTAACAATCATCAACTAATTGTAACGACCCGACTTTTAAGCTTGTCGATTTACGAAGGGAAATCGACATTCGGATCATTACTTAATCTAATTAAACAATAAATCAACATTATAAATGAAAGAATTAACTTTTATTAATTATAGCTGTTAGAATCCATAGTAAACCCCTAATTGTTATTACATCAAATGTCTGGAAATACTGTCCTAACATGCTGGGATCGTATAATAAACTAATAAATGCTAAATTGTTCTGGAAAATACTAGAAACTTAAGAATAAAGGCCTAAACACTCAAGCCCATCCGGCGAAGCCCGCTCTAATCTGCTGCAACATCACCTGAAACTGGGGGGGGTCCACCGTCAGTGGCGAGTAACTAGGCTGTCCCATTTAATCGAGGGACCACCAAACACATAATATCATAGAAAAATATCATAAAAACTGTAAAAGAATTTAATACATGCTTTACACATCAATACACAAATTCCGTATAAACGTACATACAAGAATACGTATAAAAGTACGTACAAAATACGCATACAGATACGTATATAAATACGTATAAAGGTACGTATAAAAATACATATAAATACCCCTGCAAATACGGTTAAAATACGTATATTCACGTATAAAGTACGTATAATCAACCCTGCAAAATACGGTTAGAATACATACCAAAATACATACATCATCCGTATATTTATACTCATACATGTTCGTATAATTTCAGAAATACACAGCGGAAGACTTATAATATACTTCTTAAATTATCCCAATCCTTAACTTATACTTAACCCTTCTTAAATTATATCATTAATAAATCATAATCATATCTTTTCATCATAATTCATATCTTATCATAATCATAATTCATTTCTTGTCATAATCATATCTTATCATATTCTTAACATATCATATCATACCCGATCATATCATATCTTATCATCTTTGAAATCATCTTATACTTCATCTTATGATTTCATCTTATCAATCGTATGATCATAACATCTTTGTTGGACCGGTCACTATAACTCGTTATGGATCTCGTGTTTCACCATAACTTCCTAGAACATGCCGGGAGGAGCTCGTGTACTCAACCCGTAGCGGATCCCGTGTTTCACCACTAAGCCTAAGCTATGGCCATAACTCCTAGTAGCGGCTCGTGTACCACTACCAGACGACTACATATCCTAAGACTCAAAACTACTCGGGGGAACTCGTGTGTTCGTCCCGTTGAGCAGTGGCTTTGACTTAACCCACTAACGACTCGTGTATCATCAGGTGGGCGTCCATATTGTATCTTATATCTTCATTTAACTTAATCATATCATATATTAGGATAATACTAGGTGACCGTAATAGGAAATGAAATGTTCGGAGTCCCAGGAAAGAGAGGTGCGACACGTGTATTGGCCACCTTAAATACCAAGTCTTTCCTAGCCAGAGACCGAAACATGACATGTATAGCTATTACTCTGTTTCCTTTCTTATCCCTAATAATATCTTATGCATCTTAAATTCTTATAATATATACTATTCCTTAAATATACATAACATATCCTTATAATCCTATCCCTTCGGATACTAACCTTAACATTATATATTAAATTGTAACATTATCCAGAAAATAGTTATATTATTATTTATTAACACCCATTCGGCCCTATTACTACTAATAGTAATATTACTCCTTTTTATCCCTACACTTTACAACTTATTCCTAATAATTATTTTGTCCGTAAACTTTATTATTAAATTATCCCTAAATTAATAATAAGTCAAAATTAATTAAATAAGACTTTTTCAATCCCTCTTTACACGGCATTTCAAGACTTAATCAATAATTAACTATTTTCTTAAATTAATTTTAATCATCAACTTAATTACTAAAAATACCCTAATTATGAATAAAATTCTATTTCCCCCCTTTTTTTATCTCACTCGACATTTATACTAATTTTACCAAAGATTATGCAATTAAATTATATAAATTCAATTGACAACAAATAATTAATTTAAATAGACAATATTCATAAAAATCATACTAACATCATCTATCAAGATTTAAATCAAGAATCAAGATCAAATTTACATGCTCTAACTCATACCATCTTCACGGCATTCATTAAGGAAACAAGAACACTTATACAATTTCAAGAATTACAATAAAGATTCATGTAACTAATTTATTAGGATCAAGATTACATAGGAACAATACTTTTAGAATTTTCTTTAATCTTTAGCTCACTCGGGAAAATCCCGAGAGTAAGTAGATTTAAAAATACACATGATATAAATTTAATTAATTAAAACACATCATAATCATGCTTAAAATAATCAAGGAACATTTCGAAAATTCATCTAAAATTTATCATGCCACTCGACAAATATAGGTGAAACCAAGAATCAAAAATCTGAAATTATTCATGCATTAATTCGAGTACTATAATAATTAAATCAGATTTATATAGGCAAATTAGACTAATTAAACAATCAAGATTGACATATAAAATTCAAGAATATTACAAGAAACAATTCCTAATAGCATATTGTTCACTCGAAAATTATCAAACTAAAATCAGAATTTATCATGCCAAAATTCGAATACATGCTTAGATTTCATGATTCAAATTACAATAATTCTAATAATTAAATCATGCATAAACATACAATTAAATCAAGAAAATCATGAAAAATACATCCAAATATCATCATCATATCACTCGAAAATCTAGGTAAAACAAGACTAAAATCCTACAATTTTCATGATCTTATTTCCTAATTAACTATGTGATTAGCTACCCAAAAATTAAATAAGAAAGCTAGTTACCTTAGAACGCAAAATTATCCAAGGTACCAAAATGCACGGCTATATGAGAGAAGGAAAAAGATGGAGAAAATCTTTAGGGTTTGGAGCAAAATAACAAATAGGACCCAAAAGAAGTGAAGGGGTCCTATATATAAAGAAAATAATAAAAAATAAAAAATAAAAAAAAACAACCCTAAACTAAAGCTACTGCCGTGGAGAAGCAACAAAAGGAGGAAAAATAGTTTAGGTCAACAACAACATTTGACAAAGTAAAGTGGGTTTAATTTAATTTAATATTAATTAATTTAATTAATTAAATATTAACTAATATCCAACTAATTAAACAAGGTCAAAATTTGGCCCAAGCAACCTAGACCAAACCGGCCATGAGGATAATGAAAAGAAGATTGGGTCTTTGGCCCAATTTGAGAAAAAGATTAGGCCCAAAAATAAAAACAGTCCAAATTACATGGCCTTTTGGACTTAGAGTTTAATAAATAACATTAACAACCGCGAAATTTTCTGGCCCAAAATTCCGGGTCGTTACACTAATAATGCTTAAATCGTGATAAAAATCCTCTTTTTAATAATTGCTACCATTCGACATTCACCATTAACAACACCAAAATTGACATCTCAAATTAATTAAATACAATCATCACAATTAATCAAATAAATTTAACAATAAATCATAAATTATAATTTAAACAATAAATCATCAAGATTGGACTAAACAAGAACAAAATAAATCCCTAATATGTACATATAATACACGGCCCTTCAAGGCTAACAAGAATAACAAGATCAATTTCAAGAACCTAGCATACTACACTTAAATCAAATATTCTATTCAAGATTTTCATCCAAGAATAATTAAAGATCAAGATTACACCATAAAAATCATATTTTTCATCAAGAAACTATTCGACACAATCATGAAATACACGGCTCCCTTACATAAACATTCAATAATTATTTTCATCAACTTTAAATTAACAAGATTCATAAAACAAGCATGGATCAATAATAAAACATGTAAATAATTAAACAAAACGTCATGGAATTAGACAATAACCACTCGGCACCCTCCCTAACATGTCATCAAAAGATTTAAAACATATTCAACACAATTCTACATAATTCTAAACCTACTCTAAACATGATTAAACCTATTCTAACAATTATATTGCTAATCTATCCTATTGATTAAGTAAAGCAAATCTAATTACCTGGTTTGGAAGGGTTGGAAGATGAATTTTTGATGGGTTGTAAGGAGGTAGCCGTGAGGTATAAAAGATAGAAGAGTGGTGTTTGTTTTGTAGCTTTGATCAAATAATGATTAAAGGATAAAAAGGAATTTTTTTATGATATAAATAAAATAAGGGTTTACTATATTTTAGGAGGAGGATTACTAGATAATAGGAGTTAGTTTAGGAGAGAAATTAAAGGGGAAAAGGAGGAGTTTTTATTTGTAGTTTAGTTTTTATTTGTAGTTTAGGATTGGTAAAAAAAGAAAATAAAAACAAAGGGGGTTTGGCTTCCTAAATTTTAGTAGGAAGAATAGGATAAAAACTAGATTTTTAGATAGAGTAAAAAATAGATGTAGTTTAATATTTTTGGTTGAAAAGGGATTTAAAATAATTGAATAGGAAATAATAATGGGGCCGTGTAGTATAGTAAGGAAGAGGGGTTAGAAGTTCTTATAATTTAGTAGTCAAGATAGGAGAGGTAGGGATAAAAATAGGATTTTTAGGAACATGTCAAAATAGATATAAGAGTTAATAATATTGGATAAAACAAATTAAATAAATTAATTAAAGGAAAAGGGATGGGGGCCGTGAGGTTTAACAAGAGAAAAGAAAATTGGGCTCGGGTTCTGACAAGATGAGATCAAAGGTTTAGGCTAAGGTAAAATAATTAGGTTGCTACAACTAAATTATTAATTAATTAAATAATAATCAATTAAATGATTAATTAATTAACTATTTAATTAATTAAGAAAAATTTAAAATATCCCGAAATTTCGGGGTATTACACTAGTGTTATAGAAGTGGAGTTCATGGCTTTTAACATCTTCCCAGTTATGAAAAAATCATGAATAGCCTTGCTAATGTCATCCCCAATAATCTCCCAGCTCTCTTTAAAGAACTTATTGCCATATCCATCAATCCCTGGTGCCTTGTCCTGTGGAATATCCCACATAGCTTGCTTAATTTCTTCCTTAGAGAAATTGAGATTCAATATTCCATGATGGTTGTCAATCAGGATTACCCCCTGCTTGATAATCTTATCCTTAATCCCAGCTGTAGTCCCTCTACTACCATTCATAAATCTGGAGAAGTGACCCACAAACTCATTGCAAACCTCCTGGGGCTGTACCACCCAGACCCCATCCTTATTTTCAATAGTGTTTATCCTAAACTTATTAATCCTGGCTTTGATCATGCTGTGGAACAGTTTAGAATTCTCATCCCCCTGCTGTAATAACCCGAAATTTTAGGCCAGAAAATTTCGCTTTTAATTATTATTATTTTACTAATCTAAGTCCAAAAGGCCCATTTATTTGGACTGTTTAATCTTAATTCTCTACCTTATCTTGAAATTGGGCCAAAGACCCAATAATACCTCCCCTTGGCCGGCCCTCCATAATAAGGCGAAGGATTATTTTCCTTTTCAATTTATAATTAATTAGATAAATTATATATCTATTTATCTAATTATTATTATCCTAATTAAAAATCCTACTTTTATTCACCTCATACTAATTCTCCTAACCTTACTCTAACTTCTCCTAATCTCCCTCATAATACACGGCCCACCTCCCTTTTCTTTTTATTTTATGTAATTCATTTATTCTTTATAATTATATATAAGTGATACTACTAAATTCTAATACCCTAAAATCATAACTCTAAACTCTCTCAAAATATTTAACAAAAATACTCCTTGTGCCGTGTGGAGTTCGAACCAAGCAAGAAATCTATTCTTGTTTTTCCTTCCTAATTCAAGGTAACTAGATTATCTCCCTTAGATTAGGAATAGTTTTCCATATAATTAATTAGGATTAAACTAGGAAAAATTAATAAGAATAGTATTATGTTAGGTTCGAATTATGTGAAAGATGATCATGCTATTTTCTTGATATTATTATGCAATCTTTGTGAATCTTTGATAGTTATAATTAATTTTTATGCATGAAATAATTGTTCTAGATCTTATAATTGCTCGAAATATTGTATGATAATTATGATTCTTGTTCTTGAATTTTCGAATATATGTCGAGTAGCAAGTATGAATTTTGATGATTAATTCATGATATTTTCTTGAATAAAACATGTAATCTTGATTATTTAATTATTTAATTAAAGTCTTAAATTAAAGTTATTATTTTGTTCATATTATTAAAAAAAGTCGAGTGGTACAAAATTATGAAGGGAATTAAAAAACTAATTTTTATTGTTGAATCATGACAACTCTTGAATTATTATTGACAACCATGATTAAATCTTTAATATAAGCATGATAATATGGAATCTTGAAATTAATCTTGATATTGTTTTTATGCCATGATAGCCGTGTAGTTCATGTGTAAAAAAGTGGTGAATTGATCTTGTTTTAGTCCAATATGATTATTTAATGTTGAAAGCATGATTTTATTGTTATTATTAAGTTTATATAAATGTTTATTGATAATTACATGTAAATAATTTAAAGTATTAATTTTGGTATAAATATGTATAAAAGTCGAGTGATAAGAAGTATGAAAAATAGGATTTTTATCATGTTTTAAGCAATAATAATTGATGATTGATAGTTTATATGATTAATTGTTTATTTAATTGATTTATTAAATTATTTATATGATTATTTAAGGAATTGAATTAATTGTTGGATTACTATTGAAAATGTCGAGTGGTCTCATATGGAAGTTGGTCAATTTTAATTTAATTTTTGGCTTATAATAATTTAGATTGTAATTTTAGGGATTAATATGATTAAAGGATTAAAAGGGAACTAATATGATAAGTTACAATATGAAGGAAAGGAACAATATAATAATAAGGATAAAGTTATAAGATAATAATAAGTATTGGTCTCACGATGGTCATGTCGATAAGATAAAATAAGATAAGATAAGAAACGGACGCCTGTTTGGTGATACACGGGTCACCAGATTAGGTTAAGTCGAAGCCACTGCCCTACTGCGGTCTCTGGGCAGTTCTG
The DNA here is from genome assembly GCA_951394345.1 of Salicornia ramosissima. Lineage (NCBI taxonomy): Eukaryota > Viridiplantae > Streptophyta > Magnoliopsida > Caryophyllales > Amaranthaceae > Salicornia > Salicornia ramosissima. The sequence goes on along the minus strand of OX596237.1, from coordinate 42,764,758 downwards.
GATCTTAAGATACGTAGTCGTCTAAGTAGTAGTACACGGGCTACTATTTGGGAGTTATGGCCATAGCTTAGGCTTAGTTCTTGCAAAGGAGAGCTACGGGTAGAATACACGGATTCTCCCCGACGTGTTTTAGGAAAGTTGAGATGTACACGGGCATCCTTATGAGCTATAATGACCGGTCCATAAAGTTGAGAAGAAGGTTAAAAGAAAGATTTAAGATAATTATAATAAGAGGGATAAGTAATTTACAAGTTATGAATGTGTTTAAGATAACGTATCTATGTATATGAATCTACGTATTATATAAGTATGTATGTAAAAGTCTTCCGCTGTGTACGTCTGATAAGTATGTATTTAATAAGTCTTTAAGTATGTATTCACGTATGTAATAAGGTACGAATGTATGTATGTATGTATGTGCTTTTATATGTATTCTACAGGTGTATTTATACGTACTTATACGTAACTTTGTACATATACGTATGTATTTCTATAACGTATTTCTGCAGGTAATGTATACGTATTTTATACGTATTCTATTCGTATCTTGTACGTATTTGTATACGTATCTCGTATGTATTTTTATACGTATTTTGTATGCATTTTTATACATATTTTGTATGTATTTTTATATGTATTTTGTATGTATTTTTATACGTATTTTGTATGTATTTTGTATGTATTTTTGTACGTATTTCGTATGTATCCGTATGCGTATTTACAGGTATTTTTGTATGTTTTCTTAGATTAATTCTATGATATTATATGGTTAATGGTCCCTCATTTAAGTGGGACAGTCTAGTTACTCGCCACTGACGGTGGACCCCCCTATTTCAGGTGATGACGCTGACGTATAAGTGGGCTCTCGTATGGTTTGGGTTGTGTGTCGATGAGATCAGTAGAGTGAACCCGGAATCTATCTTAGTTTATGCTTTCTTTTAGTATCTGATTAGTTTACCCCAGCTTGTTGGGAGAGACAGTTTAAGTTGTATTTTGAATTCATTTAAGGATTTTGAGACTATTTACCTTATTATTAGTTAAATAATGAAATAAAGAACTTTGATAATAATAAGAATTGTTAATAAATGTTTTGGTAATGATCCAAATGTCGATTCCCTTCGTAAATCGACAGCCTTAAAAGTCGGGTCGTTACACCTGCAGCATCCATTCTCCCTTAGCCTTCTGTCTCAGAAAAGAGATGCAATTAGCATGCACCTCTTTATAGCTCTTTGTTGCTGCATACTCCTCCTCTGCAAGCTTTTTGTCAGTAGGATTTCCATGGAGTTTATTCTGTTTCTCAAATAACAAATTTGCAGCCTCCTTATCAGCTTGCACAACATCACCAAAACAGGAGTCATTAAGCTTCTTTAGATCATTCTTCATGCCTTTTATTTTCTGGAACACCTGAAACATCTTACACCCCACAATAGGTCTGCCCCAATGATCCTTCACAATGTCCAAAAAATTGGTGGTATTACACCACATATTAAAGAATCTAAAAGGTTTATTACCCTTTAGGTCAGTGAAAGTTTTGAGTAGCCCAGGACTATGATCAAAGTACCCCTCAGGCAAGAAAATCACCTCTGAGTTGCAGAACATCTGAACCCATTCAGAGTTAGCCATCATTCTGTCCAGCTTGCAAAAGACTCTATCCTCCCCCTCTTGCTTATTTGACCATGTAAAATACCTGCCACTTTATTTTATATCCATAACACCACAATATCTAACACACTCCTGGAACTGTAGCATTCCCTCCTTACTCTGTAATCTTCCATTCTTCTCTTCAAGAGCCAAAATGCAGTTAGAATCCCCAGCCAGAAGCCAAGGTCCATCCATCTTATCAGCAATCCCCTATCATCCTTGTCATTATGGGCATAAACAAAGGAACAAGCAAAAGTTTTCTTACTTCCACTAGGAGTCACCCTGCAATGCACCAACTGGGCACTACAGTAAAGAACATCAACCTCAAACCTAGTAGGGTCCCAAGCAATCACAATCCTCCCCCTACCATGCCAAGGTAGGTTAGTAGTAATGCACCACCCTGGACAAAGTTTTAAGTAAAGGTCTCCTAGTTTTTTTGCCCTCACCTTAGTTTCCAAGAGGCAAAACAATCTAGCCTGGTGGATAGCAAGAAGTTTTTTGACCTCCCCCTGCTTACTAGGTTGATTTAGCCCTCTTGTATTCCAAACAACTATATTATCCATGAGATTTAGGGGCTGCCAACCCCTCACCACTCCTTCTATCCTTACCCCCAGGTAGCTCCTCCACCTCCTGCTCTTCAACAACCTGTTTTGCTAGGGGTTCAAACCCATTTGTGATAGGCACATCATCTGGCTTAGTAATATAATTCCTGCTCCCTCTATTAACAATGACAAAGCCATCATCATCCACTTGCCTCTTGGAAATAGGTATTTTCCCATCCTCCTTCTCCCGCCCCTTCTGTTGTACAGCCTTAGGCCTCCATACTTTCTTACCTCTGGCCTTATTCCAGCATTCTCCCTCAGTATGCCCCACCTTCTTACAATGTGTGCACACAGAGGGCTTCCATTCATAATATATGTCCTGCACCATCTCAATGCCATGCTCATTTATATAGCTCACTTGATCAGGGAAATCCTGATCCATTTGCACCTCAATCATCATTCTAGCATATTTCAACCTTTCCTTCTTCTCAGTACATGAATCTAATCTGACCATCTTACCTATCCCCTGCACAAGTTTCCCCAGAGTATGCTTCCCCCAATATTTCAAAGGGAGATTTGGAAGTTGTATCCATATGGGAACATTCTGCACATTCTCATGTTCAAAACTCACATCAGGGTCCCATGCTTTCACCACTAAAGGCTTGCTATCAAAAGAATGAAAACCTTTCAGAGCATTATCAAAACCTCCCCTATCCTTGAACCTGACCACAACAGCCCCATTATTCATTGGTGCAACAATATCCACGCCCATTTTCCCCCAAATGCGCCTAATAAATCCATCCATAACATGTATTGGTGGCTTCGCACCAACTACAAAGCACACAACAACAGTACTCCAAAATTCCAGCTCCTCCTGAATATCCTCAAGTTCAATTATCGGTTTAACATCATTACCTACCCCTTTCTCAGCCTCTAATCTAAACACATTATGTTCAAGAAAACCCTCCCCATTCAATTGTCCAGGAATCTCATGCATCTCAGTCACTGAATTTAATTGTGCAGTATTCACAGTGGAATTCTTAGTCAAATTAACATTTGCATTCATATTCTCAGAAGTACCAAAGTTAATAGACCTAACCACTGAAGTTCGAGAATCCACAGCTGTCATACCTCTCCTGCTAGGGGTTTCATAGTCAGATCTCCTCGAATGCATAGGCAATGGCTGTTGAGGCTCTTCATCCTGCTCTTCCTCCTCAGAGGTGATTTCCAGGTCTGAGGTCCAACTTGTCTCCATTGCAATGGCAGTAGCCCCATCCTTCCCAACCGATATTCGCAGTATTTGGAGTTCGGTGATTCTTTGCTACTTGCTTAGAGTTCGTTTTTGGATTTTCCTTTGAATTAGATTTATTCGCCTTGTTGTTCTTGCCTTGGTTTCCTTTCCTCGACCGAAGATTCGCCATGGCATCACCTTCAGGTGCACTTCAGCACGAGAAAAAAAAAGAGGGGCTTTATGCTTTTATTAGGTTTATTAGTGGGTCTAATAATCTTCTACAAATAGCCCCTTAGGCCTCATTTGTAATCATCTTTTTGCTGAATTAAAAAAATTGAGTTTATCTCTCTCATGAGCCCTTAGTGTGCTTGCTTTTCCTTGGTGGATGCAAAAATCTTACATAACTTGGTGATTTGTAAGTCTTTTTCTAATCTTTTAGTGTTTTGGTTGGATTAAGCCTAGTTCTTGATGATTAATACTTAGTGCATTAATTTTCAAGTCCATATCATGTTTTATGTTCATTTGGATGGTGATATTTAGGACTTCTTATTGGGTTACGAATTTCTACAAGTTTTCACTTGTTTTTGCCCCCTTGTAATGCATCAATAAATACATGAATTTTTTTTTAAAAAAAAAAAAAAAATCAAAACGATGAAGGTTATCCAGTAGACTAGAGTAGATACTTTTTCAAACTGGGACAAAGATTATTAACCCAACAAAGACAACAAGAGTTGCGAGTAACACTTGTATTCTTCAGCTTTCTAAGGCCCTTTTTCTTATCATCATCATTTCACTATTATTGCTACTACTCTTACAACCCGTTTGGTTTGGTAATAAATTGTGGTAATGGTAATGAATTTTAAGTGTAATTTGTTAAGGATAAACTTCATAATCAACATGGAATACATATTTTTCATTCACAAACTTGAAATTTCTTCTTATGTTCCATTACCATCAATTACCATTAGGGAGGGTGGAATTAGATGGAAAGGAATATTTGTGAAGAAAATTAGATAAATTGGAGTGAAAATAGCACCACCATGGGAATGTGTTTTGATTTTCCTCCCAAATTTAGTTATAAATTCATTCCAATTATCACCATATAAAACCGGCTACCAAACGAGCCGTTACTGCTAAAAAAAAAAAAATATTTCTGATTAATTGATTATTATAGTACCTATAGAGGGAAGAAACAAGTATTATAGTGGAATTAAAGATTAGAAGTTAGGATGGATTTGATTTGAAGAGACGAAATTTTTTATTAGCGTTTGTTATTATGGAAAAGATGAAGGAAACTAAGAGTAACCTGAAGGAACACCCGTATGAATACAAAACTCACTAGAAAGAAAATAAGACCTGTTTTAAGGAAAACAAGACCCACCAGACTCAACTGAAAGAAAACAAGATCCACCTAAAGGAAAACAAGACTCACCTGAAAGAAAACAAAAACCACTTAAAGGGAAACAAGACCCACTTGAAGGAAATCAAGACTCCCCGGAAGGAAAACAAGACCTACCTAAAGGAAACCAAAACTCAACTGAAGGAAAACAAGACTCACTTGAAAAGAAACAATTTACTAATAGTTGGATATCTGAAAAAATAAATGCAAGATTTAGTAGCTATTAAACAAGACTCACCTGAACGAACATCTTGATGAAAACAAGAAGCATATGAAGCAAAACAAAACTCACCTAGAAGGAAAACAAGACCCACCAAAGAAAAACAAGGCCACTCACCTAAAAGTAAATAAGACCCACCTAAAAGAAAACAAGACTCATCTAAGAAAAAAAAAAGACTCATCTGAAAGAAAACAAAGAATCGTTTGAAAGAAAACAATTTAATAAAAACAATTGTAAATCAAATAAATTATTGATTTCAATAAAAAAAAAATCGGTTTTTAGCTCTTTAATATTTAGATCATTTTCCTAAAAATAAATTTCATTCTATTTCAATAATTCCTGAAAATTATAATATAACTCACCATCTCAGATTCTCTCTATGAACACCTTGAGAAAAAAAGAAATTAATAATCCGAGTTAGGGTGCGTTTGATTCGTCTGAAATGTTCTGATCTGATCTGATCTGGTCTGATCTTTTCTGATCTGAAATTTTCTGATCTGGTCTGATCTGATCTGAAAATTTCTGATCTGGTCTGATCTGATCTTTGGTGAAATTTAATTGTGCATTATTGTAAACGTAAACTATTATTAATATTGTTTAAAATAGAAATAAAAAATAGTAATAAAAATAAATAAATAATAATAATAATAATAATAGAAATAAAAATAAATATAAAAAAATAAATATAAATGAAAAAAATAAAATTAAAAATAAAATTAAAATAATATAAAATAAAATAAATAAAAAATAAAAATAAAAATAAAAATAAAAATAAAATAAAAATAAAAAAAAATAAAAAATAAAAATAAAAATAAAAATAAAAATAAGCACTTAATTGGTATTTTCTGATCTGATCTGATCTGATTTTTTCTGATCTGATGTGATCTGAATTTTTCTGATCTGATGTGATCTGAATTTTTCTGATCTGATCTGATCTAAATTATCTGAAAATAAGCACATAAATGCTTATATAAGTTGAATCAAACACACCCTGAGTATCTCATAATAATACAAGAGATGAGCCGCCACATTAAAAGCAAGTTGGCCAAGCATACCTAGCAATTTTCATCATACACCCACAATCAGGCTATATTTTTGGGTAAAAAAAAAAAGGCAGGTAATCTTTTAATAAATGCCCAAAGCAATGAGGTGGCTCCATGAAATGCTGCAGTTAAGAGCTCAAATAGAGTTAACTGAGTCTCCGTCGCTACTTTCACTATCACTGCTGCTGTGACTGCTACCACTACCACTTCCGCTACTGCTTCCACTACTCCCACTACCACTGCTGCTAGAGCTGGAGCTGCGGTTCTCCTTTTCCACTGCATTATTGACCTGGGCTCTTAGGGCCGCTGCAGCATTACCAGCAATACCACCACTGTCGTCGTTGATATCTACATCAGTAATATCGTCATCCGTGTCATTTTGTTGTGGCATGTTTATATCAATCCCAGTATGGACAAGTTTTTCTGCACCAACATCTTTATCAAGCCCTGATTCTTCTTCTTCTTCATCGTCATTCATTATGTCTAAATGTTCTTCAAGATCAAAGTCCTTTGAATCTGGGGATACCAAAACATTTGTTTGCTGAGGAGGAGTGCTGCTAGGCTTGTCACTTTTAAGATTTTCTGTTGCACCAATATAAACACATGATTGGATTTCATTTTAGCAAATATGCAGAATACTATGTACAGAGAACAGCTTGTAACGTCATTTTAAACTTCCATAACCCATATAACCCATATATATATATATACAGTATATATATATATATATATATATATATATAGAATCCACTGCAGTGCTGCCCCACCCATGTAATTTCAAGGTAAAAATCCAGGCTCTGAATATAGGAAAGGCAAAAAAAATGACAATAATTAAAGAAAATTTATCCTCACCAGAGTTTCCAGCATCACCAATGTCAATTCGCTCAACCTCAACCTGCAGCATTGATCGAAGGAATAAAAACAAAGAAAAATAAAATGAAAACAGGAAGTCTAAAGGAATATGTAGTTCACACTATTACACTATCCAAGGATCATAAATGCAGAAAGTTGAATCATATATCTTTACTCAACAACTTTGAGCGGTTTGCAACATTCATGCTGGTAATTTACAAGCTGAACAAGCTAAACCCCAGTTTCAATACTATAAAACCCATGGACATAATTCTTTTATTTTAAAATCCATGTAATTCCTTTAGCAGATAGGAAACATAAGCTTTTGTCATTGCTCAATTGATGCTTAATCTTCACAAGTCTACAATGTACATAATAATTTTTTTGTGGAAGATAAGGATATAGTACGAAAGAAACATTTGCAACATTGCAAGGGGAAAAAATGGGCACCATTGCAAGTGTAATAGAAACAGATGCAACTTCGCAAGAGGAATTTTTACTTATTTTTCTGCAAGCTACTAATGGTTTTCCAAAATCAGGACACAATGTATCAATATGGGAAATGTAGGCATGAGAGAATCAGTTTTTTTTGTTTTGAGGAATGAATCAGGTTAATTCATCATTTCATCCTTTAATAACATAAATTTTAATCAAAATTGAAGCATACACTACGTTCTTTCAACCATAATATACAGATTATAAACCATCTTTAAGCCCTTACTAAGAGGATTAGGTCTTAGTGAACAAGTGGGCCTAGCCATCCTCTAGATGTCTCCAAACATCCACAGCTCTCCCAAAGACGTACCTATAAACGGCCAACAAAGTACCATCCCCAGCTCTCCCAAAGATGTACCCATAAACGGCCAACAAAGTCCCATCCCCAACTAGTCGTACCCAATTTGTCAATGTTGTGCCCGATAAATACCATGCTGTAACAGTAGCAGGAGTTAAGACGGCACTTACGGTCCGTTTAGTAGCCGGTCATAAATGATAGTAATGGGAATGAATTTATAACTAAATTTGGAAGGAAAATCAAAATCCATTCTCATTGTGCTGCTACCTTAGCTCCAATTATCTAATTTTCTTCATAAATATCCATTCACATCAAATACGACCCTCCCCAATGGTAATGAATGAGAATAAAAAAAGAAAAAAAAAAAAAAAAGAAATGAAGCATGGGAATAAAAAATGAAAAAAAAAAAAATAATAAAGTTTGGGAATAAAAATTTGTTTTCCATAGGGATTATAAGTTCCTCCTTAACAAAACTACACTATAAATTCATTACCATTACCACTACCACAATTTATTACCAACAACCAAATGGGCCGTTAGGGAAGTACATGTGCTTCATAGGGTCGTAAGACAACCATTATACAAGAGTAATACCATTATAAAAGGGTAATAGAGTTGAAACCAATGGCAATAAGAAATTTTCCACCTAAATCACTTACCACTAGCGCCCTAATTCATTTTAAAACAATTCCGCACTCCAGAAAGCAAGTAAACTCAGTAGTTCTGTATTCCAATTTTGTTTATAGGAGCTACATAACAATCTCACAAAAAGTTATACACTCTTGTAGGACTCAAGAGGCAAGATCCTATTGTTTTGATAAGCTATAAATGCCTAATTGAAAGCTTAACCCACAAAATAAACATAACAAAAAAAAGGTCCATAACCCCTTATAAACACCAATAATCCCCTAATTCACATACATGGCTTAACTTTCTAAAACAAAAGGCATATCACTTGATGCTAATATAAATTAAACCCAGAATAACAGTTGCAACCTGCCAATTATTCATTTATGCCAACTTTATAAAATTTAAAAATCAAACAAAACACAATACTCACATTTGTGATCAACCCTGTCAAAATTTTAGTCAAGTAATTTCCTTTGCCGTAAAACAGAAACTCCCAAGTCCCAATCCCATGCTAGCTAAAAGGGTGTTTGGTTGGGAAGAAAAAATTACCCAGAAAATGCCTTTTTCATTTTCTCATTGTTTAGTTTGTAAAGGACTTGAAAACATTTATCCCACATTCCCATTGAATCATTGATGGAAACAAAAGATTCTCCAAAGGATGAAAAACTTGTCTTTTTTTCTAAAGGAAGTAGCCTATATTTTGCGCTCACAATCTCTTGAAATCAATCTTTTACCCCTCCAGCTCCATTTAATTTCTGCTCAACCCAATCCAACAAAGCAAAACTATTTTATAATTATAAAAGGAAAGTACTTTCCATAAAAGATAATTTTCCATTGAAAATGTTTTCCCTCCAAAACAAAAACCAATATTGTTGTTACTAAGACCAAAACTACCAAGGCTCAACCATCAACTTCCATTCCCATATATCATAGTATCATCAACAAGACAAACACAGCAACAACATTTTCAACACAATAACAATAAACAAAATACTGTCAAAAGGAGGAAAGAAAACAAACCGAAACTGGAGGAAATGGTGGAGGTGGTGGCAGCGGCACTTGTTGTTGCTGTTGTGGTGGTTGTGGCTGTGGTGGCGGTTGTCGGTGTAGTTGTGGTTGGGGAGCTGCAAAAGCAGGACCTCTATTGAAAGCCTGAGAATGAGACTGAGACTGAGACTGGGCCTGAGGTTGAGGTTGAGGTTGAGGCTGAGCTTTGGCCCCTTTCCCTAAAAGGGGTGAACCACCTTCCGCAGCCGAAGAGGCGGCTAATGTAGCAGCGGCGGACTCACCGGGCAATCGGACATGGCGCAAACGCTTTACAGCACGGTGGAGGCGTTCAAGGCGGAAACTATGACCATCAAAGAACAAAACAGCGTCGTTTTCCTTGTAATCTTCACTATTACCTTCAAAAGTTACCTTAGGTTTACCAGGTTGATTGTTGTGAAATTCTACGCTAATTTTGTTGTCTTTCGTCTTGTGTAATGCTCCAGGCTGACTTTTGTCGATTGATGCCGGCTTGAATTCATCTGTCAATTAAAAAAAAATTTAAAAAAAAAAAAAACACAAAAACTCAAAATTAGAATTAGAGAAAGTTTGTAAAGAATGAAATTAAAGGATTCAGAGAGAGAATTACAGCGTAAAGTGCAGAATTTGGATGAAGGTTGATGATCTTTGAAGGAAGAACCTAGGGAAAGTGTATACCAACGATCTGGATGAGGTGCTGTGTTTGGTTCTTCTTTTTTATTCATCGACATTTGAATTTCAATCAATCGAAAGATTTTGCAAAGAGAAAATGCAGAATTTTGGGTAAAATTGGTATTATAAACAAATTAGGAGCGAGTAATTGAACTGATGAATGCAAAATTGATAGAGAATTGAGCCATGATTGGGGGATAGAGTTTAATTTGATTCGTGGGTGATGACAGGGAAGTAAAGTAGCAGAACCAATTTGGTGGGCGTGGTGGGACTGTGGGAGGACGGAATGCCACAGTATAACTAGGGCGCTTCTCCACAAATCAAAGTATAAAGGGATTAGTGTTTGTGATAGTTAGGTCTCTCTATTACAGTAGTCCCTCCATAACATAATTATAGCAAAAATTTATTTCGCATGCATTTTGAGAAAATGATATAACGGTGTAAACAAAAATTTTATTTAAAATGGTTTTAATACAAACTAGAATGTGATTATAGGTTGCTAATATTAAAATTATTTTGACTAATTCCTTCATTTACTCCCTTAAATCGCTTCCTCAAAATCCGTGCAAAATCAATTGTTGTTAGTATTATGTTACGGAGGTAGTATAAGTTAAGTGGGAACATGATGTTCCTCTCAAAAATTCTAAACTATAGTTTAAAAATGAAAATTTTGTTTTTTTTAAATAAAAATATTATAAAATATATAATTTTAAAAAATAAAACACAAACATCAAAATTCATATTTTTAATTTATCTACAATTAGATAACCATATTGGTATACATTTTCACACAAATATTTTCTTTTTTATTATTATAAATCTCTATTATATAAAAATGTCTAAAATACTGACCTTCCCTTATTTATGAAATATAGATAACTAAAATATAAATTAAATTCAATCAATCAATAACAAATAAGAAATTATCAATCAAAGATAAAATAATTATTTATTTCCCATAAAATATAACAATTTTTTATCTTTTTAAATGAAAATATCACAAAAATAATATTTCACAAAAATAAATAAAAATAGAAAAATTAATATTTTTGAATTTTGTACAAATGGACACCCATATTAATATAGTTTTTCACATTAAATTTTTATCTTTTAATTACAGTAAAAATTTGATCAGATATTGTAGTAGATGAAATTAAATTATATTCAATTAAACAATCATAATATTATTTTCAACAAGCTTATAAATAATGTATGCCAACATTATATAAGATACTCATACATTGAAGCACACATAGCGTGCACATAAGAATAGTAGATTTAGTACAACATTATAGGAAAAAACTTAGTCTACCTGATGTGGCCCAGTAAATAGATGTTGATGTGGCCTCACATATGGGTGTCAGGTGTCACCTACTAGTAGGTTCATCAACATCCACTTATTATAGGACACGTTGCATCCCTTATGTATTAGTAAATCAAATGATAAAGATCTAAAATAATAAAGAATTAGACTATCATATAACTTGTTGCCCAAGACCTATGAATGCAAGTGGATTGCTAGGAATTTTCTTAGTAACTAAGTAAAGTGTCTTGTACTACAAGTAATAAGATAACCCTCCTACAAGTAAAATCAAGATAGAAGTAGCCCCTAGGGGAAGTTATAGGGTGGGGGCAATCACCCATTGGCAAGAAATGCCTATAAATACCCCAAGAAGAGCAACTAATGGAGGAAGGAGAAATAACAGAAAAATGATAGAAACATAATACATACTCAATACTTAGAAGTCTCTCAAACAAAAACAAAAAAGCCTCCGTAAATCGTACTAGCCTAGGTTGCTAACACTTTAATCATAAGCTGCTAATCTCCCAAATTATCGAGTAAAATCCCACAACACTACCCACCATTAATAAAAAGTTATTAAAGACATTGATAATAGAGTCTGACTTAATATAAGTAATATCATTTAATTGTTCTATTAGTATTGTCAACCCTATGGGTAGATGTAGCAATGTCTGACATTATATCTCATATTGACATTTTAACGCAATTTTGAGCAAAATTAGGGGCATATGTAGCAATATCCGACATTACATCTCATATTGAAATTTTAACACAATTTTGAGCAAAATTAGAGGCATGAATGTCCGAACAAATACAAATAACGGTATTTTAGAAATATATTTTCAAAAAGTTATAAAATGTCATTGTGAGAAAGAATTTAATATCTCACTAGGCCTTCACGGCTGAATGTTTGCACACCCCAATTTTATTTACTAGTTCGTGCGCAATGTTCAACATGAGATTTTCTATCTTTTTAATGATTGGATAAGTAAATGTATGGTATGAAGTACTCCCCCCATTTTTTTTTTTAATTTACTCACTTCACTTTTCACATTTACCGTGAAAAAACTTTGAAGATTAATATCTTTAATTGTGTGTTTGTAAAAATTATAAAAACTAGATATTAAAAACTACTTATTGAAACGAATCCAACAAGACCCTATATGACTATATTTTATCTTATGTATAAATCATAAACGGTAGTCAAAGTGTACTTTATGAATAGTGACAAAGTCAAAATTAGTAAACTAAAAAAACGGAGGTAGTATATTAGTAACTTATATTTATTAGAGTTTTTCTCAGTTATACCCATGATCATAAGGTATTGGGATTTTCCACCTGTAGCCACGAATTTTGAAAATTCTCTGTACCCATGAGGTTTATAAAAAGTTTTAACGGTAGCCAAAAAACATAATTATAGGTCACAAACGTTAGCATCGTTTACTTTGCAAAAAAAGTTGGGGTTGTGGTGGACTTTTGTTAAGTTGATTTGGTAGTTGTGGTGGTGAAAATTAATGTTAGTTTATTGAAAACGACTTAACCATGTTAGCTATTATTATTTTTTTGGCTACTGTTAAGATTTTTTAAAAACGTCATGAGTATAATAGAATTTGTTCAAAAATCATGGCTACAAGTGGGAAATCCTAATACCTCACGGGTATAACTGAGAAAAACCCTATTTATTAATAAATTTGTCAAATTTTAAAAAATAATACTCCGTAATAGCTTAAATAATTTTTATATAAAATAATTTAAAATTTATATATCCAATACTTAGCAATATACGATAGCTCTTCTGTTCATATCATTAATTTTTTAAAATTATTCTCGTAAAAAAAAGATATTTAAATTATATTGCAAGTATTAGAGACGTAAATTTTAAATCATTTAATAATTTTATATTAAAATAATTTAAGAGATAATTTCAACATAAATATTTTATTTTGTGCATATATAAGGAGGATAGTATATATAATGAAACTATTGTGTCGGATGGTGTGAGATGGGTTCTTTATGTGAGAATGGTTTTTATGTGAGAAAACATCTGCACCGCTGACAATTTTAGATCTAAGGGTTGATGTTTGATCCTTGTTTTTTTAGTAAGGGAAAATTGGTAATTTAATTTGATTAGTATATTTCTAATTTTTTGTTAAAAAAATCTGTTTTTTTATTTTGTTATGTTTTTATTATAAATCATATATTTTTATTTTAAAAAATTCTGCTTATTTATTTTTTTATAAAAAAATCTGTTTGTTACGTTTTTCCTGGTTTTCTTATTTTTTCACAAAAATATCTATTTTTTTATATATATAAAATTTGGTTTTTTTAATGTAAAATTCTACTTCATTTTTTTTTGTTCGGAAGTACATTTTAATATGTTCAAAATTTTATGATTCATGTTCTAATTTTTATACACCATGTTCTAAATTTTAAAAACCATGTTACAAAGTCACCATATTCTATTGTGTATGTGTGCTTATTATATAAAAAAATAAATTAAAAAGCCATATTTTAAAGTAGATGAAATATTAAAAAAATTATAAATCATGTTCTAAATTTTAAGATTCATGTTCTGAATTAGACTAGTCATGTTCTAAAAATTTTAAGACACTTTGAAAACTGTATACAATAAATTTGAAATTGAATAAACTTATTTTTAAATAAATAAATAATTTTTTTTTGAGAGAAAATAAATAAAATTAATATAATATAATTATTGACCTTTTATACAAAAATACTTGAACAATTGAATATTATTTCAAAATATTCTCAATATATTGTATTGAAGTTGATCTATGAACCCGTAAAAAAGAAAAATTAATTGATTTATAAAAATATTATTGTTACATTTTTCTATTTTTACCAAACATTACGTTTAATTTTTTTCTATTTTTTTTTCAAATTTTGATTTTTCTAAGAAAATGATGATTAATATATCACGTTTTTTCTACTATTGACTCCTTGTTTTAAGCTAACAATTTGTTAGGTTATGACGTGTAATTTTTTTTAATAAACTAATTTATTTAATGTTCTTATATTTATTAATCGTATTCTAAATTTTATATGACTAATCGACTATATGAGAGGATACCACTATAACACGTTCCAAATTTTATTATTTTTTTGGATAAAAAATAAATTTAAGTTTTTTTTTATAAAAAAATAAATTAAATATTTTTTTGATAAAAAATAAATTAATTTTTTTTATAAAAAGATAAAAAAAAAAATTGATAAAAAAATAAAGGGTTTTTCTTAAAACTACCTTTCCAGATTTTGCAAATTCTCAAATGTACCCATATATTATAAGGTTTCTTATGTGTACCCATAAGATTTCCAAAAATTCTCAATTGTAGCAAATTTTTTTATGATAGAAAATGGACGTTAGCAGCATCGTTAAGTTAGTTGAAAAAAACAAAAACCAGAATTAATAAACATATATATGCTGCGCAACGACCCAAAAGTCCCAGCCATGATACAAATCAGCCCCATCAACTGCTTAAAAACCATCAAACTAACTTATTTATTTTGGTTTTTCTTTTTCTTTTCCAACTAACTTAAGGGTGATGTTAACGTTCGTTTTCTATCATAAAAAAATTGGTTACGATTGAGAATTTTTAGAAATCTTATGGGTACACATAAGAAACCCCAAAAAAAGTGGGTACATATGAAAATTTGAAAAATCTAATGGGTATTTTTTAGAAAAACCCAAAAATAATTTTTTTTTTTTATAAAAAAAATAAATTTTTGTTTTTTTTTTTATTTCATTTATCCCCTAGGGGTTATCACCTAAATTTTTTTGATTTAAAAAAAAATTAGCCCATTAAATTCTAACCATTATATCTCAATGAATCGACGCTCTAGATATATTCTCTCCTAATGAGGTCTTCTCACATGATCCTGACCCTATATATATATATAAGAAAAACATAATCAATAAATAAATAAAAAGGTGAAGGAATCGAAGAAATTGAGAAAGCAAATACATACCTAGTCTTAAATTTAAAGTGGTGGATACATCTTTGACTGAACGAAAAGGGAAAAAAGGAAAATGAAACCAAAAGGTGTTGAAGCACAAGGCCTACAGAGTACAGACAACTAATAGACTATAGGCAGGAAGTGGCCTAAAACCAACCTCTATCAGTTTTAGTGGTTTTCCTTGGCATTACATAATTTACTCTTAAGTATACTTGCTTACAAATACAATAAACTACAATTTCAGGTGTAATCTATAATCTATTATCTATCTGTAATCTATAATACTCCTTCCGTAACATAAAACTTTTAACATTTGCTAAACATGAGTGTAACAAAAAAATTTCAAAATTTTTTTAAATTTCCACTTTTGGTAAAAAAAGTTTAATTTATTTACAATTTTGTCATTATTTACCTACACTTAACAACACATTAAATTAATCACCTACAATCATTAATTAACATTAACAATTTTTATTATTACCCAATTAATTACTCCCACCAAATTTTCAATTACCCATTTAAATTTAACACAACCATTCAACTACCCACTTAAATTACCCACCCAATTCTTATAAACCCTAGCATTCATCATCCACACATCTAATCCACATTCAACTTATCTCTCCCTCATCTGCCTCAAACCCTAAGTTGAACTTATCTCTCCTTCATCCTTTTACAATCTCCTTGGTTGTGATCTCCATCATTCTTCTCTCTCTTCGTTCTCTGTTTTTCATTCACTCTCTACGATAAATCATATCCTCTTTGTCGTCCTTCTCCTTCGAATTCTCCTTCTCCCTTTGCGATAAACCCTAGAGTACAGTGTCCTTTTCCTTCGAATTCGTATTCTCTCTCTGCGATAAACCCTAGATTTGAGTCCCTATCTTTGTCTCCTTCTTTTTCGACCCTTCGATTCCCTTTTTTTTTAAGAAATCATGATTGGTATGAACCCAAGAAGCCCATGAACCGGAACTAAATCCAGAAAACAAGGTTGTCCTCGAACTTGCCTTGGATCTTCTAGATCTGGGTATACTTCAATTCACATTTTATAACGGTAAAAGTGTCATAATTTGCTTATATGTTGATGATATACTTATATTTGAGACTTATTTAGATGAAGTAAATAAAACTAAATCTTTTCTCTGAAGTAGCTTCTAAATGCAAGAAAGATTTGGGTCAAGCGGATGTTATTATTGGAATAAGAATAGTGAGAGATAAAGGTTCCATTTCTTTATCACAATTTCATTATATTGAGAAGGCGTTTAAGATGTTTAATCAATCATTATCAAGTCATTTTGCTATTACTCCAGTGGATTCTAATGTTAAATTAGTTTCAAGTAATGGTCCTCCGGTTTCACATAACTCGAGAAGTTTTGATTTTATTATGATCCAAAATAAAATAACAATCCCCAGCTTCCGCAATTACGACATCCGCCTAGCTCTAATTGGAGTATGCGAGCTTGGTTGGGAGCTTGTTGAATTGTATGCAATGACTAGCATAGTATGGAACGTTGACACGCTTTGAGAAGAGTGTTAAGGTATTTGAAGCTAAGAAAACTATAAATTATTGTTTAACTTATATATATCAGCGATTCTTCTACTTTAGAAAGATACACAGATACTAGTAAGGTTTCCAATAAGGAAGATTTTTCATCCAACAAGGATTCAAGTGGATGGGTATTTCTTCTTACAGGAGGTGTTGTTTCATGGGCCTCTAAGAAGCAAACATGTATAACCGATTCAACTGTGGCATCAAAGTGGTTAGCTCTTGCATCTTGTTGTCAGGAAGCGGAATGGCTTAAGAATGTGTTGAGTGAGGTTGGTTTGTGGATAAAACCAACGTATCCTCTTGCTATACATTGTGGCAGTGCATCAATAATTTCCAAAGCGTTTAGCGAAGTCTACAATGGAAAATCAAGGCACATTGGAGTTATACATAGTTATGTTCGAGAGATGATTAAAGTTGGTTATGAAACCATTGATTTTGTTCGGTCTAATTTGAACCTGGCGGACACGTTCACTAAACTATTGCTAAGAGATTTGTTGAAAAAAAAAGGAATAAAGGGATGTGTTTAAAGCTTATAATACAATCTCAATAAAAGGAAACTTAATTTGACATCTAATACAACGTTAGATCTCAAATTCAATGAGACTAGGATTTAGTTGAAGTTTGTAAGCACTTGAAAGTTTCATCCCGAGGTTACGTAAGTGTTAATTCTCTGTAATGATATAGTAGGATGAATTAATTTTATTAATAGATCTTTGATATTGGCTCAATTATAGGAGCATGTGCGTAAAGATTTACCTATTGGGCTAGAAGTTTGGCCACTTAATCATGTTTAGACTTAACTTGAAATGCTCATGAATTGATATATATGGATACCATGGCCACTCATCCGGTGTTGGGGGTTAAAGGAATTTTTGTTTGTACTTATGTGTATTGTATCTTTGATAATTCGTAGTGATTGTTTCATTTAAAACTTAGTCTATCATAACAATTGGAATTATTGAAAAGTATACAAATAGGAATTTAAACTTTATTATATTTCTATTCATGCATAAGTACGATGTTTTGTGAATAATTACAAGCAAGTTGTTAGTCATTTATATTATAAATGGGAAAAGGGTTATTGGAAAATTTATACATAAAATAGACTTAAGTGAACAACACAATGTGACAATAGCATATCACGTTGAGTGACGACCTACACTCTTGCCACACTAGGATTGAACAAAAAGCAAAATAGAAAAAGTTGGAGACAAAAGCCGACCGCACGACGTATCAGCCACCAGTCGCGCTATGCGTCAGCGCGACATGTTTTGACATTTCATGTTCTATTTTTTTCATTGGATACCTTGTGTTCTCGGATGCTCTTGGCTAGTAGGATGTATGTTACTAGTCATTGATTTATCATTAATCTTGATGATTAAGTGTAGTAAGTTACATGTCGTTTAATCCTCATTAACATGCTAATTGAAAATAAGATTTTAATGAGTTCTTCAATGGTGTTTTGACACTCCTTTATTACAGATTGCATCCTTGATTGATGGCTAAGAATAGTCCATTGTAGTTAACTTGTGAATGGTGGAAAAAGCAAATGTTTTCTCTCCTTCAAACAATTGCTTGCTCTTTGAATTTATAGATAATTTTCAGTGTAAAACAAGAAACAAAACACCAAGCCCTTTAGAATTCACTTTGATTGATAAAACAAGTGTATTGTCAACACCATTGTATCTCACTAATTATTTCGTGATAACCCAGTGACCTCGAAGAGTGAAATTAAACTAATAGAAAAGCGTAGATTCCGTGCCTTGGAGTGTATATATATCCAGTTTCCCACATTCTAATTTTTTAACAAATAGTGGTTCTTATATTTCATACTGAATAGTGGTTCTCATGGCATCATCATCCTATATATATGATTTTTTTTTCTTGTATAATAAAAAATAACAACCAAATCTATATCTTATTCACATTTGAATCTTAGTATATTTTTAAGGAAATTTTATGAAAAACCCCTTATATTTACAACTCCATTAAGTTTTTTTTTTTTTTTTTTTGTATAAAACCCCATAACATTTTGAAACGTAAGCAATTGCACCCCTAGCCCTAATGTATAATTCTGTCAAATTTAACAAAGATGGGCCTACTTTACAATTTTTCATACTAATGAACTGTGTAAATTGACCTTCATACCCATAGTAATTACACACTCCTAACTTCGTTGAATTTTGAAGTATAACTTGATTGAACTTCTGAAAACTTTAGAAGGTGCACATGATGATGTCGGAAGCTTAGGGGGTTTTATAAGAAAAAAATATAATAAGGGTGAAGTGAGGCGGCCCACATTAATTAGAGCACATCTCTATTGAATTTGATAGAATTATGGCATTAGGGGGTGCTTTAAATAATGTCTCAAAACATTAGGGGTTTTTATTAAAAAAAAATCTTTTAAGATAATTTCTTATAAAAAAAGTTCTAAACGTAAGGGAGTACGTTTTTCACAAAATTTTCTATTTTTAATTATCTAAGATGAAATTGTCATTAGTTATGGTCGTGATTTATATCTCGTTTATTATTATTTTTGCCCACCAAGTTTTTTATTTTAAAAAATACCATTATGATTATGAAGAGTTGGACAATTGCTAATAAAAACCTAACAATTGCGCTCAAATACCAAGATAAGATAGCTAAAAATAAAAAAGGGTTTTTCTCAGTTATACCCATGAGGTATTGGGATATCCCAGTTTGTTGAGCCCCATATGCTACACTAGTGAGTGTCTCACATTGGAAGATGAGGAGAGACTGAACTAGCTTATAAGTCTAGGAGTTACTCCTCCTATTACCAATTGGTTTTAGGATGGAACCTCCTATGGCTTGTAAGTGACCAAACTCTCTTCATCCATATTGGGTTGCCCAGGCCCGTTTCTAATATTCTAATCAAATTTAACACAATTGTAGCCATGAGTTTTGAAAAAATTCTGTTACACGTTTTTAAAAATTCTTAACAATAGCCAACAAACATAATAATAGCTAACATTGTTAAGTCGTTAATAGCAAAGTAAGATTAATTTTCACCACCACAACTACCAAATCATCCTAACAAAAGTCCACAACGCCCCCACCTTTTATTGCAAAGTAAATGGTGCTAACGTTTGTAACCTATAATTATGTTTTTTGGCTACTGGTAAAATTTTTTTACAAACCTCATGGGTATAATAGAAAATTTTCAAAATTCGTGGCTATAGGTGGAAAATCCCAATACCTTATGGGTATAACTGAGAAAAAACCCAAATAAAAATAAATACTTCATTCGTTTCGAAAAAAATGCAGCAAATTAGATGACACGGACTCCTAGTTCATTTTTTGTTGTGAGAGTAAAAGGGATAGAGAGATGAAGTGGGGTATGTGATGATTTGAGAGATAGGAAGAAAAAACTTACAAAAATGGAAAGATTAAAATTGTTGCATTTATTTTGAAACTTCTTAAAATAGAAATTGTTGCGTTTTTTCCGGAGGAAGTATTAATTACACGCGACCACAAAATACTGTGATTTTCAACTAAAATAATGTAGATGTTTGAATTGGTTACCGTCTACATTACAACTTTTGTACGTTTGTTTATTCCAACCTTAATAATAATTTTTTTTTCTTTGGGTTTTTATATGTAGTGCCCCTGCGGTATATCGTTTTCTACGATGTACCCCTTCAAATTAGGACTTATACATAGTACCCCTAAGAAACTACTGTTCACCACTTAGTACCCCTCTAAATTATTAATTACGTAATTAACAATCTAAACTTGATTATTAGTGCATTAACCGTCACAATTAATATAATTTGCTGTTATTTATTACTAATTATGACTAATTATTACCAAAGAATTACCAAAAAAATACAATAAAAAACAGAAACTACCGAAATTTTTTTAAATACCAATAATTAGTAGTTGTTTGTATGTAATCATGAAGGTTAGTGCACTAATAATCATGTTTAGTGTGTTTATTACGTAATTAATAATTTATAGGGTACTACGTGGTGAACAATAGTTCCTCGGGGTACCATGTAGAAGTCTCATTTTGAAGGGGTACATCGTAGAAAACTTTATACCACAGGGGCACTACATGGAAAAACCCTTTTTCTTTTGTGAATTGCAAAATTCAAGAAGAAAAACATATAAAAATAAACGAGTTAGAATAATCTCTATTAAGGAAAATATACGAATCAATTTTCTTAATTAACGATTGGAGATGCATTAAGGAGAAAAATAAAGGAATTTTTTTTATAATTATGCTAGATTAGCCGACATAATATAAATTTATAATATAAAGGAATCGGACTATCATTGAAGTAGAGGTTAAATGAAATCCAGATAGATCGAATTCAAATACCTTTACCAAATTAAAGTTTAACCATCTACGTTATATACAATTACAAATTACCAAAGAATAAAATGATTCTTCAATCCCAAGAAAAAAAAAGTCAACCCTTCTCTATTTTGCAAACTAAACTTCTTCCATTGAAAATTGTGAAAACCCAGAATATGAATAAAGAAAATACTAACAATATTAGAAGGAAAAAAAATTAATAATAAGGGTCCGTCTGATAGGGCGTAAAACATTTTCTATGAAAAATGGTTTTTCATTAAAATCATTTTACAACGGAAAACTCATTTTCAAAAGAGTTTTCTGTTGTTTGGTTGAATGGAAAATTATTTTTCATTTTAAGCGTTCGTGAGAAGAGAAAAAGTTACTGAGTTATGTAGATGATGAGCTCATGAGAATAGAGAATGTAAAACAGTTTTTCTTTGATTTTGGGAGGAAAACGTTTTCAACTATGGTATAAAATCATTTTACACTCTAACTTTTCCATTTCAATTTTCAGTCCAACCAAACAGTGTAAAATAAGAAAAATAATTAATTTTCAAAGAAAATATATAACGCCCTACCAAACGGACCATAAATGAATGAAATAAAATGAAATTACCGAGAGGAAGCAAGAGGAGCAACTTCAGCAAGAGGGGTAGATTGGGGAGTAGGCAAAGGAGAAGTTCTACAAACAGGGCAAGTTGGGTGTAATTTAAGCCATGGATCAACACATTGTAAATGAAATATATGCTCACATTCTGGCAACTGTCTTACTACATCTTTTCCTTTGTAATCTGCTAAACATATTGAACAACAATTCATTCCTGTTGACCACTTCTTATTATTCTTGTTGTTACTTTCTAGTTGTGAGTATGTCCATTTTGGGTATGTCTTGAGGGTACTTTCGTCAATTCCTTCTATTGTTATGCAATGGTCATCACCCCCTCTTTGTTGTTGGTGTTGTTGTTGTTGTTGTTCACCCTCGACCTGATTTGCGCGCGATGGACTGTCATTTCGCGTGCAGAAATAGGACGCGAGGGTGATTGTTGATATTAGCACTAGGATGCCTACGGACACCCCTAGTCCGTAGGTGAACCCGCTTGCAGACCCTTCATTTCTAGAATAGTCCCTTATGGTGGGGCCCGCATCGCTTGTACTAAGGTTGACATTTTCCGTATTCATTTTGGGTCTATGAAAAAAAAATGGTTTTTTTTTTGTGTTTAGTGATCAGACGACAGACGTACTTTTTAACGATGTGATTTGGAGTTGATTTTTGAAGGAGAGAAAAAGGGTAGTGTTTTTATGTAGAAAGTTGGCAGGGTAGCCATGGAATTGAAGAAGTGGGTTTTGAGAAGCAATTAGGGAGAAATTTTACAAGAGATGATAATAGCTAGACTTTCTTGAAAGTCAACCGTTGAGGAATGCAAATGGATTGGTGTGGTGAAGTTCTAATCAAGGGAGGGTGTATTTGGATTTTTGTAATAACAAAGAATTATTATTTTAGAGAGGTTTATAGTTCAATTCTTAGATTGCATGTGAAATTCTTCCTCTTTTCAAATATTTTATATAAATAAATGTGAAATAAAGACAAGTCAAATATTTCTTAAGCTTATTTATTAATTATTGCATGGTGATCGATGTATGTATCATTTGCTTAGCTTTTAGTGTTTATTAAGGGCCCAGCTTAACTTAGCATTATTAGGGTGTAAAAACGGTCAAACGGTCGGAAACTGGTCGGTCAACAACGGTCGGTCAAAAACAGGTCATATGAGCTCTTTCGGTATCGGTCGGTAACGGTCGGATTTATTCAGTATCCGGTCAAATTCGATATTTTTCTAAACAGGTGTTGGTCGGTTTCGGTCCGATACTTATCGGTCCGGTCGTTATCGGTAACAGGTCACATTCGGTCGGTTAAAAACGGTTTTTTACAGGTCATAACCGGTATACGGGTTATAATCGATCGGTCAAAATTGGTATGCGGATTATAATCGATCAGTCAAAATTAGTATGCGGGTCATAATCGGTTGGTCAAAATCAGCATGCGGGTAATAATCGGTCGATCAAGGTCAAATGTAGGACGTAAACTGTTAGTCTTAAACGATCAAACACAAATAAATCACAATACAATTAGTCAATTCAAAACTCCAGATCGGATTTTGATATTTCGGGTTAGTTGGCTTAGAATATCTGGCTTAGAATCTTGGGATCGAAAACTATGCCCACCCCCTGAATTATGAGAATAACAACGACTTTAATAAGTGACTAATATAAATATTATATATGGACATCAAAGAATAATCTCGATGAACCATATCAATTTATGATGAGTGTGATGGCTACGATTATAATAAAAATATATATCATTAGAATATCAATGGCTATGAGGATGGGATTTATCGTTGTCAACTTGTCATCATCATCATAAAAGCAATATACTACGTATATGGTAACAATAGTAATAATGATATGATGGTGAGTCAATGACATAAATAATCAATTGATCAATCATAATAATGATGGATGGTAATAACCACGATGATCATAATCATGGTGGATGATGCATGGTGAATTGGTGTTGATCACGATGTTGGCCAACATGAAGGATGTTGATTGATGATGGTGATGAATTATGATGGCATCAATTATGTATGGTGATGATAACGTTGATGATGGATGATAATAAGTCATGATAATGATCATGGGTGATGATGTATATGAATGGTGATGAATGTTGATGATGGATGCATATGATGACAATGATGATGATGACATCAATGATGTATGCTGATGCATGATGACGATGATGGATGTTGATGATCAATATGATAGATGGTCATGAATGATGATGATGATGACAACATGGATGATGGTGATGAATTATGACGCTAATAATAAATGGTTATGAGCTTATGATGACGATTAAGATGATGATGGATGATAATGAATTGACGATAACAAAGATGATAACAATATTGATAACAATTAGCAACAACAACGAATTGATAATGATACTCATGATAACGATGATGATACTCATCAATCATGTAAATAAGTTCGATAAAAAAATGGGGTCAGTCGTACTTCAGTTGTAAGGTTGGTCAAAATATGTTCGATAAAAAATGGTCTGTCAAAAAACAGGTTCAGTACAATAAGATTTCGGTCGAAAACGATCAGTCAAAAGCGGTCGGTCGAAAACGGTCGGTAAAAAATCGGTCAAAAACGGATTCGGTACAATACGGTTTCGGTAACGGTCGGTCTCGGTATAATAAAAACTGGTCGAAAACGGATTCGGTTTTAAACGGACTCAGTACCGGTCGGTTTCGGTATGCATAAAATCGGTCAGAAACGGTTTCGGTATAATTCGGATTCGGTAGCGGTCAGTATCCGGTCACTAAAAATACGGTCAAAAACAAGTTCGGAATCGGTCAGTAACGGTCGGTCAAACAATTTTCTGACCACATTTACACCCCTGGCATTATCTTTATTGCCCTCATTTTGTTAATAATATGTTCATATAATGATGTATATAATAATTAACTACTAGACATTTCTAAACAAATAATAATATGTTCAAAAAGTGGTTTGTGAAGGTGGTTCCACATTATTACTATTAGCCAGATGAAATAAAATAATAGTAAACTAGTATTTTGTCCCGGTCAATGCTCCGGGTCGATTATTATATGTTTTTTGCTAGGTGGCATAATATGGTGTAAACAACATATGTGGAGAATCTTAAGTGGTAAATGCATGGCGTAATACGACGCAAATCACGCCTTTTAATATATTGTATAGATATATTGGCAGTGCACCACCCGTCAATTCCCATTTCCTCTTTAATTGATCTTTTTTACCAATTCTATTTTGATGTGATACTCCCTATATTACCTTTTGTTTTTCTTGTTTTCCAAAATGGTGTTCCTAAATATTTTTCTTGTTTATCCACATATTTTCATGGTAAAATGGTCCATATTTATTACTAGTTCTTCATTCCATTCAATAAAAAATTTACCGGCTTTCTAAAAAAAACTCCCCAAATTTCACTTCCTAACTCTTATTTGCTACCTTTTTCTCATTGCACTATTTTAAAAAATCCATCAACTCTCTCTTCAAATAAGAATCTTAATATTAATTAGTTGTATTAATTAAAGATCCATTTTTCTTATTTCTCTTGCCAATTTCAAATAAGAAAAACAAAAGGGAATAGAGGGAGTACAATATTAATATTATTCATGGTGTTCAGATCTACCATCAATTTAAATTTTTAGTTGAGATAGTACTTTAATTACAAGGTGTCGGAGTAAGTATGACAAGGGGAAACGTTAAATGGAGACCTGAGAAATGTTATTATATCATATACTTGCGTATCTATACTTAAATATTTAAAACAAAAACTTTTTTTGCCAAGTGTCATCTTTTTAATTATTTTTTTAACCAATTTCTTTTTCCTTGAACAATATTAATTATAACCCTTTTGATTATCTCTTCATCAATTATCATATCCTCTCCAATATCTAATGTTTTGTGCATTAATTTTGAAGTCAACTTGAGAATTTTCATAATAATCATTAGTTGGTTTTGGTGTAAACTGTAACGACCCGGAATTTTGGGCCAGAAAATTTCGCGGTTATTAATGATATGTCTTAATTCTAAGTCCAAAAAGGCCCATTTAATTTTGGACTGTTTTACTTTTTAGCCCATTCTTTTTCATCAAATTGGGCCAAGGACCCAATTTGTTCTTTTATCTACCCTTGGCCGGTTTTTAGTCTCCTTTTTGGGCTATTGGGTATTTCTAGGTTAATTGGGTAATTATGCTAATTACCAATTAAGAAGGCTTAAGTATTTTTCAACCAAGCCCATGACTTGGCCCCTATACTTAGTCCACATGGCCAACCCTCACTTTCCCTTATTTTAGGATTTGCAACACTTCATCTTGTTCTATAAATAGGACTCTTGTCCCTTGTGTTGCCATTATGCATTTAAGCACTTAAAACTCCAAACTCTAAAGATCATTTTTCTCTCCTATTATCCCCTCAAAAAGTCGAACCTTCATTGTTTTTCCTTGGATTAATTAAGCGAATCCAGGTAACTTCGCTTTCTCCTTTAATCTATGGGTAGAAAAACACATAGTTAATTAGGAATTGAAGCATGAAAATTGTAGGAAGTTTAATATTGCTTTCATATGAACATGTCGAGCATGAAGCATGAATTTCTTGATTGATTTTTATGTATTTTCTTGATTTTATGTATGATCTTGTATGAATTTATTTACCAATCAAATCTTGTTATTTCTTGATGAATTTTTCATGGTATCTTGTTTACTGTTTGATTATTAACCATGATTTATTTCGTGGCAAAATTCGTCCGTTTATTATTTATAAAAATTTAATCTTTCAAACCGGTAAAACTGTCCAGAATAGGTTTACGAATTTATTAGTGTACTTAATCAATTCTGAATGCTACGAAATTTTATATGGAAGTCAGTGATAATGTTTTACAGCTTGTGTTAAATTTTCGTAATTTTTAAAGATCGTTTGATATGGCATAAAATTCTGAAACCGAATTCAGCCTAATCTGACTGGTTAGTTATAAAATCACTTAAAAATAGTAAAAGATGTTATTTTTAGACGAAATTTATGCACGTAAATCCTTGAACCCATATTTAGCTCCCATAAAAATTTCCAGATTTTTATAGATCTTTAGATGGTCGTTTTTAATTTAATTATTTAAAAATCAGATTGTATAAATTAGGGCAATTGAATTATTAAAATATGCTATTATTAATTATTGAATTTTCGAGTGACCTAAGTATTAAAAGGGAACTAAAAATATGATTTTTATGATGAATCTTGATAGTATTGAATTATATTGATTAATCTTGAATTAAAAAAATTAAATCTTGTTATTATCTTCTAATTGTCGAGTGTATAGAAATTAAAAGAAGAGTTAAAAATATTATTTTTATGTTCATCTTGATGAATGTTGTTGAAAAAAATATGATTTTTATCTTATTTTGGTAATTTTTGTAATTATATTGATTAATTAAATTAATTCAAGAAAATAGTTAATTATTGTTGTTATTTTAATGTTGCCGTGTGGGATATATGAAATAGTCAAATTTTAGTTAATTTTGGATTATTATTAATTTAGGGAATAGTTAATAATAAAAGTTACAGATTAAATAATTATCAGGGATAAGTTGTAAAGTGAAGGGATAGATAATATGACTATTATTATTACTATTAGTATTCGGCTATTACAATTATTAATAATAATATCTACAAGTTAGTATAT
Source organism: Salicornia ramosissima (assembly GCA_951394345.1). Classification (NCBI taxonomy): domain Eukaryota; kingdom Viridiplantae; phylum Streptophyta; class Magnoliopsida; order Caryophyllales; family Amaranthaceae; genus Salicornia; species Salicornia ramosissima. The sequence goes on along the minus strand of OX596237.1, from coordinate 42,737,279 downwards.
GATATTAAGGTTAGTATCCGAAAGGATAGGATTATAAGTATATGATAGTATATTATAAGATTTAAAGTTGCATAAGATACTACTAGGGATAAGAAAGGAAACAGAGTAATAGCTATACATGTTATGTTTCGGTCTCTGGCTAGGAAAGACTTGGTATTTAAGGTGGCCAATATACGTGCCGCACCTCTCTTTCCTGGGACTCCGAACATTTCATTTCCTATTACGGTCACCTAGTATTATCCTAATATATGATATGATTAAATTAATTGAAGATATAAGATACAATATGGACACCCACCTGTATGATACACGAGTCATTAGTGGGTTAAGTCAGAACCACTACTCAATGGGACGAACACATGAGTTCCCCCGAGTAGTTTGACCTTAGAACATGTAGTCGTCTGGTAACCGTATCTGCGAGTCGCTACCAGGAAGTTATGGCCATAGCTTAGACTTAGCGGTGAAACACGGGATCCGCTATGGGATTGGGTACACGAGCTCCTCCCGGCATGTTCTAGGGAGTTATGGTGAAACACGAGATCCATAACGAGTTATTAGTGACCGGTCCAACAAAGATATTATATTAGGATCATACGATTTGATGAGATGAAATCATAAGATGAAGATAAGATGATTTCTAAGAATTGATGATAAGATAGATTATGATCTAATATGATAAGAAAGACATGATATGATATGATTAAGATAAGATTTATGATGAAGGGAATGTGATGAAATTATGATTAAGATTTGTTAATGATATAATTTAAGAAGGGTTAAGTATAAGTTAATGATTGGGATAATTTAAGATGTATAGTATAAAGTATAAGTTTAGCATATTGTAAGTCTTCCGCTGTGTATTTCTGTATTTATGAGCATGTACGTGTATGTATAATTATACGGATGTGGAATGTATTTGGTATGTATTCTAACCGTATTTGCAGGGTTGAATGTACGTATTTTTATACGTAATTATACGTATTCTAACTGTATTTCTGCAGGGGTATTTATACGTATTTTATACGTATCTGTATACGTATTTTATACGTACCTTTATACGTATTATTATACGTACGTTTATATGGAATTTGTGTATCTTTGTGTAAAGCATGTATTAAATCTTTTACAGTTTTTATGGTATTTTCTATGATATTATGTGTTTGGTGGTCCCTCGATTAAATGGGACAGCCTAGTTACTCGCCACTGACGGTGGACCCCCCCCTCAGTTTCAGGTGATGTTGCAGCAGATTAGAGCGGGCTTCGCCGGATGGGCTTGAGTGTTCTAGCATTTATTTTAAGTATTCTAGTTTAGTCAGGACAATTTGAACATTTATTTAGTTTATCCTATGATCCCAGCATGTTGGGACAGTTTTTCCAAACTTATGATGTAATAACAAATATTGGATTATGGATTCTCAGTAGTTAATTTAATAAAAGATAATTTATTCATTCAATTAAGTTGATTTATTGTTATTTAAGTTAGTAACGATCCGAATGTCGCTTTCCCTTTGTAAATCGACAAGTCGAAAAGTCGGGTCGTTACATAAACATTAATAAATAAAATACAATAATAGAATTCGATATCATTTTCTAAAATGAATTTTTATTTTTAATATTGTTCTTTTTTTCCAAAAAAAATATGTGCCTTGCACTGGCTCAAACTAGCTTTCCATTTAATTACAAACTAGTTTTAACCCCGTGCTTTGCACGGGATTTTGTTTGACTTATAAATTGACTATATAAGAGAAAAATTATAATGTTTTACCATAAATATATAAGAAACATCTATTCATATATACCAAAATGTATGTTAAAAAAATAAAGAAATTGAATATGTATATAAATAAGAGCATGTACTCCGTAAATAAGAGTTTAAAAGTATGCATTTAATATAAAATTAAGATATAAAAAAATTATGAATAAAAAAACAGCAAATTTAAGGAAGTTAAAGAGATCAGAAAGATGATTAGGTAATTTATCATTAAATTTGTTATTTCATTTTTTTTAGAAATTATAAATTCAATATGTTTTGAAAAGATGCCACGTGGATTAACAAATCCTGTTATAAAAATTTAGTATAGATTATAGATAAATATTAAATAATAATAGTTTAATATAGCGTAGTGTAAAATAGGATCGAAGAACAGAGCTAAGAGGATAAAGAATTTGCAATGATACGCTGTATAAGATGATAACCAAAAATATTCAAGAGAAACTGATTGGGCGCTTGTTTGTTATATTATACATCAACTTCAGCTAGTTTATAATTATTAAAATTTTCTTTGTAAGTATAAGAATGGGAGATAGACTAATGGTTTAAACCATTAGTGTGTGAAAATGAGGTTGTGAGTTCAAGGCTTGTTATAGCTTTTTTAAAAATAACTTGCTGTCTTGCTAAAATAGTATTGTACAATATGTAGGAGTCCTTACTCAAAGATATAACTAGTTGAAGCTAAGGGCAGAGTCAAGGAGGGGTTGGCGGGGCCTTTGTCTCCCCTATTGCCTAAAATTGTTAGTATATGACAAGTTTAAGTGAAAATAATTTTGAGGTCCAAATAGAAAATTAAAGTTTTTTAAGTAGAGATAATTACTATGAGGTCAAAACTATTTACCAAAATATTGCCAATGAAAAATAATTACGAGAATGTTGTCCACGTAGGAGAGAGAGTGTTCATGTTTTTAAAAAAAAAATTATTTGTAGCAAAATCGCTATTTGAAATAGCGATTTTGTTATGTATGGTAAATCGCTATCTCAGAGGACTGAAACATGCCACTGAAAGACTCTACTGAGACAAAATAAAGATGGGCTGTTAAGAACGTAGAGGAGGTAGGATGGGCAGTTGATCAAATCTAGTATGGATCGTACATGGACCGTAGTTGGAGTCGGCGGCTCTCCTAGGGTTCCCTAATTTTGGATCCTGGGGAAGAGGATCAAGTTGGCCCTTGTGAACATCTTGATGCACTATCTCCCTTCAACCCTTTGAGCGAAATGCGGCAAAAGGAAGGAAAATCCATGGACCGACCCCATCGTCTCCACCCCGTAGGAACTATGAGATCACCCCAAGGACGCCTTCGGCATCCAGGGGTCACGGGCCGACCATAGAACCCTGTTCAATTCAATAAGTGGAACGCATTAGTTGTCCGCTCCCAGGTTGGGCAGTAAGGGTCAGAGAAGGGCAATCACTCATTCTTAAAACCTTAAAACCAGTATTCTTAAGACCAAGGAAAGGAGTCGGGCGGAAAAGGGGGGAAAACTCTCTGTTCCCGGTTCTCCTGTAGCTGGATCCTCCGGAACCACAAGAATCCTTAGTTCTAATTGGATTCCAACTTATCCCCTTTTTTTGTGAGATTTTGAGAAGAGTTGCTCTTTGGAGAGCACTGTATGATGAAAGTTGTAAGTTGTGTTCAGGGGGGAGTTATTGTCTATCGTTGGCCTCTATGGTAGAATTAGTCAGTCGGGGGCCATGAGAGACGGTGGTTTACCCTGTGGCGGATGTCAGCGGTTCGAGTCCGCTTATCTCCAACTCGTGAACGTATCCGATACAAAGCTATACGATAGTACCCAATTTTTCCGATTCGGCCATTCGATCTATGATTTATCATTCATGGACGTTGATAAGATCTTTACATTTAGCAGCACCTTAGGATGGCATAACCTTAAAGTTAAGGGCGAGGTTCAAACGAGGAAAGGCTTACAGTGGATACCTAGGCACCCAGAGACGAGGAAGGGCGTATTAATCGACGAAATGCTTCGGGGAGTTGAAAATAAGAAGAGATCTGGAGATTCCTGAATAGGTCAACCTTTCGAACTTCTGCTGAATCCATGGGCAAGCAAGAGACAACTTAGCGAACTGAAACATCTTAGTAGCCAGAGGAAAGAAAGCAAAAGCGATTCCCGTAGTAGCGGCGAACGAAATGGGAGCAGCCTAAACCGTGAAAACGGGGTTGTGGGAGAGCAATACAAGCGTCGTGCTGCTAGGCGAATCTGTGGATTGTCGTACCCTAGATGGTGAAAGTCCAGTAGCCGAAAGCATCACTAGCTTACGCTCTGACCGAGAAGCATGGGGCACGTGGAATCCCGTGTGAATCAGCAGGGACCACCTTGCAAAGGCTAAATACTCCTGGGTGACCGATAGCGAAGTAGTACCGTGAGGGAAGGGTGAAAAGAACGAAAATCGCTATTTCAAATAGCGATTTTCCCTGTAACTTTATAATAACCCAACTTTGGTCATTATTCTCTACAATAAAGGCAATGATTGAGTTTTTTTAACCTCAACAACATCGTTATTTGAGATAGCAATTTTGTTAACGAAATCGCTATCTGAAATAGCGATTTTTGCTGCGTAAAAAACGTTGATTGTATTTTGGTAAATATTATTGGTTTTGCAGTATTTTGGTAAATACTTTTGCTCCCAACATTATTGTGGTTAAACACTCTAGAATTTGAGATTAATATTAGATTTTTATGATTTTTGAGATTTTTAAAGTGTGTTAAAATATATCAAAATGGTGTCTATTTATACAGGAAAAAAAAAAATAAGACCGTTTGTGATTTTTTTTAAAAATAATTTCGAGGTCCAAATAGCCGTTACAAAAATAGATCCGTTGAGATAATAGTGTTGCATTTTGATTGGTTACCATGCTGACCGAGACGTGTGTCACGCCCTGATTGGACTAACTGACGCGAGTCAGCAACACGTGTCATTTTTTTTATTTTCGCGACCCAAAACGACGTGTTTTGGGAAGAGAGTAAGCTTCCCTCTTCCCAAAACGCATCGTTTTGGGACGGTGCTCAGCAAAACAAAATTTATTTTTCCTGAATTGATTGTGAGGTCCACACAATTACTATTCATGCTCATTTTTTCTCAAGATTTGAGGAGAAATCAAGATGTTCATGGGAAGGATTTATTTCCTCACTAGTGTTGTACAATTTTGGACATTCTTTCCTCATGAGCAAAAAAATCCCCATTGGTGCTAGTGCTCTAAGATTGTTTTAACTTCTTAAATGGGTACTGATATCCATAACTCATTGTTTTAAATATAGTCATAGAACTGATGAAGATGTTTCAACAGACATTGTTGATACTGATGACTGTCCTACTGATGACTAGTGAAATTGGTTTGCCTACATTTGGCTTGTAACCAATAATTGGCATTTGTCTTTTCTCCAGTGAAAAGGAATTGCTTCAACTCAAATATTAAATTTTGTTCTTTATGTTGGAGGTCTAAATGATCCTCAATTCTAAATCAGAAACTCTATAATAACCAGAAAAGATAGACAATAATCAACAGATAACTGTTCTTTTCTACTGCAAATTTGAGTAAATCTACACTACAAAATATTTGTCAATTACTTCACAACATCCGATAAGCTTGCTCATTGCTCGGTAACACTAACACTACCAGGTAAACGTTTACTTTCTCTTCTTAGTTACATCTTAGAAAGCCACAGCTGAGCTGATCAAAGGCAAACAAAATCGTCATCACAATCCTTGAGTACCTGTCAATCCACAGATAAATGAACATTGTCACAAATTGGTTTTTACACAGGACGATCAGAGCAAGATGTAGAGTCGAATCATAGATCTACTTCACATTCCAAAACATAACATGAACAAACCAGAAGTCTTCTCAATTTCAAATTTCTACCAGACCTATTTCAACTACATTTCTCCCCAATTTAGACAAAAACGATACTTTAGATGGAGTTCCTCACTCAATTGGTTAACATCAAAACAGAGGGAGTTGGTCTGGAGGCATCAAAGAATTAGAAAACCTAAACAACATTGGGGTCAGGGTAAGTAAGAGCCCAATTTCTGTCTACTCCATCACATCAAAACTGAAAACACATGAGGGTGCAATGCAATTCTGAAAAGAAAACTTGACACTGTGCGAATGGAAAAGGAGCCACTTTTAGATGATAGAACATCAATATTCCAATCCAAATTTTTTTATATATATAAAAAAAGAAAAAGGTAACAGCATACATACTCTTAGACAAGTGGTATCCCATATTAGCTAAAGACTTCATTCAGAAACATCCTAAAAAGGTGCTCTAACCATACTTGTCGTATGCAATGCTTTTAGGCGAAGATATATAGATTTTAAGAATTCACATTACAATGGGTGCATTTTTAATAATGTGGGCTGGATTATAGCTATTTATATTATTATCATGAATCATGACGATAAATTTACAACCATTAATACTCATGTAAATATGTGCAAAATAGGACTATAATCACAAACCATGTATAGCATAACACTTGCCCTAAATCATTCAAAACTTATGTAACCTTTAAATAATTCCAAAAGCACCTCACAGATTCAAAATCATACAATATAACAAAGTATTTGGAACAAACTTAAATTAACAGCAACATACATACATACCCAAAGCTTGCCAGTAGTCTAATTACTGCTGCTGGTTCTGAGGTGGCTGATTTTGAGGCGGCATTGTAGGGCGAGGTCCATAGCCTGGTACCTGTCCACCAGGGGGTGGTGGCATACCAGGACGAGGAGGTGGTGGAGCAGGCATGCCAGGCCTAGGAGGAGGTGGTGGGCCACGCATCATTGGAGGAGGCATCCCAGGACGTTGAGCATACTGTGGAGGAGGCATTGGGTATGACCCAGGAGGAGCTGAACCAGGCCTAGATCCAGGGGGATATTGGGGAGGCATTGAAGGTGGTGGTCCTCTCATCTGTGGTGGACCACCTTGAGGTGGATATCCTTGCATTTGTTGTCCTGGTGGCCTGATCACAGGTGCACCTGGGTAAGACATGGTAGGAGTCGGCATTTGGGGAGCTGGAACAGGTGGTCGTGAGATCTGAGGTTGCATCATGCCGGGAGCGGGACCACCAACACCACGAACTGGACCGGCCAAACCAGGTTGAGCCTGGACAAGGGGTGCTGATGGAATACCACGTCCAGCTGCTCGGCCAAGACCAGGACCAGCCATAGAAGCTGCACTCACAGATTTGGCACGTGACTCTTCAGGAGGCGGAGGGCCTTCAACTGTCATGGAAATCACCTCTTCACCTCTAAGTAGGACAAGGCCAAGAGTACGCCGTTCTTCTCTCTCCTCGTTAGGGTTAGTTTTGTTGGTTTTACTTCCCTTAGTGGGAGGAAGCTTCCGAAACTCCTCACAATCGCCAATGACAAGGTTCATGTGACGATCAAAGGCCATGAATTTCCCAACAAGCTGACGCCCATCCTGGATGGTAACCCGCATGCGGTAATTGATATACTGAAGCATCTTTGAACTCTTAGACATCGACATGTTGACAGATCTACTTCTCTCAACCTCTAAACAGCAGATATGACCTGTAAATATACACCCTTAAATTTCTTCAAATGCAGGACAAATTACTTCCTTCAAAGCAGTTTCAGCAATTCATTCAATCTACACAACTATACAAGAGTCAATGTGCTTTTACAAGTGCTGCGTGCATAACACAAACAACTACTACCACAAGAATATTAACACACACAGAACGACACAAAATTGTTCATCAAGTGGCTTTCTTAATATTCAAAACACGCTAAAATGTCGGCAACATCAAACAAAAATCAACTTCCAACATCAATTTTATTTATAGGAACAAAGGCACGAGCAACAGGCCCGTCTCTGACCCAGGGCAAGAGGGGCGGCCACCCTGGGCCCAGGAAGAAAACCTCCAATTTTGTATAATCTAATATAACCTTACCAGTTATTATAACCAAAACTCTACAGCAAATTATCAACAAAATTCGATTGGAAATTCATTCTCCTTTCGCTTAAATAAATTACCCAGTATGATACATTCAATAACCCACACTAGAAGAACCCAACCCCATTGTATAATCGATTTTCCATGATTCTACGGGAAAGAAATAAAAAAAATCTTAACTCAGAAGCTCGGCTTCGATGGAGGAAATACACCACAGATACAAATATTTTAGAGAAAGGAATTCGCACAAACCAAACCTCATTTGGAATAAACAATTAAAGCTATTCATGGAAACGAAGTGTGAAAAAGGAATCAACAAGAAAAACATTGAAGATCTTACCTGGAGGAAGGCGAGGAGAGCAGACGAGCGAGCAGGAAGGCAAGCAGGCGAATGAGCAGGCGGCGAGCAGTGCAACTGTGCGAGCTGGCTTCAAGCTTTTAATGGAGGAAAAATCGAAAACAATTAGGTTGCAATTTGGGTTGGGGTTGGGGTTGGAGTTGGAGAGAGAACGGCTGAGTGGGAGTGAGAGATAGCATCTACGAAGTAATTAGGGTTAAGGGCTTAAGGCTGAAACAGAGTGAGGAGAGATAAGTTTTCTTTGTTTTTTTTTTTTACTTTTGGGCCTTGAGTTACCCAATTGGTGAGACTTTGGTTTGGGGTGTTTGGGTTTGGGTTTGGGTTTGGGGGAAAAAGAGAGATAAAAGAGCTTTGACCAACTCAAAAAACTATTTTTGGTGTTTGGGAGTTAGAGGTTTGGAATAGAGTTTTGGTATAAAAAAGCTCTTTTTCAAAAAGCTCCTTAGAGGAGTTTTTTGGAAGAGCTTATAACTTTTTGGTTCTTTTACTCTTAAATATCTAACAGCTAACCGCTATTTACCAAATGCTTTTACACAAACAGCTAATGTAATAGTTAGTCAAATCAGTTATCACAATCAGCTAGTCAAACAACTAACTCAATCAGCTAACCTCTAATAGCTATCAGTTAACTCCCAAACAAGGCCTAAATGAAGTTGTTGAAATAACATTTCTGATGCTAGATGTATTGGATGATTATTTTTACTTACACTTCTTACGTGTCATTTTTCTTACACGTCACGAATATTAAGACTTATATCTTACACCGTGTGTATATACACATAATTAAAATAAAGTGGAGTAAGAAACTAAATAAGTCATCTGAAATAGTTTAATGAGCAAAATTGTAAAATAATAAGAAAAAAAAAATTAATATTGAAGATATTTAATCGGGTGGGTGGTAATCGAGTTGAGCAGCTCGTGAGGTTTTCGGTCTCGACTCGATTAAAGCTCAGTCAAAGCTCAACTCGATTGAGCTCGACTCGAGATCGACTCGAGATAGTGATGAGTCGAGTCAAGCAACAATGAACTGACTCGATAAGCTCGCAAGACTCGATATATATATAGGGTCGTGATCTTGTGAGAAGGATTCTTTAGTGAGAAGGCTTGTTTATGTGAGAAAACATCTTGAGCGTTGATTTATTTTGATCTAAAGGCTAAGATTTTATAGATTTTTTTAATTAAAACAATTTTAAAAAACCCTAAAATTTCTCCCCTCCCTTCCTTATAATACGTAGGATTAGTACTTTTTTTCTTTTTTTTATAACTTACTAAAAAAAACAGTTTTTTTTTTTTTGGTTTGAATATTTTTAAATATCAATTTTATGGATTTTTTTTTCTAGATTTGTTGTATTTTTAAAAAAAAAGATTCGAAAGTAATTTAGAGTATGACTAATGAAATTTAGAACTGTAATACCCCATATTTTTGTACATTTATACATGTATTTTATATGTATTTTATAACCTATACACGTATTTTATACGCCTAAAAGAATATTTTATATGCTTACGAATTAGGATTAATAAAATGGTTTAAAGTCAATATTTACAAAATATTATTTATTGGGTATTTAAATAACTTATGTATATTTATAAAGGAATTTTATAAAATCATATTTGGAAATAATATTAAAGGTTTTAATTATGTATTTTGGGCATCGTTTACGAAAATAAAATATTCTGATTCGAAAAAGGTTAAAAGTTTTATTTCCACAGAAGAAAGGAAGAAAAAAAAATATTAATAAAATAAAATTGCACAGCCGTGCACAACCAGACCACCGCCGCGCCTGCTGTCCGACGACGCTGCTAGACAACTATCGCGCCACCGTGTCCGGCCACCATTGCCGTCGTGCCATGACTCCTGTTGCTGCGGTATTTTAAAAAAAAAAACGTTTTCTTTCTTTAATTCTTTCTTTGTATCTTGATTAACTACTTTAATTATGAGGTTCTTTTATGATAATTTTGTGTTTTGATCTTGATTTAAATATGTTAGAATGTTATCAATTCTGATTTTATTTATAATAATTAGGGTTAGATTTCAAATTCTAAATATGTTGTTTTATTCTTGTTTAAACCCTAAAACTTGATTTAATACATGATTTAAATTCTTATTTTTGTATGCTTATTGGGTAGCTTTAAATTCTGATTTTATGGGATTGATAAAATAATTTCAGATTTGATGATTTTGGAAAAATTTGGTATAAGCATGTTTAAAAGGGTGTAATCTTGTGAAATTTGGGGATGGTCTTGAGTAGTTGTGTTAGGATTTGATCTTGGGTAAATGTATGGGTTGAATATGAATTTTTGAAGGCTTTGATGATGTTTTGGTTAGGTGTTAAAATCTGTCTTTTTATTTAATTAAACTTATTTTGGTAAAAATTAATTATTTTTGGGCTAAGATTTAATCTACAAGATTTATATTTAAAGTATGGGATGTATAGGGATTTAATGGTATGTTTGAAGTGTTTTTAGAGAGTTTTATTTTTCTTAAAGGCTTCTCGAATTTTGATATTACCATGCTAATATAGTTATTTTGATAATTTATGTCTTATAATAATAGTAAAACGAATTTCTATTAGCGGGTTATAATTGGGACTTAAAAATCTTTGCTTGGATGTGTTTTAGTAATTTTAAACTTGCTATGATCTTTATAAAAGTAGTGTAATTTGAAGAGTTTTTATTAGTATTACTTATTAGTCGCTTCCGGACGAATCTGGGGTTGTTGGGTAGCGTTAGAACTTTTGAAATTCGTGTTCCGAACGTTTTAAAAGGCTTTTAAATGATTTTATATGCGCTGAAAATTTTATTATCGTGTTCCGATAAAGCGATATTTTGATTATTTAAATTATTATCGAGTTTTTATTTTATTTTATTAGGAGGGCATAAATTCGGAATTTTAAAGTAAATGAAGGAGTCGAAATGATTTTTTTAAAATTTATTTAGAAGCTGGAATATTGTAATATGTATTTAGGTTAGTTGTGGTATTGAAGGGATATTAATTAGCCCCAATGTTTAATTGTAGGGGACTTTGAGTTCGAAGAATTCCGTTAATTGTGGCTAGTCGGAATTATTATACCAGGTACGTATGTACGCGAGGATTTGATTTCCATGTAGTATCATGTCTAGGAGAATTGTGTGGAATTTAAATGTGAATATATATAACTATGTATATGTGATATGTTAGATTGAAAGATGTTTTGAATGTTTGCATTGCATTTTTATATATATTCATGTATGACATGACGTCGAGTAGTATAAATTCCCTAGTGTGGGTTAATTATTCCGAATACTGAAAATAATAGAGTATGTTGCAAATTAGGCAAAGGAATTATTGTTACTCACATGTTGAGTCTAGAGGTAGTAATTTTACTCACTCCCTTCGGGAGATTGAGACTCGGTAGGATCTTTACTCACTCCCTCTGGGAGAATGAGACTCGGTAGAAAGATTAGCTAAATAAAATTGGTTATGTGATCACCTAGACCTAGAGGATTTAAAAACGGAAAGTGTGTTGTGTGTTGCATTGATGTTGTGTGATGTCTTGTGCGTGGTGAGTCTTCACAGTTACTAATTTAAATATGATAAATCACATAAAGCGAAAGAGGATTCACACCAAAACTCTTGGAACGTATACACCTTGAGTATGAACATATGGGGTAAGCTAAATAGCTTCCTACGAGGGGTACAAGACATTGTTCACCCTTGTTTATTTTTATTATTTTTGGGCTGGGATCCCGTCACATTTGTGATTTGGTTTTTACCACTCGACTTGCAACCGAGTGGGGCTCTGGTGGGCATGATTACTTATCTTTGGAAACCCGTTCTGTGACGACCCGACTCGCTTAAACCGACGCGGAAGAAACCGACGAGTCGAATAGTCAGAACTAACAAACTAAAATACTTAAAATTAAAAACAAACCTCAAAATGATTATATATACTGAACCAGAAGTACAATTACCCACAAGATTGTACACAACTAATCCCAAAAGTCAAACTACTACTACTAACATACGTAACTCCAAATACATGTCAGAGTTATAGAAAATAGATAAGTACTAGATTTATAGTCCAAAACTAATCAAAACCGTAAAACAACAGTATAAAAACTATATAACAACATCGGCGCTCACCCAACCCAAAGCTAAGCAAGAACCTCATCATCAGAATTACCTGAAAAACAACAACAGTCCACCGTCAGTGGCGAGTAACATAACCGTCTCACCCTAACGGGAATACACATGAACATAGCATAAATCAAATAACCAAACCAATCTTCAACATGCGTATCATAACAAGTAATCATGTTTGACTCGACTAACTTAACCAATCTTAACTTTGGCGCAATCATTCGCATACTAGACCGGACTATGCATGTACAAACGCATCTTACGCATTCGAACTTTCTACTATGTCAGGACTGAGAATCTTACTCCCAAATCCCGTGAAACCAATCTTACTGGAAATCCACATACGAAGACGACATAGTAAGACCACCAACTATCCCAATACCGCGGATAGGATAGGGGCAACGTCTTAACCCAAAAACATAGAATCTTACTCTACCATTTAGGCGTCTAATAGCGAAATCAAGCTAATCTTTAAATCGAAGTTTACATTCTTAGTTACTTCTTAAGTTGCATCTTACGCCTTGACTCAAGAAATAACATGTAAACCAAACAACTTACAACATCTTATAACCTTCTTTAACCTTTTCTTTAACTTTCTTTAACTTTAAAGACTCAATCAAGAACTCATAAAGAACCTCAAAGAACCCATCAAGAACTCAAAGAACTCATCAAGAACTCATCCAAGATTCAAGATCTTCAATCAAGAACTCAATCAAGATTCAAGAACTTCAACCAAGAACTCATTCAAGAATCAAGAACTCATCCATACATACACAAATTACACGCATACTTTAACCAATTCAACACATGAAATCATCAACTTACTAGTGTCCAAAATTCACCAAACTTGAACATGATCAACATTAAACTAATTACCAACATAAAAATCATGAAATCATCATTTCCAAACATAAAATCATAATAAAATCATTCCAAAATCAGATTAGAATTCACACACAAAAACATGATCAAAACTTCAAATAAACTAATCTTATTCATTTAATCTATACTATGGAACATAGTATACCAATTAAGTTGAGAAAGTATGTTAGCTTATTAAAGATTACACACAATTCAATCACAAATTGCAGCCCGGAACTCGAACCACACGGACCTCCCACACGGCACACACGGCACGGCTTTGTTCAACACCACACGACCACGATCCAACCACGGCAGCCACCACACACGGCACAGCCTAGCTTGCACAGGTTCGGGTACAGATACGGGTACGAGAACGGTACGGGTACGGGATACAGAATCCAAAAAAATAGAGGATACGGGTACGGTAATTTAATATTAAATAATATATCAAAAAAAGGAAATTTAATAAATTTATCAATACAACACATGATCTTGCAGGCTGAACGATAAATCATGATAAAAAACTAAGTAAAAGGAAAACGTTTGTTCTTTAACTCGCGTCCACATAAACAAAAGACTACAAAGTAACAAAAGTAAAAGCTAAATAAGTCTTAAAATTCACTAACTAAATAAACACCAAATAAGTCTTACAATTCAAATGAACACACTTAAAAATAAAAATGTAAACAACTTCTACAACACTGCTCATCAATAATATCATCTTCAAAGAACACATTTTCCATTTCGGGCTCATCAAGTGAAAGCTCGGCCATCTCAAGGTAGCCAACTTCTTGTAAATTATCATGCTCATCTCCACCCACATCCCACAATTGGGTTCTTCCTTTAGTGTATTCTTCACTTCTCCTAGAAAGTAGCCTAAGGTTGTTATGAATAAAAACCAAGTCTTGAGCACGCTTAGGAGTAAGTTTATTTCTAACACAAGAATGAATGAACTTGTAAGTGCTCCAATTTCTTTCACAACATGAAGATGATGAAGGTTGCTCTAGCAACTTGAAAGCTAAACTTTGAAGCATGGGTACTTGAGACCCATAAGTAGCCCACCAATTTTTTGCATCCATGATGGCCATATCATGCAAGCAATCTATGTCTTTGAAAATTCCATCTGATCTTTGAGAAAAAAATAATAACATATTATTAACAGTCCAATAACATATTATTAACAACCCAATAACATAATAAGTTAATAACCCACTAAAATGGGCAGGATACGCCAAGTAACACATGATACGACCCGTACCCAAGGGATACGGCCCGTATCCCGTACCCACTTTTAATTAAAAAAAACCCGATACTTCAAAAACCGTATCGGATACGCCTATACCCGTATCGTACCTGTATCCTTACCCGTACCCGTATCCGATACGCGATACACTAGCAAATAGGCGTATCCATGCATCCTAGGGCACAGCTTCAACACGGCTGCCACCGCGCACGGTATCCCACGAACACGAGCACTACCACACGGCTTGGACCACGAGCACGAACCACCACTTTGCACGGCTGCTGCTGCACGGTCACGACACGAACGACACTTGCACAGAAGAACTTGAACCCACTCGAACAACCCACACGAACAAGAGCCCAAAACCAAACCCAACTAGTGATCTTGAATGCAAAATATGAAGATTAATGAAGGTTTAATCACCTAAAGATCAATGGAACACAAATCTTTAAGTTTTGGGTTTAAAAAGATGATGAACAATTGATGGGCATTTGAAGGCCAAAAATGGCGTGTGAAGGGAGAGCAAATGGGATGGAGTTTTGTGTTTAAAATTTTTTATGGCAAGTGTTTAAGTTGGCAAAGGATGGCAAAATGAGGTTTAAGTCTTACTAACTCATCTATATATAGAGTTAGTTAAGGTGTGAACATGAGGCAAGTGGCAAATCCTTGCCATGCACACAAGGGGCCGGTTCTCATGAGCCAAAATGGGCCAAATTGGGCTCTCGTGATTAATTGGGCTAATCCACAAAAATTGCTCGACTAATCACGCTTAAATCGTTTTAGCCCAAAAATATTAAATAATTAATTAGAAATTAAATAATAAAAATTCTAATTAATTAAATAATAATTAAAATAAATAATAATAACCAAAAATAAAATAATTCGAATTTAATCGAAATTATTCACATAAAATAAAATAAATAGTTCAAAAATAAATTTGAACCATACATAAAATCACATAAACACACATAAACATCCGACAGAAATACCTATAAAATCAGGGTCGTTACAACCTCCCCTCCTTAAAGAAATTTCGTCCCGAAATTTAAGGCAAAGGAGACCGCTCACCCTCAAACAACTCCGGGTATTTCTGCCTCATGGACGCCTCTGTCTCCCAAGTCGCCTCCTCATGGTGTTGATTTCTCCACAACACCTTGACGAGCTGAACTTGCTTACACCAAAGGGTCCTCACTTCCCGATCCAAGATCCGGACGGGTCGCTCCTCAAAAGTCAGATTCGGCTCAAACGTGGCCGACTCCACTGGAATAATGTGGGTAGGATCATGTACATATTTCCTTAGCTGGGAAACATGGAATACGTCATGCACATTAGACAAACTAGGTGGTAATGCCAATCGATATGCCACCTCCCCAACTCGTTCCAGTATCTCGTAAGGTCCCACATATTTCGGTCGGAGTTTCCCCTTTTGACCAAAGCGTGCCACTCCTTTGAATGGTGAAACCTTAAGCAAGACTTTGTCACCTACCTCAAAAGCCAGCGGTCTACGTCGATTATCGGCGTAGGATTTCTGACGACTCTGAGCGGCCTGCATCTTAGACCGGATGACTCAGACCTTCTCGATAGTATTGCATACCATCTCAGGTCCTAAAGCCACAGAATCACTAATATCATTCCAACATATTGGACTCCGACATTTCCTGCCATACAGGGCCTCGTACGGAGCCATCTCGATGCTGGAGTGATAGCTATTATTATAGGAGAACTCTATCAAACAGAGCATACGTACCCAAGACTAATGGTACTCCAGAGTACATGCTCGAAGCATATCCTCTAAAGTCTGGATGGTCCTCTCAGTCTGACCATCGGTCGCCGCATGAAAAGCGGTGCTCAACTTCAGCTTCGTCCCAAAGGCTTCCTGAACTGATTTCCAGAAACGAGACAGAAATCTCGGATCTCGATCAGAAACGTTCTCCATCGGAACTCCGTGAAGTCGGATAATATCCTGAGTATACGCCTCTGCTAGACGCTCCATAGACTAGGTCATCTTCATCGGAATGAATCTAGCGACCTTGTTCAACCTATCCACTATGACCCAAATAGCATTCAAGCCATTACAGGTGGGTAAGCTAACCACAAAGTCCATAGATACCGACTCAAATTTCCAGGTCGGAATCGGTAGTGGCTGCAACAGACCTCCTGGTCTCTGGTGCTCGATTTTAACCTTCTAACAGACTAAACATCGAGCTACGAACTCTGCTACATCCCTCTTCATCTTAGGCCACCAGAATTGGCCCTTGAGGTCCTGGTATAACTTGTTACCTCCAGGATGAACAGAGTAGGGCGAGTTATGTGCCTCAGACATAATTCTGTTCCTAAGACCAGAACAGTCCGGTACACACCACCTCCCTCGGAATCACAGACTACCATCGGAAGGGACCTCGAAACCTACGGCTTTGCCTCGCCGCAGAGCCTCTCGAATCCTAGCTAACTGCGGGTCGTTCTGCAAACCCTCGCGCAATTCCTGAATTAGATCAGGTTCAGCACTCATAGATGTCAGACGAAGTCTGACGGAACTATGGCTTCTACAGAAGCTCAAGCGATGCTTACGACTTAGCGCATCCGCGACTAAGTTCACCTTGCCCTCGCAATAGTTAAGCGTCAGGTCGTAGTCCTTAATCAGCTCAAGCCATCGTCTCTGCCTCATATTGAGGTCTTTCTGAGTAAAGATGTACTTGAGACTCTTGTGATCCGTGAATACTTTACACGAACCACCATAGAGATAGTGCCTCCAGATTTTGAGCGCGAACACTACAGCCGCTAACTCCAAGTCATGCGTAGGATAGTTACGCTCGTGCACCTTCAATTGTCTCGATGCGTAAGCGATGACTTTCCCGCCTTGCATGGTTTGTGTTTACAAAAGTTGAGTGGGAGAAGCATTGTCCTTTTGATCTTGCATGTAGTTGACATACTTAGCATAAGAAAATAAATTCCACATGCTTGAGTTAGTCATGGTATGGAATTATTGTTTTTTATAAACTTGAGTAGTCAAGTTATGTTTCTGGAATTGTTTTTATAAACTTGAGTTAGTCAAGATATATGTCTGCAATGGTTATAATGAAAGACCTTAGACAAATTGATTTTATTTCGGGAATCAAGATCCATAGAAATAAATCTGTATTATTTACAGAACTTATAATGATAAGGTTCTTACTAAGTTCAACTTGGAAAACTTTTACAGATTTTCCCATCTCATTCAATGTTACAGGCTAGCAAGACTTGACGTTTGTAAACGTTCGGTGAGCTAAAACATATAGTCCTTTTGTATTGACAATATGATCTAGTATATATCACATTGCACTTACATAAATGTTTCAAATACCTTGATCATCCTAAAGAACTTAAGAAGGACTGCAGGATTATATCCTGGTATGAGGAAATATAAGCTATTTCCTTTAAAATTTAAAATTTGCAAAGTTTATATGAATGAGAATGTCTCATATCCAGTTATCAAACCATTATTGTAATCCGAGTATGAATGTCATGCTAGGACGAAAAGAATAAAAAACATTAAAGAATGTCTTTGATGAAGTCTTATGTTAAATCATGAATATAGTCCATGATTGTAAAACATATGGTAATGTTTGTTGTTTGAAACATAGTTTCAATATTATTTAATTCTGGTTTGAAGTTAAATAAAATGTCCAAATAACTTGTGATTTCAAATAGAATTATTGAAAACGCTTTTATAATGGAACTCTATAAAGTGAACTGAAATCACATATTATATCTAAAGTCCCTAGTCAAAATCACTAAAATGGACATAAGTGGTTTGTTTAAAGACTAGCATATAATCAATTGATAGCGCAGTTCCATGGGCTATAGAAATATAGTGATGTTTAATTGATTCTATGGATGTATGTTTGATCGGTCCATTTAGGACCTTTTTCTTAGCTTCTTTTAGCTTGAGTTTTGGTCGTTCTCGTCTTTGTTTTATCATTTTTTAGGGTGTTTCAGCTTAGTTTTGAGTTTTTCTTAGGTTTTATTTGTTTTTGTGTTAGTTTGGTTCTTTTTGCTAATAATTGGCTAAAATATATGTTGCTTGAGTTGTATCGTGTTTTGTGCAGATAATTTCAGGCTTTGAACGGGTTGTGAGAGGTCCCGAGCGGATTCCGAAGAGCCGGGATTGGCACCGAGGTGACAACGGGGCACATAGGGAGCAAGAAGGCCTAGATTTGAAGGCTACACGACCGTGCAGGCTAGCAGTGCACGGTCGTGCAGATCAGCAACCCAAAAGCATGGGTGCACGATCGTGCAACCCCTCTTTCCCAGGCCACGATCGTGCAAGTTATAGCTGCACGATCGTGCAGCCCCTCGTGTAGAGATCAAAAGGTCCTTTCTGATCTGCACGATCGTGCAGGCTATCCTTGCACGATCGTGCAGATTTTACTTCGTTTCGCCACGATCGTGCAAGGTTCAACTGCACGATCGTGCAACCTATTACTGCACGATCGTGCACGATGCAGCTCGTGATTTTGTTTAATTAGCCATGCTTTGTAATTTTTAGTATAAATAAGGGGCTTAGGCATTGTATTAAGGAGAGTTTTTTTTTCTGATTTTAGAATAGATATAGCTAGCCTAAACACACTCTCTATTTGTAGTTTACTCTCTCAAGAATTCAATTCAATTCCAAGTTTAGTTTTGTTCTTCAATTTCTTGTTTTCAATCTTGTAACCAAGAATTCCATTAGTAGCAATCAAAGTTCAAATTCCAGGGTTTGTTTTAGTTGTTCATTGTTGATTTTGTTGAGTTTATTAGTTTCTTTTCATCATTTTAGTTTCCTTAGATTTAGTTTGAATTCATAGATTAGTTTTAATTAAATTTCATGATTTTAGCTTTAATGGATTGCATTAGTGAGTAGTTCCTTTTCTAAGGATTGGATGACTTGATGTTATAGATTTTGGGGGTTAATCATTGGATTGTTGGTGTTTGAATAATCTTGATTGTAATTTCTTGATTGCTAGAGGTAGTAATTAGGATTGTGAATTGATGAAAGTATTTGATGAACTCGGTTTTGGGTTTTGCTAATTTGACTATTCGAGAGAGGTTATCTTAGCCGATCCTAGAATTTCCTATCACCTAATCGAGAGAGGGTGTTGGGATTGAGTCCGTTAAGTGCTTTTGAATGTTCACATTGCAATCGAGATAATCGAACATGAATTAATTCAATGACTATAATTCCTCCGATTGAAGTAACGTTAGGAATTCCAATCTTTAGAGTTTTTAATTTTGATATTTCCATTTGCATCGATTTCGTCTCTTTTCGATTAGTTTTAATTCTTGTAGTTTAGGTTTAATTCCAACATTCAATCAACAATTAAAGATCCTTGGATCATTCTAAATTCACGACTAATTCGCATTAGTTCCTCGTGGATCGACCCTAACTCCGCTAATACTACGTGTTAGTTTTTAGGTTTATAAATTGTATATTTGATAGGCGTCTAGGGCCGCGACACCCTAGGAGCCGATCAAATTTTGGCGCCGTTGCCGGGGACTTTTTTCGGTTTCGGTAGTGAATCTTGATCCGAGTTATAGCGTTCTTTTGTTTTTATTATTTGTTTTTGAATAAATTGTGGTAGTCAGTGCTAATCTTTTTCTTAGCTGTGGTTTTGCATGCACACAAGGTCAAGAAGCTTGCCTTTATTCCCAGAAATATCTGAAATAGAACGTGCTTTTCATCATCAACGCCGAGTACAAGAAAGGGAAAGAGTGATCGAAGAACCCGATATAACCATGGCCGGAGGAGGTAATGACAACAATCTATTTAGGGATTTCGGGAATCCCGGAGTTTACGAACTTACCGGGGGTATACAACTTCCAACCACAACGTCCAATTTCACCATCCATCCTCAATATACAAGGATGGTGCAAGCGGACCAATTCTCCGGGAACTTGAACGAAGATCCTATTGCTCACCTAGATCGTTTCTTGGAATTGTGCTCAATGATTCAAACAAGTGAAGTTTCTCAAGACTACATTCGCATGCATTTGTTTCGGCAATCCTTGACCGGCAAGGCCAAGACATGGTTAAAATATTTGAGGCCCAATTCTTTGACGACGTGGGGTGAAGTAGCTAAAGCCTTTCTAAAGAAGTTCATTCCCGAAGACAAGACCGCGGACTTAAGAAGGAAGATTATGAGTTTTGAACAAGATCCCGATGAATCGTTGGGTGAAGCATGGGAAAGATTCAAGGAGCTCCAACGAGCTTGCCCACATCATGAACTTGCAAAACCAATGTTGATGCGGATTTTCTCTGATGCTCTTGATCCTATCTCGAAGGCTCAACTTGATGCCGGGGTGGGTGGTCAAATCAAGACCATTCCCCAAGCTCAACTTGAGGAAAGGGTTGAAGAGGCTATTCAAGACTATGCATGGAGCACTCGAAGAAGGGCGACATCACAAGCTCAAGCTCCCTCTCAAGTCAAAAGGAGGAGTGGTAAGTTTGAGTTAGATCCAGACACCTTGAAGGCCTTCATGGAGAACATCATCGACAAGAAACTTGGCAAGGGTGAAAGTTCAACCGCAAATCAATCTCAACAAGTCTATCACTTTTCTAGTGAGATATGTGGGGGTACAAATCATGATGCTTCATATTGTGGTGGAGCCAACCCGGAGCATGTAGCGGCTATTGGAACGAGGTATGATGGCAACCAAGGGGGTCCTAGAGGCGTCCAAGGGTATGGTAACCGGGGTTTCTCCAACAACCAAGGGTATGGTCAAGGTTATGGTCATCCTAACTATGGGAATCAAGGTTATCAACATCAACACTTCAACCAAGGGCAATGGGATTCTCAAGGCTTCAATCAAGGATTCGGGCAAGGTTTCAATCAAGGCTTCGGTCCAAGTTTCAATCAAGGATATGGTAATCAATTTCAAGGTCCACCGGGTTATCAATTTCACCAAGGGGGTCCACCTCAACAAGGCTACAACAACAATCAATGGGGTTCTAAGCAAGGGGGATCCACAAGTGACAAGTTCATTCCGCCTCCTATGAGACAACAATCATCAAGACCTCCATTCACCAATTCTCAACCATCTTCTTCATCATTTCAAAGTCAAAAGCAAGACCAAAGTCAAGGAACGGATTCTAGCCTCCAATTGATCATGCAACAATTACAAGCAATTCAAATGGAGCAAAAAGAAGAAAGGGCCCAACGGAAGATGTTGGAAACTCAAATAGCACAATTGGCCGAGGCAAAGGCTTCATCAACAACCACTTCAACGGTAGTGCCTATCATTTCTTCCTCCACCGATGTGAGACCCATTGTAATGACCCAGATTTTATCGGTATTCTTGCCGGTATTTATATGTATAATTATGTGTTTATTTGCTAGTTCAAAATTTATTTTGAACTATTTATTTTAATTTTATATGAATAATTTCGATTTAATCGAAATGTTTTATTTCTTAGTTTTTATTATTTATTTTAGTTATTATTTTATTAATTGGCCCAATTGAGACTTCAAGATGAAGCTGCCAGTTTTAAAGACGAGGCTTCAAGCTGCCGGTTTGGTCTTCTTTACTGCCGGTCTTGAACCTTGCAAGCTGGCAGTTCTATACCGCCGGTCTTGGAGCTTGCAAGCTGGCAGTTCTTTACTGCCGGTCTTGGACCTTGCATGCTGCCAGTTCCATACCGCCGGTCTTGAACTTCACAAGCTGCCGGTGTTTGCATGATTAGTCATGTAAATTTAGTATTTTAGTCCAATGGATCACAAGGCCCATTTTGCTTCTCTTGGCCGGTTCTACAAAGGCATGGCAAGGCTTGCCACTTGCCTTGTGTTCACACCTTAACTAACTCTATTTATATGAGAGTTAGTAAGGCCCCTTTACTCATTTTGCCATTTCTACCTTGACATCAACTTGCCAAACACATAAACACTCTCTACTCTTTCCATTTCTCACGCCACTTTTGGTGATTGAACCTCCATTTGTTCATCATCTTTCCTTGCCCAAAACTTAAAGATTCAAACACCATTGATCTTTAAGCATCCTAAACACAATCCTAAACACATTGTTTCAACCAAGATCACTTGTTGGGTTGTTTCCGGGTTTATTAGTGGGTTTGTGTTCGTGTAAGGGTGTTCATGTGAAGCCGTGGTGGTCGTGCAGGCCGTGTCGAGCCTGGGTGGTGCAAAGGAACCGTGCAGCAGTGCCGTGTGGTGGTGCACTCGTGTGGGTGTGTTCGTGTTCGAGTGGTGGTGCAGCCGTGTGCAGGCCGTGTGTGTGCCGTGCGTGGGTTGAGTTCTTGGACTGCAATTGTGTGTTGAATTTGTGTGTTAATCTTCAACAAGGTAACATACTAACTCAACTTAATTGGTAGCACTATGTTTATAGCTTTAATTAAATGCATGTTTGAATGAATTGTTGATAATTGTTGATGATTGTTTATGATTTTTGAAGTTAATCTTAATTCTGATTTTGAAGTATTTTTAATGATGTTTTAATGGTGGATTTTCATGTTTTAAGATTGATTTATGATATTTTGGAAATCATGGTGATTGGGTTTGATTTTTGTTGAATTTTGATTAAAAATGATTGAAAATGTCGTGTGATATATGGGTTTCATGCGTGTGGTATTTTGAGTTTTTATGAGTTCTTGAATCTTGAATGAAGTTCTCGATTGAGTTCTTTAATCTTGAATGTGTTCTTTGAGTCATAGATGAGTTCTTTGAGGATCTTGATGAAGTTCTTTAGAGTTCTTTTTGAGGTTGTTTGAGTTCTTGAAAGTTAAAGAAAGTGTTAGAAAGGATCTCGAAAGTTAAAGATTTGAGTTGTGATGATTAAAGAATTGAGTAAAGATTGTTGATATGATGTTTGGTTAGTCTCAAGATCATGGCTATAGGCAGTTCTTGGGTTAACTTCGATGTTTTGGTTATTAATTTCAAGAGTATGGCGTATTCTTGTTTTTAATTAACTTCGATGAAATGATGATGATATGATGAGACCTTTAGCTTGATTTCTTTTCTAGACGCCCTTGACTTTGTGTATGGCTTATGCTTAGTTTTTGGGTTAAGACGTTGCCACTATTTCCGTCCGCGGTATCGGAATAGTTTTGGAGTCTCACTATGTTATTCCTAGTACGCTCAAAATGATTGGGGATTAGGGACACGATTTCCCAGATTGATTGGGTTCGTGGGATTTGGGTGTATGGCTTATGCCCGGTCCTGACATAGTAGAAGTTCGGTTGCGTAAGATGCTTCCGTACGAGCCTAGTCCGGTCTAGAACTAGAATGATTGCACCTGAGTTAGATTTGAGTATAGAGATGTCGTATATTGATGATGTCGAGTGGTGAGATTGATTTTTGGATTACGAGCTTGAGGTTGTCTCGTGTCTTCGAGGATTGTATGTGTGATGTTATTTGATTATTGCTATGTACTTGTGTATTCCCGTTAGGGTGAGTCAGTTATGTTGCTCGCCACTGATGGTGGATATGTTGTGTTTTTCAGGTACATCTGACGATGATACTCTTGCTTAGCCTTGGGGTTGGGCGAGCGGCGCTTTGTGTGCTTTCTATGGTTTATTTCAGTTGTTTCTTAGCATTAGACTTGTTAGACGTTGTTTCAGGATTTATGATATACATTTGTTGTATAAGACTCTAGCATGTAGTTAGAGTTGCACCTTGCTTTTGTTTTAGTACATTTGACTTTTGGATTTAGTTTTGTACAAAATTGTGGGTTATTGTACATCTTTGGTTTAATACTAATATTTTGAGGTATTAGTTTATTTTCTAAGTGTTGAGTTTTAGTTTTATAACTACTTGACTCGTCGGTTTCTTCCGCGCCGATTTAAGCGAGTCGGGTCGTTACAGTTGGTATCAGAGCCGAATAGGTTTAAATGAAGTTTTCTAGGATTTGAGTTAAACCCGGGAGATGAGAGCTTTATTTTTCCCGAGTGATTGAACCAAATTCCAGGATTTATGTGAAGGGAGAAGAGTTGGGTAGAAAGACCGGGATAGGATTCTTTCTATTTTTCTCCTTTTCTTCTTAATTCTAGTATGTTTTGGTGGGGTATTTTACTGACTTGCTATCTCTGTTATGTTTGTTGTTGTGATGCGTTTCAGCATGTCTGCACCTCGCCGGTCGAGTACTGGACGACAGAGGTTGCGGGCACTCGAGGAGGCGATCCTTACTTTGGCGCACCATAGTCGTCAACCGCCGAATATGCAGTCGACATTCGATCGTATCGCTCGTCATCGACCTCCGACTTACGACGGGGTTGCCGACCCCACTACCTTGGAGAGCTGGATCCGCGAGATGGGGAAGCTCTTCGACGCGACGTTTTGCCCCGATCACGAGAGGGTGCTGATCGCCGCATACTATTTACGTGGGGAGGCTGATAACTGGTGGACGTTAGCGAAGGATGCGTACCAGCCGTTGCATGCGATGTCTTGGACCGATTTTATCAATAAGGTCCAAGAGCGTTTCTACCCCGACGAGTTGCGGTGGCAGAAACAGGAGGAGTTCCTTACTCTCTCATAGGGTAAGAT
The DNA here is from genome assembly GCA_951394345.1 of Salicornia ramosissima. Lineage (NCBI taxonomy): Eukaryota > Viridiplantae > Streptophyta > Magnoliopsida > Caryophyllales > Amaranthaceae > Salicornia > Salicornia ramosissima. The sequence goes on along the minus strand of OX596237.1, from coordinate 42,712,477 downwards.
GTCTGTCCAGGCGTACACAGATCGATTTACCGAGCTGTCGAGGTTCGCTACGTCGGTAATTCCGTCAGAGAAGGATCGGGTCAAGCGCTACATCAAAAAGCTAGATCCGAGGATCCGAGTTCATGTGATCAGCAGTGGAGCGGCTACGTTCCAGCAGGCTTACGAGGTAGCACTCGAGATACAGTCATCGATTTCTGAGGAAGATTCGAGCAAGAAGAGAGCTCCGGTTCCGGCGACTACAGCTTCGTTTAAGAAGCCCCGTTTCAGCGCACCTAGCAGTACCCCTCCGACCACGTGTTCGCATAAGGGTAATGGTGGTTCGAGTTGTCGAGGCTGTGGCAGAGACTTCCATCCAGGGAAGAAGTGCGACGGTTCACCGATCACTTGCTTCACTTGTGGTAAGGTAGGCCACAAGTCGACAGTTTGTCCTGAGAAGAGGCCAGATTCAGAGGTTAAGCAGCTTCCAGCACCGACAAAGACTCCGGTGAAGAACCGAGTCTACTGTATGACCGAGGCGGAGGCCGAGGTTCAGCCCGATGTTGTATCAGGTAGATTTCTTGTCTCTGGTGTGTTAGCATTAGTCTTATTTGATTCTGGTGCTACCATTTCTTTTGTGGCTAGTAGTTTCGTCTCGAGGTCTAATCTTCGAGGCGGCCTTCCTGTTAGTTCTATTATTACTCTCCCTTCAGGAGAGGATTTTACTTGTCAGCGAGAGTTCCGAGGAGTGTCCATCGTGATAGCAGGGGAGCAAGCGACGGCCGACCTGAAAGAGTTCCCGCTGATGGAGTTCGACGTTATACTTGGTATGGACTGGCTATCGAGGTATCGAGCAATCGTTCGTTGCCGAGATCAGTCAGTGACATTCCGAGGATCTCAGGGCAACCGAGTTACCTACTCTGGGTTCGTCCTTAAGAAAGGAGTAAAGGTAATCTCTGCCTTGAAAATGAGGAAGCATCGCCAGAAGGGTGATATGGTGTATTTATGTCAGGTACGAGACTGGACTAATGAGTCTCTGTTGGACGACATACCTGTAGCGAGGGATTTCAGAGACGTATTTCCTGACGAGCTACCAGGCGTTCCACCGGAGCGCGACGTCGAGTTTCATATCGACTTGGTACCCGGGACAGCGCCGATCTCGAAGGCACCGTACCGGATGGCACCGTCTGAGTTATTGGAGTTAAAGACACAACTCCAGGATTTGATCGATAAGGGCTTCATTAGGCCGAGTGTTTCTCCATGGGGAGCTCCCGTGCTCTTCGTGAAGAAGAAGGATGGTAGTATGCGCCTGTGCATAGACTACCGAGAGTTGAATCGGGTAACTATCAAGAATAAGTACCCATTGCCTAGGATTGAGGACCTGTTCGATCAATTGCGAGGAGCAGGAGTGTTTTCAAAGATAGATCTTCGGTCTGGGTATCATCAGATTCCAGTCAAGAAAGAAGACATCCCGAAAACTGCTTTTCGTACTAGATACGGCCATTACGAGTTCGAGGTGATGCCCTTTGGCCTCACTAATGCGCCAGCCGTGTTCATGGACCAGATGAACCGGACGTTTCACCACTTACTCGACAAGTGCGTCGTAGTATTTATAGATGATATCTTGATCTATTCTAGAGATGAGTCCGAGCATACGGAACATCTCCGGATGGTACTCGAGATATTGAGGAGTCATAAGTGGTTCGCGAAACTCTCCAAGTGTGAGTTCTGGCTTCGCGAAGTAGCCTTCCTAGGTCATGTGATTAGCAAAGAAGGCATTAAAGTAGACCCAGCTAAGATTAAGGCTGTGGTAGATTGGAGTAGCCCGACAAATGTGGCAGAGGTTCGTAGTTTTCTGGGTTTGGCTGGATACTATCGACGATTCGTCCAGGACTTCTCCAAAATAGCTAGACCGATGTCTAGTCTCCTGCAAAAGGAGGTTCGATTCGTTTGGACAGAAGCTTGCGAGCAAGCATTTCAGGAGTTGAAACAGAGATTAGTCTCTGCTCCGATTCTTACTCTTCCAAACGATGAAGAGGGCTTCGAAGTCTATAGTGATGCTTCGAAGAGTGGCCTAGGTTGTGTGCTCATGCAGGGTGGGAAGGTCATCGCTTACGCATCGAGACAGCTGAAGGTGCACGAGCGTAACTATCCTACGCATGACTTGGAGTTAGCAGCTGTAGTGTTCGCGTTGAAAATATGGAGGCACTATCTCTATGGTGGTTCGTGTAGAGTATTCACGGATCATAAGAGTCTCAAGTACATCTTCACTCAGAAAGACCTCAATATGAGGCAGAGGCGGTGGCTTGAGTTGATTAAGGACTACGACCTGACGCTCAACTATTGCGAGGGCAAAGCGAATTTGGTTGCAGATGCGCTAAGCCGCAAACATCGCTTGAGCTTCAGTAGAAGCCGTGGTTCCGTCAGACTTCGTCTGACATCGATGAGTGCTGAACCTGATTTAATTCAGGAAATGCGTGAGGGTCAGCAGAACGACCCACAGCTTGCTAGGATTCGAGAGGCTATACGGCAAGGTAAAGCCGTTGGTTTCACGATCTCTTCTGATGGTATTATGCGCTTTCGAGGGAGATGGTGTGTACCGGACTGTTCTGATTTTAGGAACAGGATCATGTCCGAGGCACATAACTCGCCTTATTCTGTTCATCCCGGTGGTAATAAGCTTTACCAGGATCTTAAAGGCCAGTTCTGGTGGCCTAAGATGAAAAGGGATGTTGCAGAATTTGTTGCTCGGTGTCTGACCTGTCAGAAGGTCAAGATTGAGCATCAGAGACCAGGAGGTCTGTTGCAGCCACTACCTATTCCGACCTGGAAGTTTGAGTCTGTTTCTATGGACTTTGTAGTGGGCTTACCCACTTGCAATGGCTTGAATGCTATTTGGGTCATTGTGGATAGGTTGACTAAGGTCGCTAGATTCATTCCGATGAAAATGACCTGGTCGATGGAGCGTCTAGCTGAGGCATATACTCAGGACATAATCCGACTTCACGGAGTTCCGAGGGAGATTGTTTCTGATCGAGATCCGAGGTTTCTATCTCGTTTCTGGAAATCAGTTCAGGAAGCCTTTGGGACGAAATTGAAATTGAGCACCGCTTTTCATGCGGCGACTGATGGTCAGACTGAGAGGACCATCCAGACTTTGGAGGATATGCTTCGAGCATGCACTCTGGAGTATCACCAGTCTTGGGTACGTATGCTATGCTTGATAGAGTTCTCCTATAATAACAGTTATCACTCTAGCATTGAAATGGCTCCGTACGAGGCCCTGTATGGCAGGAAATGTAGGAGTCCGATTTGCTGGAATTATATTAGTGATTCTGTGGCTTTAGGACCTGAGATGGTACGCGATACTATCGAGAGGGTTCGAGTCATTCGGTCTAAGATGCAGGCCGCTCAGAGTCGTCAGAAATCTTACGCCGATAATCGACGTAGGCCACTGGCTTTTGAAGTAGGTGACAAAGTCTTGCTTAAGGTTTCACCTTTCAAGGGAGTTGTACGCTTTGGTCAAAAGGGTAAACTTCGACCGAAGTATGTGGGACCTTACGAGATATTAGAACGAGTTGGGGAAGTGGCTTATCGATTGGCATTACCACCTGGCTTGGCTAATGTTCATGACGTATTTCACGTTTCCCAGCTAAGGAAATATGTCCATGATCCTACTCATGTAATCTCAGTGGATCCGGTCGTAATCGAGCCGAATCTGACTTATGAGGAGCAACCCGTCCAGATCTTGGATCGGGAGGAGAGAACCCTGCGGCGTAAGCAGGTACCGCTTGTTAAGGTATTGTGGAGAAATCAGCACCATGAAGAAGCGACTTGGGAGACGGAAGCGTCTATGCGGCAGAAGTACCCCGAGCTTTTCGATGGGGAGCAGTCTCCCGCACCTTGAAATTTCGGGACGAAATTTCTTTAAGGAGGGGAGGTTGTAATGACCCAGATTTTATCGGTATTCTTGCCGGTATTTATATGTATAATTATGTGTTTATTTGCTAGTTCAAAATTTATTTTGAACTATTTATTTTAATTTTATATGAATAATTTCGATTTAATCGAAATGTTTTATTTCTTAGTTTTTATTATTTATTTTAGTTATTATTTTATTAATTGGCCCAATTGAGACTTCAAGATGAAGCTGCCAGTTTTAAAGACGAGGCTTCAAGCTGCCGGTTTGGTCTTCTTTACTGCCGGTCTTGAACCTTGCAAGCTGGCAGTTCTATACCGCCGGTCTTGGAGCTTGCAAGCTGGCAGTTCTTTACTGCCGGTCTTGGACCTTGCATGCTGCCAGTTCCATACCGCCGGTCTTGAACTTCACAAGCTGCCGGTGTTTGCATGATTAGTCATGTAAATTTAGTATTTTAGTCCAATGGATCACAAGGCCCATTTTGCTTCTCTTGGCCGGTTCTACAAAGGCATGGCAAGGCTTGCCACTTGCCTTGTGTTCACACCTTAACTAACTCTATTTATATGAGAGTTAGTAAGGCCCCTTTACTCATTTTGCCATTTCTACCTTGACATCAACTTGCCAAACACATAAACACTCTCTACTCTTTCCATTTCTCACGCCACTTTTGGTGATTGAACCTCCATTTGTTCATCATCTTTCCTTGCCCAAAACTTAAAGATTCAAACACCATTGATCTTTAAGCATCCTAAACACAATCCTAAACACATTGTTTCAACCAAGATCACTTGTTGGGTTGTTTCCGGGTTTATTAGTGGGTTTGTGTTCGTGTAAGGGTGTTCATGTGAAGCCGTGGTGGTCGTGCAGGCCGTGTCGAGCCTGGGTGGTGCAAAGGAACCGTGCAGCAGTGCCGTGTGGTGGTGCACTCGTGTGGGTGTGTTCGTGTTCGAGTGGTGGTGCAGCCGTGTGCAGGCCGTGTGTGTGCCGTGCGTGGGTTGAGTTCTTGGACTGCAATTGTGTGTTGAATTTGTGTGTTAATCTTCAACAAGGTAACATACTAACTCAACTTAATTGGTAGCACTATGTTTATAGCTTTAATTAAATGCATGTTTGAATGAATTGTTGATAATTGTTGATGATTGTTTATGATTTTTGAAGTTAATCTTAATTCTGATTTTGAAGTATTTTTAATGATGTTTTAATGGTGGATTTTCATGTTTTAAGATTGATTTATGATATTTTGGAAATCATGGTGATTGGGTTTGATTTTTGTTGAATTTTGATTAAAAATGATTGAAAATGTCGTGTGATATATGGGTTTCATGCGTGTGGTATTTTGAGTTTTTATGAGTTCTTGAATCTTGAATGAAGTTCTCGATTGAGTTCTTTAATCTTGAATGTGTTCTTTGAGTCATAGATGAGTTCTTTGAGGATCTTGATGAAGTTCTTTAGAGTTCTTTTTGAGGTTGTTTGAGTTCTTGAAAGTTAAAGAAAGTGTTAGAAAGGATCTCGAAAGTTAAAGATTTGAGTTGTGATGATTAAAGAATTGAGTAAAGATTGTTGATATGATGTTTGGTTAGTCTCAAGATCATGGCTATAGGCAGTTCTTGGGTTAACTTCGATGTTTTGGTTATTAATTTCAAGAGTATGGCGTATTCTTGTTTTTAATTAACTTCGATGAAATGATGATGATATGATGAGACCTTTAGCTTGATTTCTTTTCTAGACGCCCTTGACTTTGTGTATGGCTTATGCTTAGTTTTTGGGTTAAGACGTTGCCACTATTTCCGTCCGCGGTATCGGAATAGTTTTGGAGTCTCACTATGTTATTCCTAGTACGCTCAAAATGATTGGGGATTAGGGACACGATTTCCCAGATTGATTGGGTTCGTGGGATTTGGGTGTATGGCTTATGCCCGGTCCTGACATAGTAGAAGTTCGGTTGCGTAAGATGCTTCCGTACGAGCCTAGTCCGGTCTAGAACTAGAATGATTGCACCTGAGTTAGATTTGAGTATAGAGATGTCGTATATTGATGATGTCGAGTGGTGAGATTGATTTTTGGATTACGAGCTTGAGGTTGTCTCGTGTCTTCGAGGATTGTATGTGTGATGTTATTTGATTATTGCTATGTACTTGTGTATTCCCGTTAGGGTGAGTCAGTTATGTTGCTCGCCACTGATGGTGGATATGTTGTGTTTTTCAGGTACATCTGACGATGATACTCTTGCTTAGCCTTGGGGTTGGGCGAGCGGCGCTTTGTGTGCTTTCTATGGTTTATTTCAGTTGTTTCTTAGCATTAGACTTGTTAGACGTTGTTTCAGGATTTATGATATACATTTGTTGTATAAGACTCTAGCATGTAGTTAGAGTTGCACCTTGCTTTTGTTTTAGTACATTTGACTTTTGGATTTAGTTTTGTACAAAATTGTGGGTTATTGTACATCTTTGGTTTAATACTAATATTTTGAGGTATTAGTTTATTTTCTAAGTGTTGAGTTTTAGTTTTATAACTACTTGACTCGTCGGTTTCTTCCGCGCCGATTTAAGCGAGTCGGGTCGTTACAGTTGGTATCAGAGCCGAATAGGTTTAAATGAAGTTTTCTAGGATTTGAGTTAAACCCGGGAGATGAGAGCTTTATTTTTCCCGAGTGATTGAACCAAATTCCAGGATTTATGTGAAGGGAGAAGAGTTGGGTAGAAAGACCGGGATAGGATTCTTTCTATTTTTCTCCTTTTCTTCTTAATTCTAGTATGTTTTGGTGGGGTATTTTACTGACTTGCTATCTCTGTTATGTTTGTTGTTGTGATGCGTTTCAGCATGTCTGCACCTCGCCGGTCGAGTACTGGACGACAGAGGTTGCGGGCACTCGAGGAGGCGATCCTTACTTTGGCGCACCATAGTCGTCAACCGCCGAATATGCAGTCGACATTCGATCGTATCGCTCGTCATCGACCTCCGACTTACGACGGGGTTATTGTACATCTTTGGTTATTGTACATTTGACTTTTGGATTTAGTTTTGTACAAAATTGTGGGTTATTGTACATCTTTGGTTTAATACTAATATTTTGAGGTATTAGTTTATTTTCTAAGTGTTGAGTTTTAGTTTTATAACTACTTGACTCGTCGGTTTCTTCCGCGCCGATTTAAGCGAGTCGGGTCGTTACACCCATCCTTAGAGTTGAACTTCGTTCAGGCAAGGGGTATGAAGGTCCTAGCATGGAGGAGGAGCCACCACAAGAATCAATTCCGGTCAACCAAAAGAGTCAAGAAAAAGATGAGGAAACGGTTCAAGATAGTGATGCACCATTAAAGAACAAGGAGGTAATTGATCCAATGAAGAAATATGAACCACCACAACCTTACCCTCATAGAATTGTGGAGTGGAAGCTTAATGACAAGTTTGCCCAATTTGTCAACTTGATAAAAGGTTTGCACATCAATGTTCCATTCTTGGAGGCTATGTCTCAAATGCCTACTTATGCTAAGTTCTTGAAAGATGTGCTTACTAACAAAAGAAAAGTTCCGGATGAGGTGATCCAATTACCTTATCAAGTGACTGCTTATGTTGACAAGAAGCTTCCCCAAAAACAAAAAGATCCGGGTAGTTTTGCATTACCGGTAAAGATTGGGGATTTGGAACCAATAGGTGCTCTAGCGGATTTGGGGGCAAGTGTTAGCCTCATGCCACTTTCAATAGCCAAGAAGTTGAACTTCATGCTTGTTCCCACTCGGAAAATAATTCAATTGGCGGACCGAACTAATAATTTAAAAAAAAAATCAAAAATCAAAAATTTCAAAAGCTTCCTCCTTCCATTTCTCACAATGAGGACATTGTGTCCTTCAAGCTTGGGGGGGGGGGGGGAGGAAGTCAAAGAAAAAAAAAAGATTGTTTTATTTTTTTTCTTTCTTTTAGGACCTTGTGAAGTTTTTTTTTGGTCCATTTGGTGTGAGATTGTTTTTTGAATAAGCTTGGGGGAGATTATCCCCGGTATTTTGGTTTTAGTGTGATCCCTTGTGTTTTGTACTTCACCTTAGGGCACCACCACATAGCCAAATTTTTTCCACACCCTTACCCAAGCCTTACGTTGCATCCATAAGAAGTCCTTCCGACCCATGCGGGGTTGAGTCCTCCTTGTCTTTCGGGAACTAGCCAAGTATATTGAGTGGGCGAACAAGGGGAGTGATGGGGGGGGGGGGTTAACTCTAGCTCCACATTAAATGACCCACTCACAACGGATCCGTTTTCCCTTTTTCTTTCCGGTTCCTTCGCGGAATCATGAGGCACTCCTAGTTAGGTGGATTTGAACCCTTTGGTTGGGTTGTGGTATGTTTGCTAGAACTAGCTTTGGGACTATTAGGTTGTGCATAGTTTTCTTAGTTTTCTTTCTTTCTTCCTTTTGGGTCAATTTCTTAGGTCCTTTGCATGCCAAGTTTGGTAGAATTTAGGAAGCTTTGTGTTCTCTTTTGCGCATTCTCCTTTCGGCTAGTGCGTTTATTTATTTTCTTTTCCTTTTCCTTTTTAGTTTTAGATTAATTAATATATAGTTGGCAAGAGTTATGGGTTAAACTCTTTGGAAACCCTTACGAGAGCATACTCGTCCTCTTTGGCGACTTGGGGGTTTAAAGGGCTTGTTACTTGCGCTAAAAGTGACCGTGATTCCTACGAAAGTGAGTTAGGTTTTGTTTTTGTTTTAGCATTAGATTTTCTTTGCTTGAGGACAAGCAAAAGGCAAGCTTGGGGGATTTTGATCGGTCCATTTAGGACCTTTTTCTTAGCTTCTTTTAGCTTGAGTTTTGGTCGTTCTCGTCTTTGTTTTATCGTTTTTTAGGGTGTTTCAGCTTAGTTTTGAGTTTTTCTTAGGTTTTATTTGTTTTTGTGTTAGTTTGGTTCTTTTTGCTAATAATTGGCTAAAATATATGTTGCTTGAGTTGTATCGTGTTTTGTGCAGATAATTTCGCGCTTTCAACGGGTCGTGAGAGGTCCCGAGCGGATTCCGAGGAGCCGAGATTGGCACCGAGGTGACAACGGGGCATATAGGGAGCAAGAAGGCCTAGATTTGAAGGCTACACGACCGTGTAGGCTAGCAGTGCACGGTCGTGCAGATCAGCAACCCAAAAGCATGGGTGCACGATCGTGCAAAGTATAACTGCACGATCGTGCAACCCCTCTTTCCCAGGCCACGATCGTGCAAGTTATAGCTGCACGATCGTGCAGCCCCTCGTGCAGAGATCAGAAGGTCCTTTCTGATCTGCACGATCGTGCAGGCTATCCTTGCACGATCGTGCAGATTTTACTTCGTTTCGTCACGATCGTGCAAGGTTCAACTGCACGATCGTGCACGGTGCAGCTCGTGATTTTGTTTAATTAGCCATGCTTTGTAATTTTTAGTATAAATAAGGGGCTTAGGCATTGTATTAAGGAGAGTTTTTTTTTCTGATTTTAGAATAGATATAGCTAGCCTAAACACACTCTCTAGTTGTAGTTTACTCTCTCAAGAATTCAATTCAATTCCAAGTTTAGTTTTGTTCTTCAATTTCTTGTTTTCAATCTTGTAACCAAGAATTCCATTAGTAGCAATCAAAGTTCAAATTCCAGGGTTTGTTTTAGTTGTTCATTGTTGATTTTGTTGAGTTTATTAGTTTCTTGTCATCATTTTATTTTCATTAGATTTAGTTTGAATTCATAGATTAGTTTTAATTGAATTTCATGATTTTAGCTTTAATGGATTGCATTAGTGAGTAGTTCCTTTTCTAAGGATTGGATGACTTGATGTTATAGATTTTGGGGGTTAATCATTGGATTGTTGGTGTTTGAATATTCTTGATTGTAATTTCTTGATTGCTAGAGGTAGTAATTAGGATTGTGAATTGATGAAAGTATTTGATGAACTCGGTTTTGGGTTTTGCTAATTTGACTATTCGAGAGAGGTTATCTTAGCCGATCCTAGAATTTCCTATCACCTAATCGAGAGAGGGTGTTGGGATTGAGTCCGTTAAGTGCTTTTGAATATTCATATTGCAATCGAGATAATCGAACATGAATTAATTCAATGACTATAATTCCTCCGATTGAATTAACGTTAGGAATTCCAATCTTTAGAGTTTTTAATTTTGATATTTCCATTTGCATCGATTTCGTCTCTTTTCGATTAGTTTTAATTCTTGTAGTTTAGCTTTAATTCCAACATTCAATCAACAATTAAAGATCCTTGGATCATTCTAAATTCACGACTAATTCCGCATTAGTTCCTCGTGGATCGACCCTAACTCCGCTAATACTACGTGTTAGTTGTTAGGTTTATAAATTGTATATTTGATAGGCGTCTAGGGCCGCGACACCCTAGGAGCCGATCAATGTTTGATACATTGAGACTTGACCTAACAGATTCTAAAAGTAGAATCGAAAATCTATATTTAGTGGATTCCTTAGACATTAGTATGTCTTAATGACCACAAAATAATTAGCTTAACCTTGACATTGTTAAACGCGGTGCCGTAAAAGGAGGTCATAAAAGCAATGATCAGGTGGAGTTAAGAATTGAGTGGGAGTTATGGTCATACTAGAGTGGATAAGTCCTCCTAATTAGTAAGAATGGTGTCAGGGCCTCTTGATGAGCTAGAACTGGAAAAATGTATGGCCATGCGAAAGAAGTTTAAATGTTGAACTTCGTTTGAGCAGTTCGAACTCAGCGATCAAGGAACAGAAATTGAGAATACCAAAGTATTGTCAATTTGACATTAAGAGACTTAAGGAATTTATAATTGCGATATTGTCTTCGGACAAGTGGGAGATTGAAGGAATATGTCACTACAAGATTCCGCGTTTCTGCCGTTTGCCTTTTAACGTCCGCCTTCTGAACGGACGTTAAATTCAATTTAACGTCCGCCTTTAAGTTTAACGTCCGTCACAATAGACGTCTTATAATTGGTAACGTTATTAATTTAAAATTTAACTTAACGTCCGCCTTTTAAGAAATAACGTCCGTTGTAGACGGACGTTAAAAACAAGGAAAATAAATATATTTAAGTCATTTTTTTAACGTCCGCCAAAGAAGAGGTAACATCCGTCTTCAGGTGGACGTTAAAATCGAAGTATTTTTCAGAATCAAAATCAGAATCCCTTCACATTTGTTCACAAACCAAAAAAAAACCTAAGTCTCTCTCTTTGCTTCACCGTGTTCTCTCCGACGAGCGCCGATCTCCAGCCCAGCACGCCGCCTCGCCAACGTCGAGCACCAACCCAGCCACTAGCACGCTACCTCGCCGACGCCGTAACCTGCATTTGCTTCTCTAGGTTGAAACCCTAACTCTCTCTTTACTTGTATTTTTATTTTTTTTATGTAAATATTTACTCTAATTCTAAATTCCATGCATTAAGGTTGATTTGAAGTTTGAATTTGATTAAAAGAAGTACAAGACAAACCCTAACTCTATTTTGAAGGTAAATGTACCAATTTTTTTTTAATATTATGTTGAATTTTGATTTTTATGTTGAAAATAGGTGTTGAATTTTGGGGTTGAATTTTGGTTGAACTTTTGGTTGAATTTTGAATTTTATGTTGAATTTTGATTTTTATGTTGAATTGTATGGTTAATTCGTTTAGAGTTTTGGGTAGAGTTTTATAGAATTTTAGGTTGATTTTATGTTGATTTTGTTTAGAGTTTTAGGTTGATTTTTATGGTTCCTTTGTTTAGAGTTGTGAATTTTATGCTTATTTTATTTATTGTTTTAGGTTGAATATATGCTTCTTTTGTTTAGAATTTAGGTGTTTTAATGTTATGCTTATTTTTTGTAGAGTTTTTGGTAGAATTCTATAGATGGATGATTGTTTAATGTTGTTGGTTGTTGTATTGTTTTTGGCTTTAATTTTATTTGGAATTGGTGTTAGATGTATAAGTTATTGTTTATAAAAAATTTATAATAAACTTTTGTATGGAATGTTATGCGAAGCATATAATAATTGAGTTGCGGCTAGTGGCATACTCAATTATTCTAATCCAATTTTAACTACATAATAAGTATCAACTTAAATAAATAAATATAATTATTTGAAAGGATTTTATAATAGAATTTATTTATACAATTTAAAAAAGTATATGTTTATTTGTAATTCATCACTTCAAGTAGCTTTTATAATACAATTTAAATGACTCTTAATCTTAGTTGTGTAGAATTTTTTAATCATGAGAAGGAATGAGCGTCGTTGGATGTACCAAAGATTAAATGGGCGTCGTCTTAGAAATGAATTTATAGGAGGGGTCGATGGGTTCGTTGACTTTTGTCTACAACATCCCGCTTATAATGACAATGATAAGATAAGGTGTCCTTGCTTTTGTTGTCGTCACAAGCGTTATTTGGATGTGGACACGGTCAAAGTACATTTGTATAGTAAGGGTTTTACTCCGAATTACTATGAATGGAAATTCAATGGTGAGTCGGATATAGGGCCCTCCTCTTCGGTTCAATCAAACCCATATCGAGATATGGTTGTTGATGCTCTTGGAAATGAACAAGATGACACGTGGTCGGAAGGACCAAATTCAATTGAAGAAGAACCGAATGCTGAAGCCAAGAAGTTGTTTGACCTTCTTAAGGCAGCTGAGGATCCTTTGTTTCAAGGGAGTAAGATGTCCGTGATGGAAATGGCTTCAAGAATTATAAGTTTGAAGTGTGAATACAATTTGCCACATAGGTGTGTGGACGCATTTGCTTCTTTGTTGAATGAATCAATGCCAGAAAACAATATAATGGGTAGAACCTTTTATGACACGAAGAAGGTTCTTAAGGGCTTGGAACTTCCTCATAAGAGGATACACACATGCCCTAGAGGTTGTATGTTGTTTTGGAAGGACGATGATGTTTTAGATAAGTGTAGTGTATGTGGAGCTGATAGGTATAAGAAGACTTCCAAGGGCAATCTTATTCCCGCAAAAGTGCTAATATACCTTCCCATCACACCGAGGTTGCAAAGGTTGTTTGCAACAAAGAACATTGCCGGGGAAATGACATGGCACGCCAAGAATCCTCGAGTGGAAGGCACTTTTAGCATATCCAAGTGATAGTGAGGCTTGGAAGCACTTTGACAAAAATTTTCCTGAATTTGCATCCAAGCCTAGGAATGTTAGACTTGGTCTGTGCACCGATGGTTTTTCTCCACATGGTAAATTTGGATAACAATATTCATGTTGGCCTGTCATTCTTACACCGTACAACTTGCCTCCATCAATGTGTATGAAGAAGCCGTTCATGTTTCTTTCTTTGCTCATCCCCGGTCCTAAAAATCCAAAGGGAAACTTAGATGTACATATGCAACCTCTAGTTGAAGAGTTGAAGCAGCTTTGGCATGTTGGGTCAATGACTTATGACACGTCACGGAAGCAAAATTTTAACCTTCGTGCGGCCCTCATGTGGACTGTTAATGATTTTCCAGCTTATGGTATGTTGTCTGGGTGGTCTACCGCTGGAAAAAAGGCATGTCCGTACTGTATGGAGAAAATCAAGGCATTTTGGCTTGATCATGGCGGTAAGGTGACGTGGTTCGATTGTCATCGACAATTTCTCCCTTCCGATCACTCATTTCGAAAGAACAAGACTGCTTTCTGTAAGAACAAAGTTGAAAATGACCTGGCTCCACATATAATGTCTGGTGACGAACTGTGGCAGTGTGTGAAAGACTTGCCCAAAGCAACTGATAGTCCCGAGGCACTAAACATGATCAAGAAGCAGAAAAAGGGATGGTTTAAACAGAGTATTTTGTGGGAACTTTCATATTGGAAGGATTTGCTTATTCGTCACAACTTAGACGTCATGCACATTGAGAAGAACTTTTTTGAACAACTTATTAACATTGTCATGGACGTCAAAGGACAAACTTCAGACAACATAAATGCAAGAAAGGACATTGCACGTTTATGTAAACGCCGACCATTGGAGCCGGTTGACGATACAAATGGTAAGCAGACAATGCCTAAAGCACCTTATACACTTGACAAGAATCAGAAGAAGGTGTTATGTGAGTGGGTACGAGATTTGAAGTTTCCAGATGGGTTTGCATCAAACTTAAGTAGGTGTGTTGATCTTCGAGCATGTAAGCTGCATGGAATGAAGAGTCACGATTGTCATGTATTCATGGAGAGGCTATTGCCAGTTGGTTTGCAGGAGTTGCTTCCGTTACATATGTGTGGAAGGCAGTGACGGAAATCAGTCAATTTTTTCGGGATTTGTGTGCGCCCACTATCAAAGTGACCGAGATGGAACGCGTACATAAAAACATACCTGAGATCATATGCAAGCTTGAAAAAATCTTTCCTCCATCATTTTTTATCTCAATGGAGCACTTGCCGGTTCACTTGCCTTATGAGGCAAAAATTGCTGGTCCCGTTCAATATAGGTGGATGTACCCTTTCGAAAGGTAATTCAACTTTATTAACTTTTATCTAGAACCTATTATTTTTTTTACACAAATTAAGTATGCTTAAGTCATTGATAGGTTTCTTAACCATTTGAAGCGTAAAGTGGGAAACAAAGCACGTGTTGAAGGTTCAATATGCAACGCTTACCTAACTTAGGAGATAGCAAACTTTTGCTCCAACTACTTTCAGCCTGGCGTTGACACTAAATCAAGGGATTTAGGAAGAAATGTCAATCTAGATGTGGATACCCAACATGATCCTAATCTCCCCGAGATGTTTAGGGAAGATTGTGGTCGACCTACAACAAATGGTCAGAAACGCTGATTTTTGGACAAGGAGTATGATAGAGCACATCTTTATGTGCTTGCAAAGAGGGATAAAATGCAATGGTGGGATGTATTTAAAACAAAGGCTCGGTTAGATATTGATGCCCCGATGGATTTGGAAGTATTGCAAGAGGAAACAACCCATGCTCCCGCTCTACTTTGTGCTCCGGATGAGATTCCTGAATATGATGGTGTTGATGACGAAAGCGACGATGAGATAGTTGTATTCGACGCTTCAAGTTCCGAATCTGAAGAGGACACTGATGACAGCAGCGATGCGGGTGATGAATTTTGTGATGATGACGAAGAGGAGGAGGATGATTTTGATGTGTTCCAGACATTTTAGTTATTTTGTGTTATGTTTTTCATTAAACATTTTACATTGTAATGAAAATTTAACTTATTGTAATTTCACTTATTAATATATATTAAAAATTATTTATTTTAATTTTATGATTATGTCATTTAATATAATTTAAAATAATTTATTTATTGTTCATGTCATGATAATAATATTTGTTCTTATTTCATAACATTGTTCTAATATTAATAATTTATTATTTTATAACATGTTGCATGCAGATGTCTTCTCGTGGAGGTGGAAGAAAAGGCGGAGGTAGTATACCTAAGGGTGGTGGAGGTAGATCTACATCTACAAAAGAAGGAACGTCTACATCTATACCTCATGAAGAAGAAGTTGGTTTGGGGGCGGAAGAAGAAGATGATGACAACGATCACGAGTCCTTGGGTGAGGATACACCTCCTTCGCAATGCAAGAAGGAGTTGGATCCCGAAGGACTTTGGTAAGTACAGTTTAGTATATTTTGTCTAGTTGGTTTTAGTTTGCATATGTAATATTGTTGTTGAAAACATGATATTTTTTTTGCAAGGTTTAATGATTCCACAGTAGCACGATCCATCACAGACGGCATCAAGAAGTATTTTCAGAAACCGTGGAGGAACTATTCAATGGTCGATAACGCGACCAAAGATAAGTGGTACAATGTTTTCAAGGTACGATCGAAAAAATCTTTTAATTAGTTGTATTATTGTAACGACCCGACTTTTACGGACTGTTGATTTACGTAGGAAATCGACAAATGGATCGTTACCAACATAAAACTTAATAATAATATAATATATTAAAGTCTAAAATCCTTTTATTACTCAAATACTGAAATAATAATCCCAAAAGTAAATAAATAATACTTAAGTTACATAATTAAATGAAGTCTTTCCCAACAGGCTGGGAACAACTAACTAATAAACCGAAGAAAATACTCAAAACAAACTACGGTTGCACTAAATAACTCTGAGACACACAACCCGAGCCGACTTAAGCCCATTCTAAACCTCAGCATCTTCACCTGAAATGGGGGGGGTCCACCGTCAGTGGCGAGTAACTAGGCTGTCCCGCTTAAATGAGGGACCGTTAACCATATAATAGCATAGAATCAAACGAGGAAAATCATACAAAACATATGGAAATACGTACAAAAATACAAACGAAATACGTACATGGAATCGTATAAAAATACATAGAAAATACGTATACAAATACGTATAAAATACCTGCAAAATACGGTTAGGTATACGTACAATATACGTATAAAATACAAGTACAATACGTATAAAATACCTGCAGAATACGGTTAGAAATACATACAACATACGTATACAATACAAATACCAATACGTACAACATACAAATACAAATACTTACATCATACAGATACGAATACGTACATATTACATATACTCAGGAATACACCATTAAATTACAGACTTACCAGACGTATGCAGCGGAAGACTTACTATTACATAAATTATACATAAATGCACGGCAATACATATATACACATAACCCTTCCCGTGAATTACTTATTTATCATATTTTACCCTTAAACCCTCTTTTAACCTTCTTAACGGACCGATCATAATGCTCGTTGTGGATCCCGTGTGCACCACAACTTTCTTAAAACATGCCGGGGTGAACTCGTGTATTCAGCCCGTAGCCCTCCTTTGCAAGAACTAAGCCTAAGTTATGGCCATAACTCCTAAATAGCAGCTCGTGTACTACTACTTAGACGACTACATATCTTAAGATCTAGAACTGCCCAGAGACCGCAATAGGGCAGTGGCTTCGACTTAACCCGACCTGGTGACTCGTGTATCATCAAATGGGCGTCCTTACGTATCTTGTCTTTTCTAAAGGCCATCGTGAGACCACTAATTAACAAGCAAAAACTAAAGGCCATCTTGAGACCCCTAATTCATATCATATCTTATCTTTCCTTTTCTTCTTATTCATATTGTTACTTTCCTTCTTATTCCTTCATATTACAACTTATCCCTATTAATTCCTTTTAATTCCTTTAAATTATATTAATTCCTAAAATTATAATCTAGATTATTATAAGTCAAGAATTAAACTAAAAATTGATTAAAATCAAAGGGACCATTCGACGTTTTTAAATAGTAAATAATAATTAAATAAATTCATATAATTATCATATAAACCATTTAATAAATCATATAAAATAACAATTAACAATAAATATTACCTAAAACATGATAAAAATCCTATTTTCCATGCATTATACCACTCGACAATTTGGGGTAAAATTACCAACATTTACACTTTAAATTCAATAAATACAATTAACAATAATTAATTAAAATCTAATAATAGTAATTAAAAATCATGCTTTAATCATCACATCAAGATTGAACCAAGAACAAGATAAAAATCATCCCTTTCATATACATATACCACACGGTTTTTCATGGTTCAAACAATCACCAAGAACAATTTCAAGAATTAATATTATCATGATTAAATTAAAGATTAATTAAAGATTTCATATTAATTCAAGATTAATCAAGATTCAACAACAAAAATCATGTTTTTAATTCCTTTTAACATTCTACATCACTCGACTTTTTTTTAAATAAAATGAACAAATAATGATTTTAATTCAAGACTTTAATTATTTAATTAACTAATCATAAACATCAATTTAATTTAAGAAAGTATCATAAAATCATCATCAAAATTTATATAACACTCGAAAATTTCAACATTTAAAATTTAATAATTTATCATGTAATTATTCAATATAAACATAATCAGATAAATTAAATAAATATTTTCATGCATAGAATTAATTAAAACATTAAAGATTCATAAAGATTTCATAATAAAATCAAGAAAATAACATGTACATAAACTTCATGGGGTTCGAACAAACCCTAAAACATGATACTAATTCTTTTAATTTTTCCTAGTTTTAATCCTAATTAATTATACAGGAAACTATACCAGATTCAAGGGGGTTAGTCTAGTTACCTGGATTAAGCAAAGAAAATCGAAAAATCACACCTTTGGGATTCGAATAACACACGGCCAAGAGGGGAGAAATTAGGGTTCTTTTGAGAGTTTAGTGTATGGGAAAATTTATGTAAAAGAAATTAGGTTAGAAGCTTGTCCCCTATTTATATTATAAGGAAACAAAAGAAAATAAAATTAAACAATGTGTAGGGGGGGGGGGCGTGAATTTGGAGTGAAAATAGGGTTGTTGGCTCAATTTAGTAGACTTAGTATAAGGTAGATACACTTTAGGGTTTTTAATTAGGCAATTAGTTATGGGCTTACTTAATTAATAATAACCCAAAAAGAAATAAAAACAAAATAATCCTTGGCCATAACAAAAGGGGAACCGGCCAAGGGAGAGGAAATTGGGTCATAGGCCCAATTTCAGAATAAGCTAGAAGAAATAAGAATTAAACAGTCCAATAACCGGGCCCTTTGGACTCAGATTAGCAAAATAACATTAATAACCGCGAAATTTTCTGGCCCTAAATTTCGGGTTATTACAATTATAATTCATTTAAAACTTATTTGTTTTTATGATTTTGCAGGATTATTACAAATGGAAACCAGAGATCGAAGCTGAGGTTAGGAGGGGCTTTGATAAGAAAGCCGGAACTCGATTGAAGGACATACACAACTATGTCACGAAGAAGAAGAAAGGAATCCCACCTGGGTGGATGTCTTTGGACGTCCACAAGGAGATGATGGAGAATGCAAAGGATCCTACCTACCAGGAAAAGTCTGTAAAGGCAAAGAAAAATAGGGCAGGTGGTGATCTGAGCAAGCCCATACCCCCCTCTCATTGTCAGGGATCTATGTCATCAGCGCTGCGTGCACGTAAATTGGTAAGTATGTTGCTAAAATAACGTACAGTAGTGTCATTTTCTTCAAAAGTTAATCAAATTTTATGTATATGTTTCCGAAGGCCGCCAAAAGTGGAGGAAGGCTACCCACTGCTGCGGAGTTGTACCTAGATACGCATGCTTGAGATGAAGCTGGCAAGGAGAAGGTAGTAGTTAGTGATCGAGAAAAGTGTGTTCTGGTAAGTGTTCATGTCACATCTATTCACTTATATGTTTTAGAACATGCAAGTAGGCTGAAATAATGAAATGACTTGATTAGATTGAAATTGGGTAATAAAACGCTCCAAAACGACCCAAAATGGTCGTTTTGGCTCCTTATTGTTCCGAAATGCCTTTAACTTGACCTAAACCATGCCAATGAGTGTTTATCTATTCACTTATATGTTTTAGAAAATGCAAGTAGATTGAAATAATGAAATCACATGATTTGAGTGAACTTGGGTAATAAAACGCTACAAAACGACCCAAAATGGCCGTTTTGGCTCCTTATTGTTCCGCAATGCCTTTAACTTGACCTAAACCATGCCAATGAGTGTTGATCTATTCACGTATATGTTTTAGAACATGCACGTAGCTTGAAATCATGAAATGACTTGATTAGATTGAAATTGGGTAATAAAACGCTCCAAAACGACCCAAAATGGCCGTTTTGGCTCCTTATCGTTCCGAAATGCCTTTAACTTGACCTAAACCATGCCAATGAGTGTTGATCTATTCACTTATATGCTTTAATACATGCAAGTAGCTTGAAATAATAAAATCACTTGATTTGAGTGAACTTGGGTAATAAAACGCTCCAAAACGACCCAAAATGGCCGTTTTGGCTCCTTATCGTTCCGAAATGCCTTTAACTTGACCTAAACCATGCCAATGACTGTTTATCTATTCACTTATATGTTTTATAACATGCACGTAGCTTAAAATCATGAAATGACTTGATTAGATTGAAATTGGGTAATAAAACGCTCCAAAACGACCCAAAACGGCCGTTTTGGCTCCTTATCGTTCCGAAATGCCTTTAACTTGACCTAAACCATGCCAATGAGTGTTGATGTGACGACCCGACTCGCTTAAATCGGCGCAAAAAAAACCGACGAGTCGAATAGTCAGAACTAACAACTCAAATACTTAAAAATTAAAACAAAACCTCAAAGTATTATATTACTAATCCAAAAAGTACAAATACCCACAAGTTTGTACATAACTAAACCAAAAGTCAAACTATCAATACTAATAAAAGTAACTCCAACCACCTGTCAGAGTCTACATCAAATGTATACAATTAACACTACTATAGTCCAAAACTATCCAAAACCGTAAAACAACTAAAATACAACTAAATCATAAAATCGGCGCTCGCCCAACCCCAAAGCTAAGCAAGAACCTCATCATCAGAATTACCTGAAAAGTAAACAACAGTCTACCGTCAGTGGCGAGTAACATAACTGACTCACCCTAACGGGAATACACAAGAACATAGCATAAATCAAAATATCCAAATCAAACACCAAATCATGCGAAAATCATACCAATATACAGACTCGACTCATCTAACTTATCCAACTTATCTTTGGCGCAATCATTCATAAACTAGATCGGACTACGCTCGTACGAACGCCTCTTACGCGATCGAACTTTCCAACTATGCCAGGATTGAGAATCTTACTCCCAACCCCATGAAACCAATCTTACTGGAAATCCATGTCAAAGACGACATAGTGGTAATCACTATCCCAATACCGCGGTCAGGATAGGGGCAACGTCTTAACCCAAAAACATAGAATCTTACTCTAAGTTTCAGGCGTCTAGCTACGAAATCAAGCTAATCTTACATTCTTTAACTTTAATCCGAAGTTTACTCACTTAGTTACTTCTTAAGTTGCATCTTACGCCTTGACTTAAGAAAATAACGCGTAAACCAAACATCTTACAACATCTTAACGTTTTCTTTAACTCTTTCTTTAACTTTCTTTACTTTCTTTAACTTAAAAGACTCAACCAAGAACTTATCAAGACTCATCAAGAACTCATCAAGAACTCAAAGAACTCAACCAAGATTCATAAAGAACTCATCCAAGATTCAAGATCTTCAACCAAGAACTCAATCAAGATTCAAGAACTTCAATCAAGAACTCATCCAACTTACATAAACCACACGCATGAATCAAAATATAACCATGAAATTACCAACTTACTAGTAACTAAAATTCATCAAACTTTAACATGATTATCATGAACTTAATACCAACATAATCAAACATAAAATTAACATATTCAATCATCAAATCATCATTAGACCACATCAAAATCAGATTTACATCCATACATAAAAACATGATCAAACTTCAACATAAACTAATCTTATGCATTTAATTCATACTATGAATCATAGTATACCAAATAGGTTGAGAAAGTATGTTACCTTATTGAAGATTAACACACAAAATCAACAAAAACTTGCTGCCCGGAACACTAATACACACGGCCAAGCAACACGGCAACCACACGCACACACGGCCTGCACCACCACGGACCACCTTGGCACGGCTGCCCACTGCACGAACACACGGCACCACCTCTTGCACGGCTCCACACGAACCACCACTTGCACACACGGCTTCAACCACACGGCACCCACTCGAATCAACCCACATGAACAAGCCCGGAAACCAACCCGAACTAGTGATCTTGAACGCAAATTAGGTGGTTTAGATTGTGTTTTGATACTTAAAGATCAATGGAAGTTGAATCTTTAAGTTTGGGTATTGAAAAGATGATGAACAAATGTTCAACTTGGAAGAGCCAAAAATGGCGTGTGGGATGGGAGCAAATGGAGGGAGTTTGTGTCTTAAACTTTTGATGGCAAGGGTGATTAAATGGCAAATGAGCAAAAGGATCATTAAGCCTCACTAACCTTCCTATATATAGAGGTTAGTTAAGGTGTGAACATGAGGCAAGTGGCAAAATTTGCCACCAAATACAAGGGCCAACCGGCCAAGCAAGGAAATGGGCCAAAATTGGGCTTTCGTGATCAATTGGGCTAATTTACAAAAATCGCATGATTAATCATGCTTAATTCGATTTAGCCCAAAAATATTAAATAATTAATTAGAAAATTAAATAATAAAAATTCTAATTAATTAAATAATAATTAAAATAAATAATAACTAATCAAAATAAAATAATTCGAATTAAATCGAAATTATTCACATAAAATAAAATAAATAGTTCAAAAAATAAATTTGAACTATACATAGCAACACATAAATACACATAATCATATGGCAGAAATACCAATAAAATCAGGGTCGTTACAGTTGATCTATTCACTTATATGCTTTAGAACATGAAAGTAGCTTGAAATAATGAAATCACTTGATTAGAGTGAACTTGGGTAATAAAACGCTCCAAAACGACCCAAAATGGCCGTTTTGGCTCTTTATCGTTCCGAAATGCCTTTAACTTGACCTAAACCATGCCAATGACTCTTTATCTATTCACTTATATGTTTTAGAACATGCACGTAGCTTAAAATCATGAAATGACTTTATTAGATTGAAGTTGGGTAATAAAACGTTCCAAAACGACCCAAAATGACCGTTTTGGCTCCTTATTGTTCCGAAATCCCTTTAACTTGACCTAAACCATGCCAATGAGTGTTGATCTATTCACTTATATGTTTTAGAACATGCACGTAGCTTGAAATCATGAAATAACTTGATTAGATTGAAGTTGGGTAATAAAACGCTCCAAAACGACCCAAAATGGCCGTTTTGGCTCCTTATTGTTCCGAAATGCCTTTAACTTGACCTAAACCATGCCAATGAGTGTTTATCTATTCACTTATATGTTTTAGAACATGCACGTAGCTTGAAATCATGAAATAACTTGATTATATGTTTCGCGCGTATCTCAATGTTTGCAGGAGAGTTATGAAAAGAATCTTGTTGAATGTGAAGCAAGTGGTGTCAAAAAGACTCCGAATGAGGTTTTTTTTTTAGACACAGTTCGTGGTAGGAAAAGGGGCAAAGTCTCTGGATTGGGGAGTATTGCAGACATGTACTACAAGAGACAAAGTCGAGCGAACAACCCTTCAAACACTCCTTCCGCAATAGATCAATTGAGTAACAGACTAGCTGATATAGAACGGGAGAGAGATGAGAAAAAACAGAAGGTGGCAGAGATGAAAAAGTTGCTAGAGTTGTACGGCAATGTCTTAAGCCAATGTAGCGGTGTAGACATGTCTCAGTTTCGGCAGCCACCGGGCGGCGGCCCAGACGACGGCTCAGGGGCCAGCGGAACATGTGCAACGTAGCTAGGTTTAGTTTTTTTTTTTTTTTGTATTTGAAAAATAGTACTAACAACTTTGTATAAATATTAATTGTATTAGATTGGATTGGTATTATATGAAATATTAATTAGTTAAAACTTTGTATGAAAAATTGTGTATGGATATTTATAATATGCAATGGAACAGGTATTTGTATGAATGAAGCAGATAGATAGTCAACGAATGAAAAAACGTGTGAATTGCAGGGATGAAGAAAATAATTATAAATTATGAATGTAATAATTATATTTAAATATAATATTGAATATTATTAATTCAAATAAATTTAAAAAAAGAAATAAGCGTCCGTCAATTATTATATTACGTCCGCCTTAGAAGCGAATTTGCAAGTGGTGTATAGGATATTTAATGTCCACTTTTTTTAAATAAAGAGGACGTTAATCTTTAAATAACGTCGGCTTTAGTAGGCGAACGTTAATTATATTTTAACGTCCGTTGATGACGGACGGAGTAATAACGTCCGCCATAAACGGACGCTACGGATATCAGGCGGACGTTAAAATGTTCATAAGCGACCAAAAAAAATACGTCAGTTGTATAATGTCCGTTAGCGGACGTTAAATATATTAACGTCCGCTATCCGCTAATTTAACGTCCGCATATGGCGGACGTTAAAAACACGGAATGTTGTAGTGTGTCCTCAGTCGTTATTGGCAATTACTAAATATAATTAGGATTATATTATGGAGATAATAATTAAGTTAAATTAGGAAATTATATTTACTTGCTAGAGAATAAATATAATTAGTGAGTACATAATTTTGGGCTCGCAACTATACTTAACTTAATCCTATGAGGTCACACAAAATAGCACAGGATTGGGCATAAATAAAAAAAAGCCCATTGGATGCTAGGATTAGTGTTTTCTCTGATATGACTAATGAGGTATATATAGTACCTTATTATGAGACAACAGATTCTGATCAGTTGTCACACACAACCAAAAACCCTAAAACCTATTGCATTCATATGGTTTTTCCCTAAAAAGTAAGAGAGTGAATATTGATCATCTCTTCCGTACTAGCATACGTGGGATCTAATCCAGTGCTTGTGGACTGATTAGAGGAGCAACAATTGAGGCTCTAGATCTCCGTTCTTGACATTGAAAGCACGCATCAAAGGTTGTAATTACTATTTTATATACTTTATTCATATTGTTTATTATTAGTGATCTTGATTTTATAGATGTTAGGAAATTGTTTCCTGAAATTCCGCTAATCATATCTATAAATCCCTACAGAGAACAGGTAGATGAAATAAGAGGTCAATGCAAAAGAAAAATTAAAAATACATATACATGACTAAGTTTCATTTAGGAATCTATTTTAGACCTGGTTTCATTATAGATTTAGAGGGTACTGACTTAATCAAGATCAACAATCTCAATCTTGGGGAAAGCGTCCATAGGGTAGTTTTTGACCTTAATATGGCAACCAAATTATAATTATATCTTCTACGACTAAAAGGGAAATTACATGAAGTACACAACTATATAAAAAAGTGTTATACTCAATCTCTTATTGACTGTACAGCGCTACATTTTCAGATGTACAAGATACCCTTTCCGGATGTACAAGATTCCTTTTGGTTGAAATTAAAAGTGGTTACTGCAAGAAGCATGCCATTAAGTATAATGTTGTGAAGTTGTGATTATTATGAAAGAGGAAGTATTTGTCATATGCATAAGTAGAAATTTTCTAGATTAAAAAATAAATAGAAAAAAAAAGAGTAGCAATCATTTAGCATTCACAAGTTTTAAATCATTTTTTTCATTTTTTCAAGCTAGACCACTCTTTCTGATATTAAGGAACCTGATAAATGGGAGGAAATCCTCCGTCAGTTGTCTTCTTTGCCACACACTCTTTATTCTTCTTAGTTATGCCTTCCAACGCAAGCCTTGCAGCATCTTGCTCAGCTGCTTTTCTAGTAGAGAATGAATTGAGACACGTGTATGCCTCTCCATCTACCTTGACAGTAGACCTATATTGAGGATTATGTGGTGCTCCTCCTTCATGGATGGTACAATATACTGGAAATGGTATTGCTGCGCTTTGGGTAAACTCCTGCAAGCGATTCTTATAGAGCAAATGCTCAGAAATACCTACATTAATATGACACAATAATATCAACACTTACATATAAAGTTCAAACTCTCTTATTAATGTAGGTGATACAATATTGTAACTCCCAATAATGTTACAATACGTGAGTAATTTTTATATTTAGATTTCCTTTATGAGATCAACCACTAACATATAATGTCATCTTTAGCGTTAAGATTATAGTCATCAACAAAGAGGAATTCGTTGTATTAGCTTATTAGGGTGCATATTACTCTTTGTAGATGAAGGGTCATAATAAAATAAGGGGAGCAAAAATAGTAACTTAGAAAGATAAGAGTAACTTAAAAATAGAAAATAGTAACTTAAGAAAACGAAGGCTTAACCTTGAAACAGAAAACGGTAACTTAATAACTAAAATCACTCACTGTTATGGGGATTAGATCTACATCAATTTAGTAAACCTGATGTAAAAGGAAATACTACATTTTATTTTTGGTTGTTGTTGCTGCTGTCAGTATCAGGGAACGTTTTTACCCTGAATCCTTTCTTCTATAAAAAAAAGGGGTGATTTTTTGCTGTTGTTGCTGCTGTCAGTATTAGGGAACGTTTTTAGGAATCTCAAACCCCTTTATTTTCTTCAGTGAGCCATTAAGGTTATTCACAATGAATGAGAATCAAATACTACCCTATTCCGATCCTTACTACCTCGGATAGCTAAAGTTCCTATCTTGGAAGTGTAATCTTTAATGAAGATAACTACCTTGTGAGAATGGCATTAGGTGCAAACAACAAGCTTGGGTTCATCGATGGAACTCTTACAAGGCCTACAGATCAGAATGAAAGTTGAAAAGGAGGAGGATGAGTTGATTTTGATTCCCTTTCGGGACATGCTCTCCCAAATATACCTCATTAATGAAAAATAACTAAATTAGTAGGTTAAGTCGAAATTCTGTGATTTTTGTTTTCAGAAAAATAAAAGTTCATAGA